>CP139505.1:430692544-431292544 GCA_021014915.2 Artemisia tridentata subsp. tridentata | reverse complement strand
GCACGTTATAATTACAACCACAGCGACGGTATTAAACGTTTTTATAGAAAAGTATAATTACTGCTCACACTACTGTTATTTTTGCAAAACACACCCACAATCAACAACGACATAGTTAACCGATTTTATCACAGCTAACGATCAATATTCACAACAATATATTGAAATCGACGTGCATCAAATATAACAACTATAATGGCTTGACATGAAGCTGACAAGACAACATTGTAAATTGTCCAAACTATGTCGTCGTGCAGTCTTAAAATAAGAAATGTTCTAATAGAATAGTCAATGCACTTACGATACACCAAAACCATAAAGGCCTGCAGTTTACATCCAAAAATCAACTATATAACAAAGGCAGAAGCCATATAATCTTTCACATCTTCACTTTTGGTGTCTGCAATACAAAACTTCATTGTTTATGCAACCCAACTGTCATATACCTGTATTTATGCACTTATATAAATAGGCCTGCATATTTCACAACTATTAAGAGTCATCTAACAATGCTTCAAGATTTGAATACTATAATGCCCAGAAAAATTAGCTGCCAAAGACAAGAGTCAAGGGTATATGTTTTTGTGGCGAGCATTGGAGGCTCGGGCGTTCATGGTTTGTGTGACTGAGTGTTTGTGTCATGCCTACTCCAACTTGAACTTGATAAAACTTGACTTGAACATTACTCAGCAAAAACTTGGGTGTTTTGTAAATAAGGTGGAAATATAAAACAAAGATACTTTCTTAAACATACCTAATTAACACACGCAAACACCAGACTTGAAGCCTTACTAACTACCAACTGGTTGTTGCATGAAGTTGTTATAACCTATTGCTTGCAACTCAAGCAAAAATCCCACTTGCTATACACACAAATATAATCAGCAGACTACAAATTCTTCCTAAGATCAAATTCACCTACCACCCTTAAAATGACAACTTTACCCCCCACAGATCACCGGAATCAATACCTTTTCCCTGCTGCACTCGCCACACTTCTTTTCATCGGGTCTCTACGAATAGCCTTAGATAATTTGAAAAATAACTACCATATCCATGAGTATTTTGGTCCACCGAGTGGCGGATATCGAGTGGTTAAAAGACCACCTATTCGCGTTTCAGATGATGAAATCATAGATAATGGATGCAATGTTTTTGAAGGAAAATGGGTCTGGGACAATGAGTCTCACCCATTATATACAGAGGCAAGTTGTCCACTTTTGGTCAAACAAGTGTCTTGTCAGAAAAATGGGAGGCCAGATGTTAAAGTAGAAAGATATGGTGGCAGATTAGACAACAAGGCGGTAGATATATTGCATGATACAAGATGAGACAACAAGGCAAGCAAATATGGTGCATGAACATATGACCAGGCGCCTACTATTTTATTGTTGTGTTCACACTAGAATATGCATTTTGCAAACACTATAAATAGAGGCATTCGGTTGCCTCAATTAGCATCCCATTCGAACAATAACACACACAAGTGTTAATTGTTGGTCTCTTTCTTTCTCCTAGTATTTGAGTCTATTAGAGAGTTTGTGTAGTATCTCCTAATACAAGAGATATAAGTGTTTATCCTTGTATTTAGAGAGAAGGTGTAACTCCTAATTTTCATCATAGTGAAACGTATCTTTCTTTGCCCGTGGTTTTTACCCTATTGGGGTTTTCCACGTAAAATCCGTGTATCATCTTTTATTAGTATTTTCTTATTTTAGCTGTGAGTTTGCTTCAGTCCGGTGTCACTTTTCTCAACACCTTATTCATCATATCAAAACTGGAAATGGCTGATGGATACAATTTACCAAGGTCAAAGTTGAACCGATTTTGATTTGATTTTTTTGGTGTTTAATGTTTGTAGGTTGTAACTTGGTGTGTTTTATGGTTTTCGTAACCGCTTCCTTAACCTACCCGGACGTGTTCCGCATTGTCCCCGCAGTCGCGGACAATGACGTAACACAACGACACCTCTACGTCAAAGGCCTGGACTTTAGAACAACTTCCGCTTCGTCGCGGTCTGTGTTTGCCGCGTACGGCGAACTCGAGGAAGCGGAAGTTACGGTTACTAAGAAAGGTAAAGGTAGAGGATATGGTAATGTTATTTTTAGAAATGTAGGTAGTGCGATGTTAGCGTTAAAGGAGCCTGTTAAGGTTGTAGATGGTAGGATGACTGTTAGTGCGTTGAACGTAGATAGAGGTAGGGGTGAGGGTAAGAGGGGGAATGTGTCGCGCGTTGTGTTTGTTAGTGATGTTCCGAATAGTATGAGTGCGGAAGTGTTGTTGGAGAGTTTTAGGGAGTTTGGGGAGATTGAGAGAGGGCCGGTTAGGAAAAGGAATGGATTGGTTGTTTTTCTGTATAGGAACGTTGAAGGGGCTATGGCTGCGCTTGTGAAGTGTGTTAAGAAGATTGACGGGTATTTGTTGAGGTGTACACGTGGTAATGGTGACGATGATTATAACAATGTTGCGGAAGATGGTGATGGAGGGGAGGGAGCGGTTAAGGTGGAAGGAGTGAGAGGGATGGAGGGGTGTAGAGTTTATATTGGGAATTTGCCGAAGGATATGACGAAAGAGAGGTTGTTGGAGCATTTTAAGAAGTATGGGGAAGTGAAGACGGGACCGTTTCCGACGGATAAAGATACGGGGAAGTTGAGTAAAAAATTTTGTTTTATTGTTTATGAGAATGTGGAAGGGGCTAATGCGTGTTTAGTTGATCCTAGGAAGAATATTGACGGGCATTGGTTTTATTGTGATCGTGATTTTGAAAATAAGAAAGTGAAACCTAAGGAAGTAGATGGACCTAAGCGTGAGGTTCAAGGAGAGGTTCAGTCGACTAGAATTTATATCGGGAATGTGCCGTATGATATCACGAAAGATAAGTTGTTTGAGTATTTTTCCAAGTATGGAGAAGTGGCGGATGGACCGTTTCCATTTGATAAGCATACGGGTAAGTTTAGAGGTTTTGCGTTTATTATATATGAGAATGTAGAGGGGGCTAATGCGTGTTTGGCTGATAGTAAAAAGTTCATTAAAGGGCGTCAGTTGTATTGTTCTCGTGATAATCGTGACGTTGATGGTAAAAAAGGGAAACCTAGCGAAGTGGCTGGACCGAAACCTGTGATTCTAGAAGCAGGTGAGTTGGTTAAGAAAATCTGTATTAATAACGTGCCACCTAATATGTCGAAAGAGACATTGTTGGATAATTTTTCGAAGTATGGGGAAGTGAAAAGAGGACCATTTGGAACTGATAAAGATACGGGTAAGTTTCTTAAGGGCCGTGGTTTTATTGTTTATAAGGATGTGGAAAGTGCTGATGCGTGTTTGGTTGATCCTAAAAAGATTATTGATGGGCATCAGTTGTATTGTGAACGTGAGACTGATAAAAAAGTGAAAGAGGGCAAAATGGTTGCTCCAGTTCAGGTTCGAGGATCAGATGATGGGGTTAGGCCGGATGAACTGAATTCGACCCATCCAAATTTGACGCAGGGGTCTTCTGGTTCACATTTTGACAGTGGAGGATCGACCTAGTGGTGTTTCTGCCTATGGTGGTATTACGGGTGGATTAGGAGTAACAGGAGAGCCTGGTGGTATCTCTGGTTATGGTGGTCGAGGCCAAGGATCACCTTTGCGGCATTCAGATCATCTTTTGAATTTGAATTTTAGGTACCTCAACTGAGAAAGGGTAGAATATCTGTACCTCAACCAGCAGATGCAAAACACACCAGAAACATAAAGATCAGAAGTTACTCCTTCTTCAGCAAATCTACACGAATTAATGATCGTCTTATTATTTAAGAACCATTTCGTAAGTTATTACTGATTCAGTACTTATTGTTGTTCAGATTGCCATATAAGGTTTTCCTGCTATTTATAGCAACTTCCCAAATTTAGTAAGTTTCCATAATTAGTAAGTTTCCAAATTTAGTAACTTTAGGGTAACACCCATCAATTAGCGAAACTTAGGTGTTTAAAAATGATAATAGGTTAACTTAAAGGTTTAATATGACAAATATCATAGTTTAGGGTCTTATATATCATTTTAGCAAAGTATAGGGTTTAATATGTCAATTACCAAAGTTTAGGGTTAAAACTGTAAATTCAGGTTTTTCCTATAGTCTACTCGAACATATATATCAGATATATTGAAGTATGCATGCATGTTTTATAATTTCATGCTTATATAAAATTCTCAAACTCAAAACATTGATTTTGTTCAATACGGATGACCATGCTTTTACACCATTTTTTAAAAACTCGTTCATAAGTGCAAACGTCAAATGACCCAACCCAAGTTCTATTTGAGCGCGAGCTACATATACAGACCTTGGTTAGATCGATCCAAAACACACACCAAACATGACATGCGATAACAGCCCAAGTTTTATTATTTTATGTGGGGTTTGTGATCAATTTAACGAGACAATCAAGTGAATGATAGCATGGTTCACATGGTCAAAAACAGAAACAATAGTCGTCATATATATTTCATATCTCACGTTTTAGAACAAATTATAAGCACACCTATAGTCCCTTCATATAACTATATTATTAACGAAACATTTGGATTAAGTTTCAAGTCTTATACGTATAAATGTTTATCATAAGTCAGTAAAACACAAGGACGTTTATGGAGTTACCTTTGGATCGGTGTTGAGGAACGAAACAAAACACCAGGACTCAAACCTACATCCCGTTCGAATAAGCACTGAACGATTCACCCCAACACATGACTACCCCCGATCTCCTTCCCTCAGCTAGACACCAACTGATCACCACCTTAACACCTTCGTATCTTGGTCTTCTCGAGAAAATAAGAGCAGCCGATTTAGTGAGTTATTTAGGGTTTAATGTGTGAGAATGAGGTGTGTATATCCGGTTAATATGAATGAGAAACAGATGGGAAAAATGGGCTGGGTATTGCCGAGTCCTTAGGGATATATTGGATGACCATTTCTTATTCACAAGTTCAAATTTTCTTATATCTTCAAAGTGATTTGTGTACAACATAAAAAATACAATTCGGCCCACACATGCCCTCTTAAACGTGTTATATTATTTTAAAATATATAGATGGTATCGATTTTATTGTAACTTAGGTATAAGGTTTTCATTGAATAACTTAACTTCATAACATAAATGTCTAAACTTTAATTTATGTTTGTGTCATAAGTTCAAAAGTTATTCGGATTTTAGGTCGTTATAATCAGTGTGAAACATTGTTAAATGAAATGATAATAAAAAAAGTAGAGAAAGCATAATGAGTTATTATGGAAAGTATATAGCGTATTTATAAATTTTACACATTATTCTCATATATAATAAAATTAATTTAAAAGGTCATGGTCTTGGTTTGGGTTTTGGTCTTGGTCAATGTCAAAAAGATTAGGTAGTAGTCTCTAAGAGCACTCCCAACGGGGAGAGTTAAAGCTGCGTTAAAGCTTTGAAAGAGTGCGTTAAACTCGCATTAAGGTGCGTTAGTTGTTGGGACTTAACTGCGTTTACGCAGCATTAAGGGATCGAGTTAAACCCTTAACGCTACGTTAAGGGTATGTTTGGTAAAAAAAAAAAAAAAATCACTTTTGCCCCCTTAAACGGCTGAAACTAGCCGTTATTTTCAACAACAACAACAACAACAACAACAACAAAACAAAAAACAAAAAAAAAAAAAAACCCACTTTTCGCCCTTGTGTTTTATAACCATTTTTAAACGGCTAGTTGTAAAAAATAATAAATAAATAAATAATAAAAAAAAAAAAATCAAAACCATTATCACTCTCCTATAAATACCCATTTAACATCACATTTTTTTTCACACTTCCACAAATCAATATACTTCTTCATATCCTTTCATCTTCAACCTTCCACAAAAAAAAAAAAAAAAAAAAAACCTTTTCCATTCACAATGGATCCGAATCAAAGTCACGAACAATTTAGCAACTTTTCAGATGAAGATGACGAAAGTGACATTCAGTTTATGACAGTCGTGTACGAAGAACTTGTGCAGATGGAACAACAAGCAACTCAACCTCCGATATCACGTGGTCATATCTTTCGTGAACGTGAGCTTGCTGATCAACGTTTGCGTACCGACTATTTCAATCCAAATTGTAAGTATCTGCCACGGTATTTTCGAAGAAGATTTCGTATGAGCCGGAAACTATTTCTACAAATAGTCGAAGGTATTCAATCTTATACCTCCGATTTTCTTCCTGATCATTTTAAGTTTTTTGCTCAATCAAAAGATTGTACGGGTCGAATGAGTATAAGTGCTCTTTTGAAGTGTACATCTGCCATACGCCAATTGGCGTACGGCACGTCACCCGATGCGTTTGATGAGTATTTGCAAATGGGTGCGAGTACTTCATCTGATTGTCTTGATAATTTTACCAAGTGTGTAATTGATTTGTTTATGCCGGAATATTTAAGAAAACCAACATGGATCGACATTCAAAGTATTTATAAAAGACATGAGTCGCACCATGGTTTTCCGGGAATGCTTGGTAGCATTGATTGCATGCATTGGGAGTGGAAAAATTGTCTGGTTGCTTGGCAAGGGCAATTTGGTAGGGGTGATAAAAAATACCCAACTATAATGCTTGAAGCAGTTGCTTCACAAGATTTATGGATTTGACATGCATTTTTTGGGATGGCGGGGGCGAATAACGATATTAATGTTTTGGATAACTCACCGTTATTCGACGACATTCTTAAGGACGTCGCCCCTGCAGCACCTTATATGGTAAATGGAAGGAGGTATAAAAAGGCTATTACTTAGCTGACGGAATTTACCCACAGTGGGCTACGTTTGTCAAATACTTCTCGGCAATAACTGACGAGAAACATGATTACTTTAAAAGGAAACAAGAAAGTGCACGAAAGGATGTCGAACATGATTTTGGTGTGCTTCAAGGACGTTGGGGTATACTACGACAACCGGCACGTCAAATGGAACTTGTGAAGATACGTAGAATCATGTATTGTTGCATTATTTTGCATAATATGATTTTGAAAGATCAAAAGTTTGAACTACGTGATTTTAACGATATGTGGGTGGATCCGTCAGCACGTTTGAGGAAAGACGGGTGGGTCGACAGATGCGATGGCCAACGTCGAAGGGCAAAAGAAATACGCGACAGAGAAATGCATACTCAACTCCAACGAGATCTTTTGGAGCATGTTTGGCAGAACCACCTTCAACATCAACATCAACAAGAAGAATATTTCGAAGAAGATGAATAATTATTTATTTCGTTATCATTTTAAGTTTTTTTAATTTTGTTGTAATTTTTTTTATTAAGTATGTAATGTTATTTTTTTTAATGAATGTTATATTTTTAAAAATAAAGTATTTATAAGTTTAGGGGTTGAATTTGTAAATATTTGATATAAAAGTGAGTTAAGGTGTGTTAAAAGTGAATTATGGTTGGGTGTGTTAAAGCTAAGTTAAAGATGAGTATATTAAAGCTGACGTGACAATGTGTTAAAGTTTAAAGCTGTTATTATTATTTGAGGCTCTAAATAAAAAAATCAGGTAGCAGTCTCAACCAAATGTCTATTAGTCTTGGTCAATGTTTAGGTAGTAGTCTCTCTCATAGATCATAGATCATAGATCTATCAACCGCACAAAAAAAAAAAAAAAAAAAAAAAAAAAAAAAAAAAAAAAACCACACATCTATCATTTATCCATCAAACTTTGAATACATTTCTTATACGAGGAAGAAGATCATAGATCTAGCAATCTTACAGGTATTTGCTCTATGAATCAAGTTGTGTGTTTTTTATACGATCTATGTTGCTTGAAATGCTTGTATACGATATATGGTTTCATTTTTTAATACACTTTGGTTAATATATGTTGGTCAGTAGGTAAGTTTATATTAAGAGGCTTTTAGTTAAATCCTCTTTGCATCAATTTATTGACTTTGGCAAATCTAGAGTCTGTTATATATGCGTTGTGAATTCTAATATTAATATGACTAAATATTAATTAATCTTGACAGAGCGTGTTAGGGATACATGAATTTATAGGACATCAAGAAAAACAAGTCCAAACACTTTTTTTTAAGCACTTCATAACTGTTTATTTATTAACAAAAAAGAATAGATTCAACAAACTAATCCCGTAACTGATTCTCCCTTTCTTTTTCTCAACAGCAAAATGGTGGATGCTTTAGTAACTGTGGCTGCCGAGGGAATACTAAAAAAGGCTTTCTCCATAGCTGCAACCGAAGTTGCCCTTGCACTGGGGTACAAAGATAAGCTGACGGAACTTCATAAGACGTTAGACATGATTCGTGCAAAGTTAAGTGATGCTGAGAGGAAAAAGAGTACAGGTGTCGTGATGCAGTGGCTAAAACAGCTAAACGACGTAGTCGGTGAAGCTGATGATGTTTTGGATGAAGCTCACTATGAAATGTTGAGGCGTGAGGTGAAGAAACGAAACCAGCCAGGAAAGATATTCTCATTCACAAGTTTGAAAAAGGTTTTATTTGGTAGAGAAATGGGTCATAAAATTGAAAACATTAACAAAGAGTTGTCTCAGATTTATGAACGAGCAAACAATTTACGACTTCAAGATGAACAGTTTGAACCAGCTGGGAATAGCTACCGCCCCACTGTTCCATACTTGGACGAATTCGAAATCATTGGGAGAGAGAATGAAAAAATAAGTCTTGTAAGGCTCTTAACTAATTTAAGAGGAGAAAAACTTACCATTGTTCCCATTGTGGGAATGGGTGGCATTGGGAAGACTACTTTGGCTAAGTCGATATACAATGATCCCAAAATCGAGCAACATTTTTATGTTAGAGCTTGGTTGTGTGTGTCGGTTAAGGTCGAAGTTGATACACTTCTCGCAGATATCTATGAGTCTCTTGCAGGAGAGAAAGTTAAGTCCCTTATGAGGGTTAATCTAATTAGAAATCTTCAAGAGAAGTTGGGATCCAAAAGATATTTGCTAGTTCTAGACGATGTTTGGGATGATGAGTTGGCTTATTGGGATGAGTTCAGGAACTGTATGCTACAATTGAATTCAGAGATTGGAAGTAGCATTATTGTCACTACACGGAAAATTAACATTGGTGGGAATGCTACTATTGAGAAGCCGTATGTGTTAGAAAGTCTTTCAGATGACGAGTGTTGGTCCATGTTTAAAGAAAGAGCCTTACCGTTGCCAGATTTTGAGGATATAGGACGTGATATTGTTAAAAAGTGTTGTGGTTCGCCCTTGTTGGTAGATAAACTTGGAAGCATGTTGCGGCATTACAATACTGACAAAGGCAAGTGGTTGTCCATCCAAGGAAGCGAGGTTTGGGATGCAGACGAAAGGGGCAGAGTTCTAAGCATCTTGAAATTAAGTTTTGATAATCTCCCAAATTCTATGGTAAAGCAATGCCTTTTATACTGTTCAATCTTTGAGAAGGATGAAGTCATCGGCAGGGAAGAACTTGTCCAACTTTGGATGGCTTTAGGGTTGGTTCACACAGATACGAAGACAAACAAGGAGATGGAGGATGTGGGAAATGATATTTTCCAAATTCTTGTAAACAATTCCTTGTTTCAAAACGTTAAAAAGTATGAATATGGTGACATTTATGGGTGCCAGATGCATGATCTGGTCCATGATCTTTTGTTATCACTTTCGAGCCATGAAATTTCCCGTTTGGTGGTGAGCAATGATGTACAAATTCCTGCTGTAAAACATCTCGCTCTGCAACGAAGAGGTTACGAGAATTCAGTGTTTGATATATTCAAAGAGGATATGAAAAAAACTAGAAGTCTGCAGACATTGTTCTTCTTGCGTGGAGATGCGAAGAACATTTCACTTAAATATTTCAAGTGCTTGCGTATCCTAAAGTTGAGTCGATCAAGCCTAGATGAGGTACCTGAGTCAGTCGGAGAGTTGGTGCATCTTAGGTATCTCGATCTGTCATATACCCGCATCAGAACTCTTCCAAAATCTATTGGTAAACTTTACCATTTACAAACTCTGAAGCTGCTTGGCTTCTACTCTATAGAATTCCCACAGGAAATGAGAAATTTGATAAGCTTGCGCCATCTTCTGACTGATTCAGATGTTCTACCACCAAAGGATGTGGGGCTATTGACTTCACTTCGAACATTGCCATCCTTTAAAGTGGGTCGACAGAAAGGACGTCAAATAGAAGAGCTAGGCCATTTGCAACACCTTAGTGGGAAGCTCCGTATTTGCAATCTTGAAGAAATTGACAGCAAAGAAGAAGCTCTCAAGGCAGATTTACATGGGAAACAAAATTTATACGAGATTGAATTCCATTGGAGCAGTTGTGATGAAGGTGGTAACCGAAATGACAAGGATGTATTGGAAGGCTTGCAACCTGCTACAAATGTGAAAAGCTTCACAGTTGAAAAGTTTTCAGGTGACAGTTTTCCAGAATGGGCAATGAAGATGAAAATTAAAACCGAAAGGAATTGGATCCCCCTTGCCAAGCTTGTGGAAATCAGATTAATTTATTGTCGCAACTGCCTCAATATACCAATGCTGGAAGACCTGCCACTTCTTCAGAATCTAGTTTTAGAGAATATGGACAAGGTGACGTGCTTAAGTAGTTCTTCAGACCAAAGGAAGCCTTTGTCTCCATCGTTGAGATCATTGAAACTCGTTGATATGGAAAACCTTGAAAAGTGGACACATGCAGCAGTGAATAGCTCAACGATGTTATCTCCAGTCCTCGAGAATTTAGAGATTGACAATTGCCCAAAGATCATTATCTTAGATGAATCTCTTCAACACCCTCTCAAACATTTAAAGATACGTGAATGTGAAAATTTAGAGTCCGTTCGAAGCATACAAGGCCTCACATCTCTGCAGTCTTTGTATATCTGGGAGTGTCCAAGTCTTTTAGAAATACCCGATGTGCACAACCAGAGATGTTCTTTGAAGGACCTAATAGTCACATATTGCAAGAAATTGACTTGTTTGCCTGGGGGATTTGACTCTCTTGCCTTGTTAAACAAATTGGAAATAGGTCGATTCTCGGAGGAGCTCCATTCTTTCCCAAGTCTCTCAGGCATCGAGAAGTTGGGGAACCATCTTCATACTTTATGGTTGTATGGTTGGGAGCATTGGGAGTCAATCCCGGAAGAGATAAAACACCTCACTACACTCAGAATTTTAAGCATTTGTGGATTTGGAGTGCGAGAATTGCCTATGTGGTTAACCAATATGTCATCTATTCGAGAAATAAGATTCTTTGAATGCAGGGGATTAAATGAAGAATCAGTTTTGCAGGGCTTGCCAATGGAAGCAACACGTGTTATATTAGACGGTGAATGGATAAGAGGTTGATGTGGACGGATATTTTGATGATTATTTTATCCAAAAAGATCGGAATTTAGAAGTGAGCCTGACGATACCAAGTCTTCTTTGGATGATAACATCACGTTGAGGTTTGTGAGCACCAACTGTTTGTTTAATTTCCTCATAGTATATAAGTTTAATCTTTATGTCCATTTGTGTTACATCGTTTAATTACGTGATTTGATTATTTTAATTACACAAAATGAATTAGTGTACTTTTGTCATTCTATAAATTATGTTTGAACTACTATGCTTCTATAAATTAGCACCTTGTTGCGGAACTATTCGATTATTTTGTTACAACGTGTCTTTTTTATTTTAGTGAAATCGATTATATCTCATTTATCGTCTTACATAACTATAAGAATCAAAAGGCTTATGTCTCAATGATATTTCATGTGTATGAATGCTCTCCAACCAAATGCTTGTGGGTTTAATTTCTTCTTAAAATAACATGAGATTGATTTATTGTGTAAATATTGTGAAGATAATTAATTGTCGTTTAAAAAACTAACTGTAAGATATGTAAGATGTTTCTTAACTTTCCAAAATTATTGAATTCTATGAAACCTTTTGCGCTTATTAATTTCTATAATCAATTACTTGTCGCTATATTAATAAAGATTTTGTTGTATTTTTTCGCCGCACTTACAACAAAATAAACATTTGAAGTTTATGTTACAAAAAGAATAACATCGTCAGCATACTTACTAATAATGTATTGAGTATTAAGTAAGTTAAAAAGAAAGAAAACTAATTTTTATTCGAGAATGGTGTGCTTAATGGAAAACCAAAACTTTTTATTTTTATGTTTATTAAATATAAAATTATATTTAGTAAATTTATTGATATAAGAATAACTTATATAATTTCAACCATATGAATATAAAAAGCAAACAAAGTTTAAAACAATGTAAATGTAAATTGAGTTAGAATTGCTTCGCAACTAAGAAGTTGTGATAAAATATATATAGTGTTGTATTCTATGCAGTACCAATATTAGATACAATACTTTACAGTACCATTAAAATGAATCTAGGCCATTGGATGAGTTTAATCAATGGTTAGGATTAAAAGTGTCAAAATTGTAATTAAACAAAAGATGAAGGTTTCTTTTTTAATTACACAAAAGGCTAAAAGGGTAATATTGGGATTCCATATTAATTTATTTCAAAACTGTCCCTAAATTGAAGGGGATATTTCATATAACTAAAAATAAATCATCAGATCTCTTTCACATCTCTCTCTCTCTACCAATTAAACATAACCCTAATTCTATAGCCGCCGCCGTCATATATCCTCCATCTTTGGCCGTTTGTATCTTACCGGCGGTCTATAGAGGCTTCGTCACCACCCCCTCGTCCCACTCGTCCATAGATTCTCAATATTCTCTTTGCAACGTTTCAATTCGGTTCGCGGTATGAATTCGGTTCTCGGTATGAATTAAGTGGTTTTGGTCATTTTCCAGCAGGTTACCAAAGAAAAGTTCAGGTGAACTTTGAAATCCTTTTCATCTCAATATTAAATTGCAATTTCGAGTGTGTTTTTATATGTTTTTTATTTTATTTTAAATTGTTTTCAAATTAAAGCAATGTGAAAAAAAAAAAAAAAAAAAATAATAAAAAAAAAAAACAAAAAAACTTTATGGGTCGTTGGTTTTGGTTTCATTTGGCATGGATAATGAATGTTCACTTTTTTTTCTTATTGTAATTGGTTAGGTCCACACTTTGCAATTCTCTTTAACATTTTAAGTGATAATTTTTGAAATTATTTGGAATCTTGTTGATGATGAATCGTATCCATAGACTTACCAACAAATATTACTTAATGAGAACAGAGTTTTTAATTGTTTGTTCACAAGTACAAGAATCTGTAAATATAAGATTCGGATAGATTAACAACCAATGATTTTTTGTTTTGGGATTTTAGCTAGGTATAAAATTAGTAATTCAGTTACCTTTTTTTTTTTTTTTTTTTTTTGCTAATCTTTCTTGTGTTTATATATATTTTTTTTGTATAAAAATTTGCTTGTTGGTCGATTTGAATAGTAATGCATATATGTTATGGTAAATAGTGCATATATGCTATGGTAAGTTTGCATATAGGTTGTAGTAAGTTTAGCGATGAAGGGTGTATCAAATGTTTATGTGTGTTTGTTATTGACTTGGCTTAAAAAAGATGTTCTGGTTTAGTAATGAATGCAATGAATTTTATTGGTTAATAGCTCGCTCATTTTGTTTAACCACATTATTTGGATATCATGTCGTTTGTTTGGCTGGCTGAGATTGGGAACATAATACTCACTTGTAAAGAGATTCTTTACATATGCGGCTTTATGGTGCCCTGCAACTATACGTACATATGCAATTGTCATCTAACTCAACATGCTATAGAGTGGATTACTGTTTGAAATTGAGTAATCAAGGCTCTTCACTAGTTCTAGTATGTGATGTTTTGTTGATTTGATGATGTTTTTGGTGACTTGTGTTACGTATAGATAGGATACAGACATTCCTCTGTACAGATTTATAATAATTAATTAACTAATAAAAGCTAGTGGTGACATCATTGTGTTATCTAATTTATACATCTGATCTATTATGATGTTGTCATTTGTTTATTAGTTAAAGTTTTAAGATTAATTTTTTTTGTTTACTCCTCCATGAGTTAACAATGCCCGGTTGTTACAGTCATTGTAATTTGTGTTAGCAAATAGAAGGTTGCATATGTGTTTTATGGCTAGTATAGAATCAAAGAAAAGTGTGTGCATATGTGTTTTAAGATTGATATAAAATCAAGAAAAGGTGTGTCACGTGATATTGGAATGTAACAATGATAATAATATGTTTTGGTGGGGGTAATTTAAACTTGTTAACTTATTTTATAAAAACTAACGTAGCTATAGCTTTAAAATTGAAAAAAGATGACCAATATAGTTGGTGACGTCAAAAAGGTGCAAGATCAATGCTATTTTTATGTGTTTTTTTATTGATATAAAATTAATAGGAGTATGTGCATATGTGTTCAATCCGGTAATGCGTTTGCTAGTTGTTCACAATAAAAAATAATAACTGTGTAATTTCAGGTATTGATAAGACACAAGTGTTCATCATTTGATAAAGATGAGGAGCAATACCATAAAGAGTGCACATGTGTTTTCAACAAGTACATCATTTCTAATGAATTTGATGTGAAAGTGAAGCGTGCACATATGTTTTTGGAAGGGTACTCATATGTTCTAATGAATTTGATGAGAACGTGAAGCGTGCACATATGTTCATGGAAGAGTGCACACATGTTTTGAATGACGTGCACATCTATATTTAACAAGATACATTTGTATTTAAATTTTATTTCATTTGATATCAAATTTTGTGTATACTATTTATGTTTTTGGTTTGTTATAAATTTAGATGTTACATGTATATATTCATGTTTTTGGCGATAAATATCGAAGATTGGAGAATGTACACTAGAAACATATATGCAATTGTAATTTTAAGCAAAACAAGTTTGACTTCTAAACAATTTGACGAAAAAAACATATGCAAATTTACAATATTAAAAAAATAATAATAATAAAAAAAAAAAAAAAAAAAAAAAAAAAAAAAAAAAAAAACATGCATTTCATTTTCCTGAAAACATGTATACTAAAAAAAATAATAATAAATAAATAAATAAATAAAATCCGAAAATTAAGGGAATCTAAAAACGTTTTTTAATTAAAAAAATTCAAAAAGAAACTAAAATTGTGTTTGACTATTATGCCCTTTTCAATTAAATAAAAATGTTTATTAATACTAAATTCCTATTGGTCTAAATGAGTACTGTAAAGTACTGCATCTAATATTGGTACTGCATAGAACGCGACCCAATATATATATATATAAAATATATATATATATATATATATATATATATATATATATATATATATATATATATATATATATATATATATATATATATATATATATATATATATATATATATATATATATATATATAGGGGGCTTTATTTTCAGAACCCTCTTAAGTGCGGGAACTGCGAGAACTCTTCTAAACCAATCAAAATTTTTTTAGCATTAAAAATTATTATTAATTCAAAAGGGTATTATAGTAAAATACAATTTTAATATTCTTTTGTTAAATCCGGATTTTAAATATTCCAAAATTTTTGGATTTTTTTTTTTTTTTTTTTTTTTTTTTTTAAGTTTAGCATGGTTCCAGGTGCATATGCATATGTGTTTTTTTTGCTGAAAAAGACGAGGTGCATGTATGTTATGTACATTTAAATATGTTTCTACTATATAATTGTTTACACTTTTTCTATCAACCTACCAATACTTTTGCCTAACCATTATTTTTTTTGTAAGTTTGAAACCCAAATAAAAAAACATAAACATTTATAAAATAAAAAACAAGATTCATAAATTTACATGTTACATTCCATTTAATTACAAATACAAAAAAAACACATGAAATAATCGCATCTTTTAAAAAATCACAAATTATCTTCATGTATAAATATGTTCATCAACTTCTAGGTCTTCAATGATCATCATCTTCTTTAATCTGAAAGAATAATACACAAAAATAATTAAACCACAAACAAATAGAAAACGAAATTTAATCACATATGCACCATTTATAGCTAATAGATAAACATGCATGTTCATAGAAAACATGTATGTTTTTACCATACACCTTAATAAAGCTAATAGATAAACATGCATGTTCATAGAAAACATGTATGTTTTTTACCCGACACCTTAATAAACATACTGCCTAAACATAAATGTTCAGAAAACATGTATGTTATCCTTTGAACACATATGCACCACTTTCACTACATACTCGCACTATCATTCATAACACATTATCAATTCACAATGCCCAAAAGATGATATGTAACATTCACAGTAACACAACCTTCGCTCAATACATATCAATACAAATTATAACCTATAGATGTAAGCCTTCAACACACAATAAAATAAAATACTCTATCAGTATCCTCGACAACATTTTAGCAAATAGATCCTCACCACAACTTATATACAAAACACGTTATAAAAACCTCGATACGCATCCTAACAATTGAATAATAACAACTCAATAAACTTAATGAACACTAGCAAATAAACTTAATAAACTTAATAACAACTCAGTTGCTGCTACTGTTAGCAAATAGATCCTCACCACAACTTATATACAAAACACGTTATAAACACCTCGATACGCATCCTAACAATCGAATAATAACAACTCAATAGTATAATAAAGATTATTATTATCAAATAATAATAACAACTCATAAACTTTGCATCAAAATAACTCAATCAACCTGCAAAATCAATAAATAAAATATTATAGTATTGATTGTTTAATTTGTGATTAATAATTATTTGAAATGAAATGAAATATTTGGGGACCTGATGAAGAAGAACAAAATAGTGATTGTTGTTATTGTTATCTCAGTTGCTGCTACTGTTAGCAAATAGATCCTCACCACAACTTATATACAAAACACGTTATAAACACCTCGATACGCATCCTAACAATCGATTCCTAATAACTTTCAAAATAGCACAATAAATGCATAGCAAACACCTCGATACGCATCATAACCCACAGATCTACATACACACCTGCAAAAATAGGAGAGGGAGAAGACTCACCATGTGCAAAAGCCGATAGAGCGAGATCGGTAGCAGCGATTATAAGGGAGGAGCGGCTGTAGAAGAGTGTTTGAGATCCATATTATTAATATGGTGAAAACAACCCTTATACACGGATCTGTACACTTACATTTCTTGTTTTTTATATCGAGTAACAAGAAACAACAAAAAATGAAATCTAATTAGGATTAAGAGGGGGCGGCTCTTAGATCTGGAAACAATATGAAGGTGGTTATGGTAGTGACTAGGGTTTTCTTTTGAAGGAGAGAAAGAAAGATATTGGAGATCGTGAACTTGATATGGAGTAGTAAATATAGGACGGTTTTTAAAATGATTTAGGTAAAATTACATAAATGCCCAAATCTGAATAATTAAATATATATGGTTATTTTTTATTTTCCAAAATGCCACAATGATTTTCATCCATTGATCTTATTATCCTAGGGTCCAAATAGAGTTCTCGCAGTTCCCGCACTTAAGAGGGTTCTGAAAATAAAGTTACACTATATATATTTAGATGACTAATATCAAATACGATTTATTATTTGAACCAAAACTATCAATTGATCTTGAGTTTAGAAGTAATGTATAGAAAAAGATAAAGTGCCATAGATGGGTTTAAACTTGAGACATGTTAAACTATAAGCATGTATCTTATAATTGGACTAAAGCAACACTTCAATTTTAGTTTACTAAATATATTACATACAAAAATAAAGAAAAGCTTATGAATAGTAAACTTTGGTTCATGATTATGTATATTGTTTAATGTTAATTCATTCATATGCTTCTTTGTGTGGCCATCTGAAAGTGGACGCAAACAGGGTTACTTTTTTGCTTCCACTTTCAGATAGTCACTTGATTGGAGGAACTCAAGAGAAAACATATATATATATATATATATATATATATATATATATATATATATATATATTATATATATATATATATATGGTGTAACTTTATTTTCAGAACCTTTTTAAGTGCGAGAACCCATCTTGAACCGTTAGATTCTTTAATCAATGGATGAGATGGCTTGTGCCATTATTGTAACTAATGTAATTAAAAGGAACTTAAAGTAAATTATTTTTAGTGAGTTAAGGGCATTAAGGGAATTTCAATATTATTATTTTTGAAAAATTGTCCCATATTTTTAGGAATCATTCATTTAATTCGTCCATCACTTTTTCTCTCACACATATCTCTCTCAAACCCTAATCATCCTCTCAGCCACCACAATCTCTAGAAACAAAAGAATCTTTACATCTGTGATCATTCACGAATCTTTTTCTTCTATGAAGGTCTCGGGTAGGTTTACTTATTTGTTTGAGTGTTTGTTTCGAAAGATCTGTGATGATTTCTTAATAACTTTGTTGTTAAGAACAAATTTGTGGGTATTAAAAGATAAAACTGAGATCTTGTTCGGTTTTTTTTTTTTTTTTTTTTTTTTTTTTTTTTTTTTTTTTTTTTATATGTTCGAGTAGTGTTTTTGTTTTGTGATGGGATTTATATTTCGGAGATGGAATGTGATTTGTATTCAGGTAATTGATAAGATCTGGGCTTCGATTAATTTGTATAGTTATGTTATTGTTATGATTAGTTCAGATCTGATCTAATTTTTATTTCTTAGTTTTAGTAGTAAAGTTGTATACACTGATGATGACGTGCATATGTGTTAATAAACAAACCCATAGAATAATTATCTGATGTTAATAAGATTTGATGTTAATAACAATTTTTTTCTTGGAATTATGGTTTAGAACATATATGTTTATGGTTGTGAACATATATGTTTGATTCATATACTGAGTTTGATTCATGGAAGATTTTGGGTTTAGATTAAAGTTTTGATTCATGGAATTATGGTTTAGAACATATATGTTTATGGTTGTGAACATATATGTTTGACAGGAAAATGGTTTTAATAAGATTTGATGTTAATAACAATTTTTTTCTTGGAATTATGGTTTAGAACATATATGTTTATGGTTGTGAACATATATGTTTGATTCATATACTGAGTTTGATTCATGGAAGATTTTGGGTTTAGATTAAAGTTTTGATTCATGTAATTATGGTTTAGAACATATATGTTTATGGTTGTGAACATATATGTTTGATCATGTTTGTATATGAATATATGAATATTGTGAATGTGTTATGCTAGTTGTTTAGAACATATATGTTTATGGTTGTGAACATATATGGTTTAGAACATATATGTTTATGGTTGTGAACATATATGTTTGATCATGTTTGTATATGAATAAAGTTTTGATTCATGATATATATGAATATTGTGAATGTGTTATGCTAGTTGTTTTCATTTCAAAATTCGTTCACACATTTTTTTGCGGTCAAATTATATTTGATCATGTTTGTATCAGAACTTATGAAGATTATGATGACATTCAAGACCTATGAGATGACAAGGATGATGTTGAACGAATAGAGTCGAATCCACACATGCATACAAGGAGATAATTTGCGGAAGAAATACGAATATTGCATATGTTCTTTTTTTACTTGTAATAAAATGAAATGTAGTTTAAAGTATAGGATTTTTGAATTATTATAGAGGTTTTATTTTGTGATTTTTGTTTGAAACTTTAAAAAGTATAATTGCAATGTCTACGTTAAGAAGTGTTTTATTATGTGATTTTTGACTGAATATTAATAGTTATAGCAAAATAGGTTAAGCAATCTTACACTAAAAACACATATTTTATAAAAAACATATATGCACTTGAGATTTTTTTTTGAAAACATGCATGCTGTAAAAAAAAATTCCTAAAAACATATATGCACCAAACCATTTTAAAAACATACATGCAAAATAAATAAAACTCCGAGATCTAAGGATTTTTTTAAAAACGGGATTTATTTAAAAAAAATCAAAAATAAGATAAAAATGTCTTTTACAAATATACCCTTTTGGATTAAAAGAAAATATTTAATATTTAAAAAAATCTCATTGGTCTAAAGGAGTTCTCGCAATTCCCGCACTTAACAGGGTTCTGAAAATAAAGCCCCCTATATATATATATATATATATATATATATATATATATATATATATATATATATTATATATATATATATATATATATATATATATATATATATATATATATATATATATATATATGTATATAGTGTAACTTTATTTTCAGAACTCTCTTAAGTGCGAGAACTGCGAGAACTCTGTTTGGACCATTAGATGAGTTGATCAATGGTTAAAAACGAATGTGCCATTTATGTAAATAACTAAAAGATGAGGTAGATTGATGTAACTGATGTAAGGGTAATTTAGTCATTTGTTTCTTCCTAAAAAGTTGCAAAAAAAAAAAAAAAAAAAAAAAAAAAAAAAAAAAAAAAAAAAAACATGCAGGTTTATTTTCCTCTCTCCTCTTAAAACCTAAAAACCGCTCCATCCTCAAAATCATTATGCGCCTCTCCCATTTTTCACAAGAAGAAAACTTAGTTTATATCTTGATCCGATCAGATCCACCATCAATGGCGGCGGCATCCGCATCCCGTCCTAATTAGATCCGATCAGAGGCGGCGGCGGCGGCATCCGATCAGATCCGACCAATGGCGGCGGCATCCGTCCTAATTATATACTAAAACTATAAACAAGAATCTTAAAAACTAATGATGATGATAACTATCAGCAGATCAACAACAAGAATCTTGTTGGTTCATCACCCTTTCCCAATATTGGCTGATTGTCAAGTAAAGGTAATAAAGCTTTGACCTTTAACCTTTTTACAGTATTGGGTAATTGTTATTATCATGGTTTTAAGGAATTAATGATTTGTAAATGGTTATCTAAGAATCTTGTTTTGTGGGGTATTGTTTATTTAATGTTTTGTTATATAATCCTATAGTTTCTACATGTTTGAGGGTGATAAGTTGGTAGTTAGTGTGTTGAATATACATGTAGGGATCTTGATATTGAATTGGTTTTGAGATTATTGAAATTTGGTTGTTTTTTATCATTTCATGTTTGCTCAGGTTTAGATCTATGAATAATGTGATAGATCTGAAACAAAGTTATGTGTATATGGTTACTGATTTAGATCTATGAATAATGCGAGTATGTTTTATTTTTTGTAAGTTAAAAAATGATTAAAACATGTATGTTCAATTGTTCAAACATACATGTTCAAAACATATATGTGACTATGTGAGGCTTTCTTAAAACATGTATGTTCAAAACATACATGTATGCTTAAAACATATATGTTCAAAACATACGTGTTCAAAACATATATGTTTTAATTAGTGGGATCTAACTAATGAAAACCATATATGTTTGAGAACATGATTTTTTAAACATGTATGTTCAAAACCTGTATGTTTTAAACAGGTCTGTTTAAAAAAATGATTGCCTATAAACATGTATGCTTTAAACATGTATGTTCAAAACATACATGTATGCTTAAAACATATATGTTCAAAACATACGTGTTCAAAACATATATGTTTTAATTAGTGGGATCTAACTAATGAAAACCATATATGTTTGAGAACATGATTTTTTAAACATGTATGTTCAAAACCTGTATGTTTTAAACAGGTCTGTTTAAAAAAATGATTGCCTATAAACATGTATGCTTAAAACATGTATGTTTTAAAAATATGATTAAAAAGTTCATTTCCTATTTAGTTGAGGTTTAATTGTTTTCTGGTATGTTTGTACCAGATTAATGAAGATGGTGATAGCAATGAAGATCTAGAAGTGGATGCACACATAGATACATGATGATAATATGCGGCGTTTGAAGAAATACGATTATTGAAGGCGCGCATATATGTTCGACTTCTAAAAATATTGATAACAATGAGTTGCACATATGTCCGTTTGCGTTAAATATTATTAGTGCATACATGTATAGATCGATTAGATTCAAGTATTTTTTCTTTTTTAGAAATTTGTATTTTAATTGTATTTCAATCGATATCGACTTTTGTGTTTAACATTATGTTCTTGGTTTGTTATAAATTTACATTATCAAAAAAATACGTATGCACTTTACTATTTGAAAAACATGCATGTTGTAAAAATTATTGCACAAACTAAAATAAAAAAAATTAATTCGTAAAAACACATATGCACTAATAATTTTAAAAACAAAGCATGCTGGAAAAAAAGCACAAAAAAAAATTAAAAAAATAATCCGAAAATTAAGTGTTTAAAAAAACGGAATTTTATTAAAAAAATAAAAATAAAATAAAAAAGTGTCATTTACTATTATGCCCTTATGAATTAATTAAAAATCTTTAATATTTTAAAGAATCTCATTGGTCTAGAAGGGTTCTCGCAGTTCTCGCACTTAACATGGTTCTGAAAATAAAGCCCCCCTATATATATATATATATATATATATATATATATATATATATATATATATATATATATATATATATATATATATATTAACACATAGAGATGGTTTGAAAAAACAATTATGTGAAAAAACCACCCCTAGAGTTAAAGGATAGGTTGTAAGTAATGAGAGATGGTGGATCATCTTCCCCAGACACCATCATGCGTAATGCCCCGTTACATTAGGTCACCACCGCGCATGGTCGGGTGGTTTTGGCTAGGGTTCGATGATCACCACCACCTAACGAGTGCACACATTTTATTCCCAAAAATTTATAAAATACACCCTCCCAACGGGTATATGTTGGTAAAATAAAATAAGAATTTTATTTTTTTTTATTTTTAATTTTATCATTTTATTAATCTATAAATACCCTCATACTCCAATTTTATTCATGACTTCAAACATCATCTTTCTCGAAATCTACACAACTCAAACAAAGATATTCTCATTCCTCATTTTTCAAATGGACTCTAAATCATTCATGTTCACAGACGACGGAAGAAACAAAAGTTAATATTATGAACTTGGCAATTTTAAAAAGAGCGGCATTTTTAATTTTAATGTAATGTTTAATTATGAATGACAATTTAGTTTGGTTTTTAATTAAATTTGTTTAAAATAGGTTTGATGATGAGCATTGCAAATGTTTGATGATGGGCTGAATGATTATGTGACACTGAGCCGCTGAAGCAAAGATGATGAGTTTAATGACCATTACATCGGGCCCATAAATATGAGGTGGAAGGCAAACATGGAAGTTAGACAACGCCTATCTCTATGTTTCTTACCTGAACCTTCTTACTTCTTTCTATTTATCAACCAACGTACTTTTTTGTAATTTCTTTCAAGTCTATTTTTGCACTTGAATTCTAGTTTATCTCAGAAAGGTTTTCATGCAATAAAAGTTGTTCTTATCCCCATTAAAATTAAGGTCGTTACATATCCTCTTTTTGCCAATTGTAATGCTTCACGTATTTGTTTAGGCAGGTGATTTCGCACTCTATAAATTGATTTGCACACTCTAATTGTTTGTTTTTTGACATTTATACCCTTACAAGGGTGAATATAAGTAAAAGAGATGTAAATGTATAAATGTCATAACACAAACAATTTGAGTGCGCAAATCATTTAATGAAAAGTGCAAATCACCTCCCGTTTGTTTACGACCTTCATTCTACCTCACATGAAATTACATTTGTGAAGCATTGATACCAAATTCATTCTACCTCACATGAAAATCACAAGTCAGAAATCCTACGAAGCTATCATGTCACCTGCTATAGTAAACTGGATTCATCAGCTTGCAGGAACCATGGAAATGATGAAAAAGAAAAACGAATGTGAGAATATTCATTGCCTGATGTTTTATTTACGCAATGTTGCAAAAATCGCTAGGCGCTAGTCGGGCGGTCGACCACCGCCTAGCGCCTAGGCCGCCTAGGCGGATTGAACTTTTCTATATAAAAAATTTAAAAATTGTATGCATTTAGTATAAAAGATGCATAATTTACATGATTTTAATTAGTTTTAGTCTTTTATTAAAACCCACATAGTTATTAATTGGGCCTATTGTATAAGTTTTTTTTAATGGGCCATGTATTAGGGTTATATTGGGGACACAGCCTACCTCTTCCCTCTTCATCTTCCTCTTCTCTCTTAATCTCTCTTCTCTCTTAATCTCTCTGTAAATATATGCATGCACTGCCCCCACAATATCTAAACAATATCTATAACACAACCCCACAATATCTAAACAACATCTGGCTCAAATTGAAACAAAATCTAAGAAAATCCAAACCCCAAAAATGTGTTCCAATCAGTGCTCATTTGAAGTTACAAGTTGTGGAGTGGTAACTTATGTAAAAAGAGGCGTGAATATGAAGTTATAATCTCGTCAAGAACTTCAAAATGAAGGTATCAGTCATTTTTTTATAATGCAGATGTGGTCATGAGAAAATTTTAATTACCAACTTTGCTACTAACACATTGCTCAATAAGTATGGAGTGATCCACAAGTTTTCGCCACTCGGGATTAGTGGATTGCTTCTATAACCAAATTTGTGAGGCCATATGTTTTCATTAGAAAATCTTGGTTTTTTAATCTTGATTAGATGGTACACGTAAACGTGACGTTTTTAATACTATATATGAACACTGAAATAAAAGTAAAAATTTTAACCGAAAAGAATGAGTTCATCACTTAAAACGTCACTCAAAAGTATATAAATTAGCTATGAAATCTCACCTATTCTGCATACATTTTCAGGCTTGTAGCGGAACAAGACTACTGCATTGAAAACGAACCACACCAACCATCTTATTAGATTGTTTGAAAATCAAATTTCAGGTTTTAGAAGGCTTAAAGAAAATGAAACAAATTGTTTAAAACTAAAATTTTGCACAAATGTTACTTAAGATCCCTAAGGATCCGATATCATGGAGTTATCAGAAGAACATCTTGGAAGAAGCCACGTGAAGAAGCCAACTTTGGTTTTTCTCTTTGATCTCTGTGATGAGTATTCCACTATCATATTCCAAAGGTCACCGACACTCCATCCATTGGAAGTAATCCACTTTGTTACCTGCCGATAATCCAGAAAAACTTTGTTATTGCTACAGAAGAAAAGAGTGTACGAGTCTAGAAATCGGGAGTAAACTTTTTAGATCTTGGGTTCTTGCGCCTAATGGCCTAAGGTCAAAGATAGCAAAATGGGCGTGTTGGGTAACGGGCAAAAGATTTTGTGTCAGAACATGGTAATATATTAGTCTTGAGATAAAAAGTGTTTCTGGTCAAGCCAACCCAACACGACCCCTTTTGCTACCCACCCATGACCCATTTTGCCACCGATTATGCAGACCATGGGTAATAGAAACAGAATTCTTATCATGCAATTACGTGTCAGGCGCTTTATAATGTTACGTATAGGAATTACCTGGTCCAGTGACTGTAATGCCTCCAACCCAAATGTGTAATACACCACAAAAGGTCTTGACGCCTGGAAAAAAAGTATGGTACTATTAGAAAGCGAAAAATGAATACGAAAGGAGCAAAAATGGTTCTGCAGGCATAATCCAAATATTAATTGCACGTACATATGTGAAGGTTTCATTTACCTGAGAAGCAGCAAGCCATTGTAACATAGCCTTAAGTTCAGGGTCTCCCCCGAATGCACCACAACCCCAATTTCCAGTAACAATCCCTACTTCATCTTCAAAGCTTGACGTCTGACAAAATCGCAGTTCAATTAAAAAAAATAGTTTATCTTTCACGTGCACAAATAATGTTCATCATGGTTCGATTACTGCTTAAAAGAGCGAACTGTATGCAAGTATGCAACTATAATGCTAAAGTACTTTTGAGCACCAGTCGTGATATATACTGATATACATCAGTCTATGCTCAAAATCTGCTCTTATAAACTTCTCATGAGTCGAACGGCCTTGTACTCGAAGCTGCCGCCATCATTCTGTTGCTGGTTTCTCCACACTATCATGAAATTATGTCTCAATCTTGATTTGAAATTGGAGTTTGCCCGAGAGCTTGTGCCATTCGAAGTGGTTACACATATCGGAAATGACACTCACCTCAAGTCCAGTAATTTAGCGTTTGATATTCACATGTGGTGTAACCTGGACACAGTCACCAAGATCACTGTTGGTGTATCCTATTGTGGACTTGAAGGCCCGTGTGTGTCGGTTTATAGTATCTGAGGCAACTCCTATTATCTAGGCAATTAAAGACAATCATATAGATAGGTTGAGGGTACAAAAATCACATACCAAAACGTTATCCGAATTGCTTTCGAGGCTTTTAAGCTTTTGATTATGCTCGGCTTCTGAAAGGTGATCACCGTTGAGTAGTATCTCATACCGATGAGACTTGCAAGGGTCAGAAAAGCCACAAAATGCCTTATTAACTTCCCTATATAATCTCGGGAATGAGGAATCATCAGTTGGTCTATACAAATTTAACGAAACATATATAACGGCAACAAAACTAAAACAAGTATACCTCAGGAGTAATTCATGCCCATATTGTCTCTTTCCCACACGAGATAAAGCGTCCATTGCAATTATTCTGGTTTTACGTCTTCCCAAACTATCAGAATCTTTCGTATCCAGAAAGTCACCACAAAACCGAAAAGTAGAAGCATAACTATAAGAACAAAAATAGCAGCGGTATTTATATGCAGTAATCTGAAATACAATCATAAAGCCAAGAAACCGTTTAAAAGATTGAAAGACCAACGAGATCGTAATTACCCTGTATATATCGAAAATCTTTCAGCACCAACAACTTCTATAGCCTCGTTTTCTGCCATACAAGGCAAGAAAAGAATTCCGGCTATTAATTCTGGGTTGATCATGAAACGGATCTCTTCCTAAAAAGTATGACAAAAAAGAAATATAAGGCTAAATATTTAATAAGCAAACCTTCGGAAAACCATATCAGGGACAAAAAATAAGCAAACCTGAACACAGCCTTTATTTAGAGCACCGCCACCAAGGTACTTATTAGCAAAATCTACTTCGAGAGCTTCCTTCAACTGATCTTCTATTAAGCCCGAAGTGTAGACCTATTAGAACAAAAGATTGCAGTTAAGTATTATGCGATCAATGTAATTTAAAGATAACGTTAAGAACTTTTGGACCATACCTCAAACGGGCATAGGGGAATCACTGATTTACTCCAAGATTCAGCCTTGGGGTAGGGAATGTAGTTACTAGTTTGATCAACAGCAAGCACTTTGCTCTCGAATGAGACATTTCCTATCGGCATACTTGAACAAATTCTCTCAAAATAATGAAAAATACATTTTATCTTGTTCTCCTGTTTTTCGTTGTAGTTGTCACGTAGGCTCCTGATGACATTTAAATCGTGTGTAAACATCAGCAGACGATAGGGAAACACGTAATGTTGGTCATACATGTATCAAGATTGAAATGGTTTAGGAGAAAATGATAAAAACACATACGCAAATAAATGGTCGAAGTTGATCATTCTAAGATGGTTGGCACCTCGATTACTGAACGGAAACAGACAAAAGAAAGAGCAAGCAAGAAGACAGCCGATAAGTTCCTGATTCATTAATGATTAATATAGGGATCAGATCAGACTGCATGTTTGACATGCTAAAGTACGTTTCATGTAAGCTTATGCACCGAGTGTATGCTTTGTATACCTGGCTAAGTAAAACAACGCCAGCTTCTTGAGACTTCAAGAGGCGAAGGCCCGTTTGGAGTCCATCTCTAGCACCCACACAAGTAACCGAGTCTGCGTTCTTATAGTGAGCTTCTAACGTTGATGGAAGCCGCAACAGCAAATCAGCAATAGCTGGAAGTACCTCTCCAAACCATTTATTAGCTTCAGCACGCGTCATCAACTGTTCACAAACCGTGCACGCTCGTAAATGTCAAGTGACTGATCTATTTACATATTTCAAGATGCATATTATTTGAGTTTTTGAGGGGTGTCTAGACTACTATCGCTATCTTCTTTTATTTAGTTGAAATACTTTTATACTTTTATTTTTTTGGGTAAAAGGGTTACCCCGGTAAAATATTATTACTCCAAAAAACAATTAAGTACAACGGGTATGTTTTCTGGTAAAATTGGGTAAAATATATAGAGAGTGGGAGTAAAAAAATAAATAAATTACGTTTTAAACCGTTGGCTTTGCAAACGACTATTTTTTTCAAACAAAACCAGCAAACAACGCACGTTGATAGGGCAACATCCTTAGCAACGCCGTTGGTAACACCGAGAGGGCGGTATGGTAACATCGCCAACGTGGCTGCCACGTCGACATAATGCCGGTTGGGGCGTTACAAAACCTAATGCTATTAAGGGAAGTGACATAAAGTGAATATTGACATATAATCTCAACCGGTAACTTAATCCACTCTACTTGGTAAGCATAGCTTAAATATAGTTCATCAAAATTAGTGCACAACCAAATTAGTGTCGAGACTAAAATGTAGTTAGAGAAGGAAAGTCTTAATAACTTGAATAAGCTTCGCGGTATTCTCTAAGAAACTTTATGCACCAAAAACCGAACAACTTCCAGGAAGAGCTTGTGCACTACTCATATATTAATATTGTTGCTATATGTTCGATTCAAAAGAACACTATATCGCTTTTGGGTCTATACATGCTCTCCTAAGGCTACCTTTGTTAGATGTTGGCCTAAAATTAGCGAAGATTCTCCTGTTACTATGATGTCCACTAATGTTTGCATCTTTGAAAGTTAAACAACAAACCACAAAGACTGATTAATAACCAAAGTGAACAAGACAATATGAAAAAGAACAAGATCCACACTTCTAGTTTTGGATTTACTAATCCAATCTAACTAAAAAGGATTCTCTTTTCTATTCCCATAAAGGATCCACAAATAAGAAAGCGTTTTGATTTCCACATCAAAGTATCATATCCTCCTTACTTTTTCATAGTTAAACGTTGTATGTACTATGTATCACCACGTCACTTCACTGTTAAATTAACATACAATAACTGTAAAAAAGTTCAAAGTTGATACTTAAACGCAATTTCCATGTTTTCAAAAAAGAATCATAAGGAAAAAACCCATGTGTTATGTTAATTGTGTCTTTTTTGGTTTCAAAAAAGAGTGATAGTTTATTTGCATTTTGCAACAATTACATACATGCACTCCCCAGAGTTTATCTAATTTGGTGTTGTACAAACATAGGTTCAACAATGAGTTATTGGCTCAGTAAATCACCAGCAGTTGGCGCATCTGGGGCAATTTTTGGATTGGTATGTTCATCTAAATTTAGTTTTGATAAACAGAAGAACTGTTTGATGAGATTGTTTTATGTGTCGGGTTGGATCATTTGCCATATTTGTGTTGAGACACAACAATATGGTCAAGGGTGGCGTAGGAGACTTGCAACATGTTGCACGTGTGATTGCTTTAAATATGGTATAAATCTTTCTCTACCCTTTTTACTTCAGTTCCAAACCAATTGTTCTTATCTTGAGGTAGGAGAATGAAGGGTCGGTGGCTATATAATGGGTTAAAGGATTCGGTCAAAAGGGTAACTTCATATACGGGTAGGGTTGTTAGAAGCTCTTTATGTCCAAAATTGAAACTTATATAGTAACTATCTAGGGTGTTTCGATGAAATAATTAAGGAGGTTATGCTCATGAATTATACACTTTGGGAAACTATCGACCCCTTTCATGAAAGCTAATTTCTCTAAAATTTACATGTCTGACCTGTTAGAGATAAAACATAATGTAAGTCAACCCATTCATATATAAATGGGTTGAAATTGCCACCTTTATAATTTCACTATTGTGATCTATCTTCATGCAGGCTATAGGGCTATTGTCACAAGGTATCGACAACTGGGGACATGTGAGTCTTTTTTCACTGAATTTTGGCAAAATGCCAACAACCCAGTTGTCGATACCTTGTGACAACAACCCTATAGCCTGCATGAAGATAGATCACAATAGTGAAATGCTTACTGATTAACAAAATAAAACATTATTATAAATAGAGGTGGCAAAACGGGCGGGCCGGGCTGGAACGTGCACGGGCTAGAACGGGCACGGGCTAGAATGGGCACGGGCTTAAACAGGCACGGGCTAAACGGGCACAGGCTAAACGGGCACATGTTATACAAATCGCTTTATAGAAGACCGAAAATGACAAAATAAATTCCTTAAACGCAATACCCCATTTATGTTTAAAAATTAAATATATTATATATATAAGTTTTTCTTCAAAAACGATTATAATGTTCTCTAATTGAGAGAAAATATGTGCCCGTTGTGCCAATTTAACTTTTCAATTGGCTAAATGTGCCCATTTCAAAAAAATGAGGGGGCTAAATGTGCCAAATCTTTTACAAAGTAGCCAAAATTAGCCAATTTTTTTTATTTTGGGCACAAATTGCCACCTCTAATTATAAAGGTGGCAATTTCAACCCATTTATATATGAATGGGTTGACTTACATTATGTTTTATCTCTAACAGATCAGAGATGTAAATTTTAGAGAAATTAGCTTTCATGAAAGGGGTCAATAGTTTCCCAAAGTGTATAATTCATGAGCATAACCTCCTTAATTATTTCATCGAAACACCTAGATAATTACTATATAAGTTTCAAGTTTGGACATAAAGAGCTTCTAACAACCCTACCCGTATATGAAGTTACCCTTTTGACCGAATCCTTTAACCCATTATATAGCCACCGACCCTTCATTCTCCTACCTCAAGATCAGAACAATTGGTTTGGAACTGAAGTAAAAAGGGTAGAGAAAGATTTATACCATATTTAAAGCAATCACACGTGCAACATGTTGCAAGTCTCCTACGCCACCCTTAACCATATTGTTGTGTCTCAACACAAATATGGCAAATGATCCAACCTGACACATAAAACAATCTCATCAAAGAGTTCGTCTGTTTATCAAAACTAGATTAAATGACCATACCAGTCCAAAAATTGCCCCAGATGCGCCAACTGCCGGTGATTTACTGAGCCAATAACTCATTGTTGAACCTATGTTTGTACAACACCAAATTAGATAAACTCTGGGGAGTGCATGTGTGTAATTGTTGCAAAATAACTGTAAAAAAGTTGATACTTTCGCCAAACACATCCTATAGTTAGTACTCCTCCGTATGAGTATAAAACTAAACCACACTCTAAGAGAAACGTAAAAATACCTACGCCTATTCATACATATAATATACACGCAACAAATTAAAAAATCATAACGAACGTAAGCGCGCGCGGTATACCTGATTAATAATCTTCTGAGTAGACTCATCCTTCACCTCCCCCCTTCCTTATCCTTCGCCGCAACCGCAACATTCGGCTCGACAAACCCCGTCCCTCCACCTCCATTAAACACTCTCTGCTGGTGATGATGATGCTTATGAACAACAGCATTCTGATGATGATGAAACTGCATCGCAGCAACATGATGATGATGATGGATCGGATTGAACACGTGAATGATCCCCGGCGTATTCGGCGGCGGCGGCGGCGGAGAGACGACGGCGGCGACGCGGGGGACGAATTCAGGTGCCTTGGCGTTGAGTTTACTTAAGGATCGTGTGAGTGATGGTTGTTGTTGTTGTTGTTCTAGGGTTTCTAGGGTTTGTGATGATGACGTGGCAGATGAGGGTGGTTCATGTGCCATGATGGTAAGGGGATAGATGGGGGGATCTGTGTAGGTTTATATATTGATGACGTGGCAGATCGGATCCCCTCTTCACTGAAGGAGAAGAAGAAAAGGTTTTTATTTCCCTGGGTTTTTTGTGTGCCGTGATCCTAGCCTATTTATTTACTCACCTTTTTTTTTTGGGTCAATAGCAAGGACTTTTTAAAATATACGATTTCCTACTATTTATAGTTCGATTTAATGTGGTGTACTTTCATGTTTTGTTTCAATTTGCACTGACACGTGTCATCATTTATAACGTGACGTGTCATCAAAATTTATAAATTGAAACAAAACATGAAAGTAGACAATATTAAGGGCGTGTTTATTTTTAACTTAATGTCCTAGATAGAAACAAAACTAGATAGAAGTAGGAAAGTTGATTGTTTCTTTTTTGCTTATTACAAACAAGGATCCTAAACGTGGAAGAGTGTAAAAAGAGGAGTCTCCCCCATTTAGGACACATTATTCCAATTCGTACCCTCTTCATTCTCATTGTTTTTTAACCATAAAAACAAAAACCTCTTCATTCTTATTCATTTAATCACACACCATATCGCCGGCCACCACCTGGACTCACCCGTAACACCATCGCTCGTCCATCTATCAGAACCACAAACACCTCCACATCGATGGCCACCACCTCGACTCGTCCCGCACCACCGGTGATCTTTGAATGTCTTCATCAATTGCAAAACTGGTTTACTTTATTGTTCATGTACTTAAAAATAGCAAGTATGGTTCTTCTCGTTTCCTTCGCTGCCTCCAATTAGTTGGTGTCGTCGATGCCTCCATGTTGTCGAAACTGGGTCTTTATTGTTTCTAAAAATTGGGAGTTTGTTGTTAAACATGAGTTTGTGTGTAAGAGATTGAGCAATCTTTAAGAAATTCGTTTATGATTTTAGGTTCTTGACCAAAGTTGCAATTGGTGGTCTGGAATATATCTTTTTTTTTTTTAGGAAAGTGGATTTGGAAATTGACTTGAAGTTTTTATGTGGGTGGTTACACTTGGATCTATTTGGAACAAGCACTTCATTTCGTTACTTGATTATTGAGTATCAAGTTCTTTTTTGGGTTGTGATTTTGTAAAGTTTTAACTTGTGTATAGATAGATCTGGTTTTTCTTTGTGTTTCATACGAGGGTTAAAATGGTCATTTACTACTATAAACCATTTTCATTAAGCAAAAAAAGAAACAACATATTTTCATATCCTTCTTATTTCATACATGTCACTTTATCTAGACAGGAACTATTTCCAAACAGGAAAAAAAAGAAACAGCACCTAAGTGGAACGATAAATAGTACACGTACAAACTCGGTACATTTGAAAAAGTACGTTACTATTTTACGACCAAAACCTTTTTTTTTATTATTTATTTATTTATTTGAGTATTTTTGTAAATAAATTAGAGAATATAAGTAAATATATTATTTAATTTACATTTTTTTTTTAAATTTGTGATAATAATGTTGATAACCGGTAACGTTGATTTAGGCGTAGTTTGTTTTTTCACATGTTTTATGTCTTCATTTGCAAACTATATTTGCAGAAGAACAGATACATTTGAAGTATTAATCTGTAAGGAATAAAACATTTTTTTTAAGAAGGAAATAAAGAGAAATAGATAGGATTTGTGTTGAAAAAATGAAAGTTTATATTTAATTTTTGAAAATGTGAGAGTTGAAGAGACCCAATAACATTCACAAAAAAAAAAAATTGCGTTAGTGGGTTGGCGATGGAACCTATTGCGCGCCATGCGGTGCAGCATAATGGTGACACATATGCCATTTTGGGGCTATAACAAGCCATCGGTGCCCTGCATCGTGCTCTCTTAAGAGGTGCAAACTAATCGAGTAAAGTTGAACATAGGCAAAGCTCAGTAACGAATTTCGGCTCGAGTTACTCGAAAAAAGTTTGAATCGATTGCACCCTTAATGCTAAACTTGTTTATAGGGTGTTTGTTTAAGTTGATCTGGCATGCTTATGAGTTTATTAAACTTTTGAATTTTGAAAGTTGTTAAGATTTTTTTTGCTTATGATCTTATCAACTCTGTTGATATAAATAATGCCTAAACACGTTATTAATATTTTTCGATATCTCGACGTTTTGATAATCACAAAATGTAAAATCATTAATCGGAAAATTATGACGTAAACAAGTATTTAGTTGTAAATATCTATTTCTACAACTCAAATCACTTAAGGTATGAATGAACTAATGCTTAATGCATTATATGATCAAAGGAACATTTTCTTAATAACTAGATTTTTTATAAAACATCAAAAACATTTTATATATTTTTGAAAAACATTTTTGGTATTAAATAAAAATGTTTAATCTTTTATAAAAATATGAATTCAAATTTTTAACCAAAATCAGTTAAAATGTTCCAGAAAAACCTTCCCCACAAAAGGACAAAATTGGCCAACGTTCAGTAGGGGCGGCCCCCTTAATTTTGCTAGGCGGCCCCCTTAATAATTAAGGGGACCGCCCCCGCTCCAGTAGGCCTCCAGCTGTCCAGTTTTTCTCCTATAAATACCAGCCTTCTCCTGGATTTTTACTCACCTTTTGCACACTAAAACTTTCTGTTTTAAATCCTTGTATATACATTTCAAAATCCTTTGATCATATCTTATTAAGCATTGGTTTCTAAGTGATCCAAGCTTCCTACATTCAAGTGCAAAAGAAGAATACTCCTTCAACATCTAGAGAAGAAGTATTGCAACTTAGCTATCTAAGTTGTGTGTGTCATCATTCATTTGTATATGAGTTGTATATTTGTTTGATAGTTGTGTGTATAATTATTTGGGATAGGTTAGTGTGTAAGTAGTGAAGTTGTGTAGTTAAGGTGTGTAAGTAGTGAAGGTGTGAAGAAGTAGAAGTGTATATAGGTTGTGCTAAGTTGTGAAGAAGGTGTGAAGTCGTAGTATATAAGTTGTGAAGAAGTTGTGAATAAGTCGTGAAGTAGTCTTGAGGAAGTAGTCGTGAAGAAGAAGTCGTGAAGTAGTCGTGAAGAAGAAGTTGTGAAGAAGGTGTGATTAGTTGTGTACAAGTTGTGAGATTGGTTTCTAGCTACGATTAGAACCCGACATCTAGCTTTGTGTCGTTAAGCCGGTGTAAGCTAAAGTTGTGTAAGGTTTTCTCCGCCATAAGGGAGCTTGTTGAAATAGTGAAGAAAACTCTCGAGTTAGGTGCTCGGGGAGTGGAGTAGGGCAAGGAAGGTGACCTTGTAGCCGAACCACTATAAATCTCTTGTGTCTCGGTTAGATCTTTCCATCTCTATCTTTCATTTGATTTACTTTACTTTACTTGCTTTACTTACTTATATTTATCTATACTTGTTCATATTGTTTAAGAATTGAAGTCACATAATATCGAATCGAAGTTTTTAAAGGTAAATAAAAGTTTTCAAAATAAATTTAAAAAGACGTAAAACTATTCAACCCCCCTTCTAGTTTTTCACAATTGGTATCAAGAGCCACGTCAAACAAGATTTTTAAAATAAACTGTATTTTAAAACTTGAAACGATCTATGGAATCTGAAAAATATTTAGAAGGGCAATCTATGCAAAGACCACCACTATTTGAAAGTGATGGATTTTTATATTGGAAAAATCGATTCGAAACTTATGTGAAGTCAAAAGATCTAGATCTTTGGCATGTTATTACTCAACTGTTCAATGAAACTAGCAGGGTACCCGCGCGTTGCGGCGCCGGGTACCATAAATTAATATTTTCCGGTGAATCATGTATTTTAGTTTATTATGTTATTTTTGATAATAAATTTACGCATATCAAGAATTTCATGTGACGTATTTCAACTCCTTAACTAAGGAATTTATGTCGTCTTTTTGGGTCTTTTTTAATGTCATTCTTATAACATGAGCCCGTTTGAGCAGTGCCCGTTTGGCCAGTTGCCCGTTCGGGCTTGAATATTTCTATAACGTGTTTTATTATTTGTATTAGTAACATTTAATGCAGGAATTGTGTTTAAGTTGATTATACAATATGCTTGATAATTTGTATTTCTTATGTAAGGGGTGTTTTAATAACTACATTAATTGTATTTATTGACCTGTTAATTAATTGACTACATTAAATATCTTGACCAAATTAATAGTGCTTTGTATTTTGTACATTAAGCTTTAACACTTGTAAGTCTTAAAATTAAGATTGATGAGAAAGTTCATTAATAGTGCTTTGTGTATTGTACAATAAGCATTATATCTTGTAAGTCTTAATTTTAAGACCAAGAGGAGAGAGATTCATCCATGCATTATATGTAGTATAGATGGTGATTTTTTACCTATTCAATATAATTTAGAAACTAAAAAGGATGAAGTAGTATCTTTTGAAAAACAAAATGATGATTTAAAAAGAAAACTTTTTAAAAATAATGAGGCTAAAATGGTTATTTCTAATACGTTACCACGTAAAGAATACGAAAGAATTTTTATGTGCAAAACCGCAAAAGAAATTTGGAACTCTTTACTAATAACTCACCAAGGTAATAGTCAAGTCAAAGATAATAAAATAGATCTTCTTGTTCAACAATATGAACAATTCACGATTCCGGAAGAGGAATCAATTGATAATGCGTTTGCTAGGTTTAACACAATCATCACAAGTTTAAAGGCACTTGATGAGAGTTTTTCTAGTAAGAATTTTGTCAGGAAATTTCTTAGGGCTCTTCATCCAAAATGGCGAGCTAAAGTTACGGCGATTGAAGAATCGAAGAACTTGTCAACTCTTCAACTTGACGAGTTGATTGGCAACTTGAAGGTCCACGAAGCAATAATCAAAAAAGACTCCGAGATGATCAAAGGAAAGAAAGAACAAAGCAAGTCAATCGCGTTGAAAGCTAGGAAAGCATCAAGTGACGAGGATAGCTCAACCTCCGAAAGTGATGATGAAGAATATGCCATGGCCGTAAGAGACTTCAAGAAGTTATTCAAAAGACGAGGAAGATTCGTTAGACAACCAAAGGACGAAAGAAAGACATTCCAAAGAAACAAAGACGACAAAGGTAGCAAGAGTGGGAGGAAGTGTTTTAAGTGCGGTGATCCAAATCATCTCATTGGAAGATGTCCAATGATGTCATAGGAGCAAAATCAAAAGGGGTTCGTTGGAGGAGCATGGAGTGATAGTGATGAAGATGAAAAAGAGACTACAAAGGAGGAGAAATGTCTTATGGCTAAGACATCGAATGAGGTACGTTCCAAAACCGAATACTTTAGTGATGAAAATTTATCACTAGATGAAAAAGACCTAGATAACGAATATAATAGGTTATGCATATTAGGTCAAAAAGTAATGAGTAAAAATAAATCACTAAAACTCATAAATAACAAATTAGAAAAAGAAATACTAGAATTAAAAATTAAACTACATAACTTAGAAAAAGGTAAAGAAGTTTTTGAATGTAAAACATGTCAAGAAACTAAAAATAAAAACGAAATACTTAAGGAAGAAATTTGTAAACTTAAAAAATTTGAAAATAGTAGTAATTCACTAAGGGAAATAATAAGCATTCAAAGAGCATCGGGAGATAAAACCGGACTAGGATTTAATTCGAATAATGTTTCAACAAGTGAAAATAAAAATGTAAAGTTTGAATGTCAATCTAGTGAACAAAAACCATTAGAGTCAAAACCTAAGTATATACTTATAAAAGATAGAAAAATACCTATTTCGAGTGATGAGGAAGTAAAAAGTTTTTATAAACCATCATTAAAAGCCAAAACCGGATTTTCTAAACCGAAATTAAGATAAAAAACACCTCCCTTAAGAAGACCACATAATCCTCACCCTCGACCTAAATCTCCTCAACCTAGAAGAAATAAAAATCGACAAAACCCTCATAATAATTATAATTACCCAATGTGGAATTATCCAAATCCACCAAGCTTCAATCCTTGGGGAATACTTCCACCATATATGCATCCTAGTCAATTGCAACCCATGTTTGTTTCAAACAACTTTGGATCAATGAGACAATGGGGACCAAGTGGCTAAATTGCTAATTCATTGGGAAATCGGCATCTCCTCTTTGATTGACTTCTACAAGTCAACCTTAACACTTTGAAGCGTTTGAAGAATAATCTACTGAAGACTAAAAGGTACGCTTTCTTTTAAGTTTGGTGTTATAATATATGCTTAGATTAATGACTAGTTATTTCATGCCTATTTAGCTCGTAATGCCTAGTTATATATATATATATATATATATATATATATATATATATATATATATATATATATATATATATATATATATATATATATATATATATATATATATATATATATGTATATATATACACACATAATAGCTTATATAACATAGAGTCACTAGTTATTTTCCCTTTGGCCCTTTTTAGCAATACCTTTTAAAATGGAAATCTTCTATGTCCACTTTTAGAAAACTCATGGTGATGAAGTGAAATGAGTTGAGTGGATTAATCATTAACATAGAAGTAGGATTAGAAAACTATGGATGAAACAAGCTCTCGGAGATTATGGCATTAAGTTAGATAAGTGTGCGACAACAAAGGAGCTATAGATGTTAGGTTATACCCCATTCAACACTCTCACATCAAACCTATAGAATTTAGTCGTCACTTCCTTATGACCATAGAATATGTAGAAAAGGGTAGCATGTGACAATAGCCTTAACCAATTCCCTTGAGCATGAGATCATTAACAACCATTTTTTTCATTAATGTTATTTGTTTTCAAAATATGCAAAAACTTCACATTTTGGAAAAATGATTTTTCAAAAGATTATGTCATCTTTCTATTAACATGTTTTACTATCTCATTTTTTCCATAATCCTATTTTGATCAAAGTCAAAGATTGGGAATTTCTTTTTACTCATTCTTCATAAACACATTTTTAAATAAAACCCAATCTATTTTATTCAAATAACTTTAACATCTACATAAAAACCCACTTTCAAACATTGTTGAATAATGCTAAAAACATTTTTTTTAAATCATGCATGGTGATCTCATATTTGTCATCTATATTTATATACATGACATTTAAAAGTGAACTAAGGCAAATCAAGCGGACCATGGTTTGTCTATTAAGATTTTGTTTGTAACAAATCTAGAAGTCCATGCTATCTTAAGTTCCCATTTATTGCACATAGGCACACTTTAGGATCCCTCTAATAGTTCATTAAGAAAATACTTGGTGTAGTTTATTGTTTCCTAGTTCATATATATTACTTGCTTGATGAGTATGTTTACATGCTAGATGATATTACTTGCTTGATGATATTACATGATAGATGATATTACTTGCTTGATGAGTATGTTTGCATGATATATGAAATTACTTGTTTGCTTAATCCCTTTAATTAATATGACTTGCATGCATAATACATACTTTATTGCCTCAAAGAGTGGGACTTGCCTGAAACCAAAAGCTCAAAACATAGCCCTCCTTACCCATCTCTGCAGAAAAACTCATTTCTGGAACTCAGAAAGACACCAGATGGGCGGCCCCTTTGATTGATAAGGCGGCCCCCTTAATTATTAAGGGGACCGGCCCCAATTAAGGGGACCGGCCATCTGCTGGACGGGTTCACAGAAATTCTTTTTCTGCTTTTTTAGCCCATTTCATCCCGCACTTCCCCAAATTCACAAACACACTTTGTCCCTATCATCCAAACACCTTTATCCATCCTTAAACAACCTCAAACCTCCACTATAAATAATCCCTTTCATCACCATTTTTAACTCACCCCATCATGTCTTCTCCCATCAAACCAAAACCAAAAACCTTAAAGCTAGCAAGGATGATCATAAAACTCAGTTGGAGAAGAAAACCAAACCCCCAAAACAAGTCCATCACAACAAATGATGTGGCCAAACAACCAACACCTCCACCCACATTTGGTCCCAACTATACTCCTAATCCTCAAGCTCATTCCAATGAACCCATTCACAAACCTCATCAAAACAACCAACCATTCACCTTTACTCCCAAAAATACACCTTCATCCTCCATACCTTCACACCCATCAACACCATAGATGTCTAAACCACCAAGAGTATCACCACCACCTCCTACCAACTCACATGTTACTCCTATGTTGCATGACCAAACATCCATCCCAAATAACAACCTCAACCTCCACCTTCATTCCAATCAACACATCTCAACCTCAAACCAACTCCCATGAAACCTTCGAAAATCCTCATCATTTTGGTCAACCATCAAACTTTCCCTCACCATCAAATAACTAAGCCCTATCCACATGCGTTCCGCCCCAAAACAAATTTTTTTTTTGTCGCAAGCAAGCCCAATCACCCTCTTTGGAAATATTAAAACTATTAGTATCTTTACTTATGTTGTAATTCTTATGTTTTAAGCATTTTGTGTGATATAATGATGATTCATGTGTTATACATGATCATCTTGAATGCATGAATAGATTATTTGCTTGTTTTAAATATTTCTGCCATGCATATATATATGTCTTGCTATGTGTTTGCCATGATTGTTGTTTGCCATGATTGTTGCCTTTATATTCCATAGTTTGCTATAGATGTGTTGTTTCATCTTTTTGTTTCATTGTGATATATATATATATATATATATATATATATATATATATATATATATATATATATATATATATATATATATATATATATATATATATATATATATATATATATATATATATATATATGACATGCTTAAAATATGATCTTAGTTGTCTACATATAAACATTGTTCCTCTTAACATGTTATTGCTACTATTAAACCATTCCAAATGAACATGGTTCAAATAAAGCTTGCTGCAAACACAACCCAAAAATTGACCCTTTTCTGAAAAAATTTCAATTCTGGTCATCTGGGAAATACCAGATGGGCGGCCCCCTTAATGTTGCTAGGCGGTCCCCTTAATTTTAAGGGGGCGGCCTACAATTAAGGGGACCGGCCATCTGGAAAGAATTTTTCACTATTTCATTTTGCATCTGGTGACCCTTTTCTATAATCCCAGCTACCCTTACCTTTATTAAACCCATCTGAGTTTGGAATATTATCACTAAACCTCAAAACCTTACCCAAAACAACCACACTTTCATAATAAAAATTCCCTCCAAATTAAAAACCCAAGACACCATGCTATCACCAAAATCCTTCATTTCCAAGTCCTCCAAGAAACTCAAAATAGTCATCATATCACCCATAAATGTCCACTTCAACAAACACCTCACTAAAAGCCAAAGCCACAACACAACCATCACCACCACCACCTCAAAATCTTCACCCATTTCACCACAACCTCATCCATTCTTTCCAAACTAGATGATTTTTTTTTTAGTCTTCCATCATTTTGGTTGCAAGCTTTATGGGAATCATGTGCTTTTGGGATGATTATGTAGTATCATTAGTTGTTTTGTGTGAATATTTGCATGCCTTATGTTGTAATTCACTTGCATGCTTTATCATTAGTTGTTTTGTTTGAATGTTTGAATGCCTTATGTTGTAATTCACTTGGTTGTGTATTTATATACAACACTTTATTAAATGCATGATCTCATTCTATATGCTTGCTTATTGTTTGAATGTTTGCATGCCTTATGTTACATATACTGGTAGTATCATTAGTTGTTTTGTAGGAATGTTTGCATGCCTTATGTTGCATATACTTGTGCTTCTAATATTTTTCTTGCAAGCGTTCCATAGCTCGTTTCCTTGGTGCTCCCAAACGAGGGGGAGTACACATCAAGGGGGAGTTATCGTCCCGACAAATTTCATTTCTTAAACTTGTCGGCATAACCTTTTTGATTCTACAAAAAGGGGGAGAAATATATGTAAACTCACTAAATACTTGTCTAAAAACTAATTTTTAGATTTAATGAGTTTAGATTTTGTAATCATCAAAAAGGGGGAGATTGTTGATATAAATAATGCCTAAACACGTTATTAATATTTTTCGATATCTCGACGTTTTGATAATCACAAAATGTAAAATCATTAATCGGAAAATTATGACGTAAACAAGTATTTAGTTGTAAATATATATTTCTACAACTCAAATCACTTAAGGTATGAATGAACTAATGCTTAATGCATTATATGATCAAAGGAACATTTTCTTAATAACTAGATTTTTTATAAAACATCAAAAACATTTTATATATTTTTGAAAAACATTTTTGGTATTAAATAAAAATGTTTAATCTTTTATAAAAATATGAATTCAAATTTTTAACCAAAATCAGTTAAAATGTTCCAGAAAAACCTTCCCCACAAAAGGACAAAATTGGCCAACGTTCAGTAGGGGCGGCCCCCTTAATTTTGCTAGGCGGCCCCTTAATAATTAAGGGGACCGCCCCCGCTCCAGTAGGCCTCCAGCTGTCCAGTTTTTCTCGTATAAATACCAGCCTTCTCCTGGATTTTTACTCACCTTTTGCACACTAAAACTTTTTGTTTTAAATCCTTGTATATACATTTCAAAATCCTTTGATCATATCTTATTAAGCATTGGTTTCTAAGTGATCCAAGCTTCCTACATTCAAGTGCAAAAGAAGAATACTCCTTCAACATCTAGAGAAGAAGTATTGCAACTTAGCTATCTAAGTTGTGTGTGTCATCATTCATTTGTATATGAGTTGTATATTTGTTTGATAGTTGTGTGTATAATTATTTGGGATAGGTTAGTGTGTAAGTAGTGAAGTTGTGTAGTTAAGGTGTGTAAGTAGTGAAGGTGTGAAGAAGTAGAAGTGTATATAGGTTGTGCTAAGTTGTGAAGAAGGTATGAAGTCGTAGTATATAAGTTGTGAAGAAGTTGTGAATAAGTCGTGAAGTAGTCTTGAGGAAGTAGTCGTGAAGAAGAAGTCGTGAAGTAGTCATGAAGAAGAAGTCGTGAAGAAGAAGTTGTGAAGAAGGTGTGATTAAGTTGTGTACAAGTTGTGAGATTGGTTCTAGCTACGATTAGAACCCGACATCTAGCTTTGTGTCGTTAATCCGGTGTAAGCTAAAGTTGTGTAAGGTTTTCTCCGCCATAAGGGAGCTTGTTGACATAGTGAAGAAAACTCTCGAGTTAGGTGCTCGGGGAGTGGAGTAGGACAAGGAAGGTGACCTTGTAGCCGAACCACTATAAATCTCTTGTGTCTCGGTTAGATCTTTCCATCTCTATCTTTCAATTGATTTACTTTACTTTACTTGCTTTACTTACTTATATTTATCTATACTTGTTCATATTGTTTAAGAATTGAAGTCACATAATATCGAATCGAAGTTTTTAAAATTAAATAAAAGTTTTCAAAATAAAATTTAAAAAGACGTAAAAACTATTCAACCCCTCTTCTAGTTTTCCACAAACTCAAATTTATAGCTAATGTTATTTAAATTTATAAACTCAAACAGATAAACTCATAAGTTCTAAAAATTAAGCTTAAAAGCTTTTCGACGTTAAAAACCCCATAAAAGCCAACGAAATAAGCTTAAACAAACACTCATTTAGAAGACAGTGTAAAGCTTATACTAAGTGTCTAACTTGGTTGATTGATTAATAAAGTGTGTACATGGTAACATGACTATTTAAATGTAATTTTTTTTACTAAATAATAACGTGAGGTCTTACCCAAAATTGCACTTTGCAGGGTTTGAACTCTACTTAGACGTGTAAACCTGACCACCGGTATCATTTGTAATTTTACAACATTCATTAATAGTGCATGTACAATCATAAAACTGAAAAATTTGATTAATTGGTTTCTATGTTTAAAGAACAACAAAAAGGTTTTTATCGATGATGATGGTGGTTGGGTATCATGCTCAATGGCGGATGCAGGTACTAGCAACCTGTAGCACGTGACACATATGAATAATGTATTGGTTTGTTGAAATGTAGTTTTTCAAAAGATTCAAAAAGAGAAAGCAATAAGAGGGAAAAAAAAATTAAGAGAAATAAACTTTATGATATTTTTGTATATATGCTCTATATATATAGTAACTTTATTTTCAGAACCCTGTTAAGTGCGAGAACTGCGAGAACCACCCTTTTTACTCTTAATAATACATAATGTACAACATATTAATGCAAAATGGCATTTTTGAAAATATCTACTACTTATTTTAGGAAGAATAAATTAATTAGGGGCAAATTAGGTATATTATTTCTCCATAAAAGTAGCATCTGATAAGAATAGAATCAGTTACATATTATAATCATTCACCACCACATCGTCTCTCTCCTTTCCACCAGATCTAACCGCCGCCTCCATCCTCCTCCAACACCATGATCATCGGATATTTTCCTCAAGGCCACCAGATCTCACTCTTTTGCAACCAGGGGTGTTCTGAGGTATATTTTTTTTCTTCATTTTCTTACAATCTATTATTATATTATTATGTTAATTGCTCGGAAATGAATTTGATCTTTACGATATGTGGTTTTTATTAATTTGATAGATAGACATAAGTGGTCAACAGATATAGCGATGAGTTTTGACTTTTATGTTTAATAGTTTTAAATTTGTGTACATCAATATTACTCGTAATAGTTTTGCTAAAAGAGGTTGTTATGGATTATTTAGTGATGTCTAGGTGCAGTGTCGTGTTTTAGTAGTCCGATTTTCGTTTTTTTTTTTAATAGTTATGTGAATTTGATGATATGTTGATCATTTTCGGTTTTCATTTACGTATGCAAGCAAGATCTTTTTCATGAAAAAACATTAGTGGTAATTATAATTGTTATTGGTTTCGATCTGCAAAAAATATAGATATGAAAAGCTAAAACCTTTTTGGATCTGAAATTAAGTTGGTTGATTCGTTCAAGACAGAAAGAAATGAGAAGAAGTGATTTAAATTGTGCAAAACATGTATGTTCAAAACATAATTGTGCAAAACATGTATGTTCAAAACATAATTGTTCAAAACATATATGTTTTAATTAGTGGGATCTAATTAATGAAAACGATATATGTTTGAGAACATGATGTTTTTAAACATGTATGTTCTTTTCAAAACATGTATGTTTTAAAACAGGTGTGTTTTTAAACATGTATGTTCTTTTCAAAACATGTATGTTTTCAAAACAAGATTGTGCATATGTGTTATGCCAGTTGTTGTGATTAATTTTCGTTTCTTATTTGTTTGTGGTTTAATTGTTTTCGTGCATGTTTGTTTCAGATTGATTGTTGAAGATGATGATATCATTTAAGACCGGGAAGTGGATGAACAAGAATATACGTGAAGATAATTTGCGACTTTTGAAGATATATGATTATTGCATGTGTTTTTGTACTTGTAATCAAGTGAAATGTAACATTTAAGTCAATCAATCTTGTTTTTTTTATAATGATTTATGTTCTTTAATTTGTGTATCAAACTTTCAAAGAAAATAATGATCATAAAAAAAGTGTTAGCTAAAAAAAACATGCATGCACCTTGACTATTTGGAGAAAAAACATGTATGCACTTTAACTAATTGAAAACATGTATGCACTTTAACTAATTGAAAACGTGTATGTACCTTCGCTATTTGGGAAAAAAAAACATGTATGCACCTTTGCCAATTTGAAAAAAAAAAAAAAAAATCTGAATTTCAAAATTAAAAAAAAACGGGAATTATAAAAAAAAACAAAAATAATATGAAAATGTTTTTTACTATTATACCCTTTTGAATGAAATAAAAATAACAAAATGCTATGGAGCATTAAATGATGTACATTGTGTATTATTAGTTGTAAAAATGTGGTTCTCGCAGTTCCCGCACTTAAAAGGGTTCTGAAAATAAAGCCCCTATATATATATATATATATATATATATATATATATATTATATATATATATATATATATATATATATATCTTTTTCACCAAATTTTGTCAACTTAGGAAGAAAATGTGAAGAATTTCTATTCATTTTCTATCATCTTTAAACCATAAATATCTTGTAAAGACAAGTTTTTCTAACTTTTTCCTCACTTTTTCCTCTCCAAATAACAACTTTGAGAGTTCGAATACAGATGAATTTAATAAGATGTTTAACTCTAGATTGAGATGCCAAAGTCTCATTTAATTAAGAGCAATGTTCGACTCACACTTTTTTCACAAACACAAATTCACACTTTTTTCACTTTTTTCAGTTAGAATTTTTTTTTTTTTTTTTTTTTTAATTTTTTTTTCTTTCTCACTCTTCATAATCAAGTGACACACACACACACACACACACACACACACACACACACACACACATATATATATATATATATATATATATATATATATATATATATGTATATATTAAATCGCGTGAGTCTATCATTTCTAAAAATCTCGTCAAGAACTTCAAAATGAGTGTATTGTGCTAGAAATAATGAGATTATATTTCTTTTATAATGCAGATGTTGTCCTGAGAAAATTATAATTAACAACTTTGGTACTAACAGGTTTTCGCCATTCGGGATTAGTAGCTTGCTTCTATAACCAAATCTGTAAGGCCATATGTTTTCATTAGGAAATCTTGGTTTTTAAATCTTGATTAGATGGTACACGTAAACGTGACGTTTTTAATACTATATATGAACACTGAAATAAAAGTAAAAAATTTAACGGAAAAGAATGAGTTCATCCTTTAAAACGTCACTCAAAAGTATATACATTAGCTATGAAATCTCGTCTATTCTGCATACATTTTCAGGCTTGTAGCGTAACAAGACAGGTAGGCTATTGGAGTTTGCTGAATAGAAAACGAACCACACCAACAAGAATTCAGGCAAATAGCCACGGACAGAATTTGTGGGTAAAAGCCATATTTTCGTGGGTAATAGGGTAGTACCCACGGATTACCCACGACTCTCTATAGATGGGTAAAACCTCCGATGCTAATTGTTTGCCCACGATATTGTCATGTTGTGGGTAAGTTTACCCACGTCATTCTTGGTGGGTGATTGTTTTGCATTCATGGGTAAATTGTTAGTGGAATTTTCTAACTCACCACAAAACACCCAAAGATATACTCGTGGGTATTGTGTGGGTAACATTGCCCACAAAACTATTCGTGTGTAAAAGTCAACGCCCCCACAATAACCTTGAATAGAATTAACCACGTATATAGTCGTGTGTAAAAAGCGTGAGAAAATTTGCCCATGATAATCCGTGGGAAAAATGACCCACATATGACCGTGTGTAAATGTCATGGGCAAACATGACAGATTTGCCATGAGTATTTTGTGGGTATATTTGTAGCTAAATTACCCACTACTGTTTTGTGAGCAAATTGTGGCTAAATGTTTACGTCATATTATTAATAATGCATGGGTTAATTATATAATTTTATTTTTATATTTAAAATGTGACTAATCTGTTGCATCTATTATAAAAACCGCACACTAAACACAAATATTCTCATAATATAAAGGACACGATAATAAATAGATCATTCGTACATAAATATTAAGTTTCCTAGTTAAAACAAACCATCATTCTAATGATGTCTCAAAACAAATAAAATAACCTGAAAGAGTAAATTACACCGTTGGTCCCCAAACACTTCTCGATTCTCGTATTCGAAATCGCACTTTTCATATCTTAATGTATCTTCCCAGGCATTACATACCAGAAGATCCATTAGTTAGCTCCACTACAGTTTTGGAATCTGAACCCTGCTTTTCATCACTAGTACCAGCACCCTGTGTAGCCCAGTTGCAGCGTATCTGCCTACTGCCAAGCCACTTCCCTGAAAAATGAGTTGTGGATAAATGACAATAAGCACACCATGAAATAAGAATGTTAGATCAAACACTGCCATTTTAGGAATAAGAACGTTAGAATCATATATCCAAAAAATTGAAATCATGTATATTTAGATAACAAAAGAGCACGAATTTGACATCCATCCTAAAAAGGTATCAAGGTCAGAAATCAGAAGGGACTCTACTACTTCCATAATGATATAAAAATTCAAAAAAGCATTATAAAAAAGTTAGACCTGTTGGTCCCGAAAAGAAACAAAACCAAAACCTCGTGAATGACCTGTTTTTTGACCCCACATAACTGTCGCATCACTAGAAACGAGCAACACAAAAAGAAAAGTATCAATATGCGATCAAACGATAGACAAAAACTAGTGTGTGACAGAGTTATTAGGTGGGTGCGTGGGTTACTTACGAACAACTAGCATAGGCAGAGAAGCATGCAAACAACATAACATATGTAACCTCAAGGCTAAGGTCACCAACGAATATGTTGAAATGACCTATAAACATATATAGCGACTACATAAGACTATATTACACTTGGATAATAATAATAAGCTGCAATCAATGTGTAGCCTGCACATACAAAAGAACACCACATAAACAAACCTGAAGTATCTTCCCTCTGCCCGCTGGCATATGCCTGATGAGTGTCTAAATACTCATCATTTTTACCTAATCTGAGCTGCCAAAACATCCGAAAACACTCAGAAATGCATCATAATGCTGAAATTATCCCAAAATTGTGTTTTATATGTTTCAGATGCAAAATGTTTAAAAATAGTTGAAAAACGAACAAAGTTTGCATAATTGGCAGTTTCAGTCCCTCAACTTTCAAAAGTTGTCAAAACTAGTCCCTGGCTATTCTAAAAACAAGAAAAGTCATCAAAGGTCCTTTAAGAATCATAAAATTACATATATAGTCCTTTGGTGTGAAGTTTCATAAAATTACAAGTTTAGTCCCTGAACTTTGCAAAATGGACAAAAATGGTCCCTGGGATTTAAGAAACTTGGAGAAAAATAAACTTTGGTCCTTTTGTTATTATTTTGTGGCAGGTTTAATCCCTTGAAGATAGTGTGGAAGTTTACAAACTCAGCCCCTCAACTTTCAGCAAATGGCAAGAATGGTCCTTGTGTTTATTCTATAAACCAAATCCGGATCCTTAATTAATAAATAACCCAATCCAATACACAACCACACCAGCCCAATCCACAAGCCCAACTCCCTTTTCTTAATAAAACCCGACCCAACCCAAGCCTGGTATTTAAAAACCAGAGTTTGACTCTGGTCAAACTCTTCTTCCTCACACAAACCCGCCAAAACCACCTTGCCCATTGTTTCTCTGCTATACCACCCCCCATCCAATCCCACTCACCTAACAATGCCAAAAGCTTTAAAAGCTTCTTCTCCACCTCCTCCTAAAGCATTAAATGCTTAAACCTGCTTAATCCACTACTATCAATTTTGGCGCCAAAAGTGTAATCAAAGGCTCAGATCAATTGAGGATAATTCAAGGGTGCAGAAGAGCTCAGAGATGTCGACTAGGGTTTTCCCATCTCAATTTTGTATAAATAGATCAATGTAATAGGAATAATGGTAGTAGTTAAATTTTATTAAATCGTCATTTACTTTATTGTCTTTCCTTATTGTAATTTTCATTATCAGTCATCAATATAGTCACTTTACAGTCAATTTGATCTCTTTTTAATATATCTTGTCTTTATTTTCAGTCACTTTAAAATTTCATGCTTTACTGTGGTTCGAATTAATTTAAATGTTGTTTGGAAATACTTATTATCTGTTTACATAAGCTCAGATAAGCTAATTATAGCTTACTATGAGCTTATGTTAGTGTAATCCTGTTCTATTTCAAGAAATCAAGAAAAGTCAAAGAAAGTCAACTGGGAGGTCCAATAAGCAGTTCTGGGGTTTAGAAGCTAAGCTGGATGGTTTTCTGGTTTCTAGCTTGTTGACAACAAGCTAGGAGTAGTTTCTGATCTTTGGTTCTTGTTCTACAGGCTCTTTTAAGTTGTAAGCATATTTCAAGTTTTGCTTAATTTTCCATTTTACTGTATAAGTGCTTATTTATAGCTTATTGTTATTAGTTTATGCTTATTATTAGTTTATAAGTTAATTTCATCAATATAATCAGTATAATATAGTACTTGTCTTAGTTTTACTTAAAAACTCTAAAAAAGTCAAAAACAGTCAACTCTAGCTTAGCTTATTCTATTGCTTAATTTTGTTTTGAAAGTTGCTTATTATAGTTCTTATAAGTTGATTAGTCAATAAAAATCAGTGTTCATTAGTCAATTTATCTTTTCTCTTTGAAAATCCAAAACAGACAGTCCAATAAGGGTTGTTTGGTTTAGCAGTCAAAAGGTCAAACAAAAAGGCTTTACTGTAGATTGGTCATTAGGCCAACTTTGGTTAAGCTTATCTAAGCCATTATAAGCTATTTCTCAGGTTTAATAAGTTCATTTCATTGTTTTAGTAGTTTTGAGTCCTTTGTGGAATTTTTAGAAGTTAAAAAGCTCAATTAAGCCATTTATAGCTATAAGCTCATATTGCCCATTTTCTTGGTCTTTCTGAGTCCATTGTGGTCTATATTGAGTAGTGACAAAAGTTGGTTTTAAAGCCCTAAGGCTTGTGCTTGTCTGCACAAAGTCTGCACAACAGCAGACTGAGTGCTTATTGGCTGCTGATCTAAGCCACTTTGTGGCTTATCCACATAAGCTCAAGCCCTGTTCTTTGTGTCTTTCAATAGCTCATACTGCTAGCTCAAGTTTGCCCCCATAATATTGCATCTCAGTGCTTATTTAGACTGCTTAAATTGCCTTTAAAGTTGGCCAATTTCTGAGTTTTCTGTTTGAATTTCACAACTGCATAGGTTCTTATCTTGTTAATCTCTTGTGCTTATTTGTTTTTTTCAGTTGTTTTAAGCTTATTTAAGTGTATCAAGCCTTTCCTGAGCATTTGGTTGAGTTTTGTGCTAATTAGCTTATTTCTAGTTTATTTGCTTATTGCTTATCTACCCAAATCAGCTCTCCAGGCTTATTAGACTTCTGCTTTTATTTTTCTTATCTTTTAAATAATATTTTAGACTTATCCTGAATTTTTCAGATTTTTCCTAAGTCATTTAATATTTTTAATCTTTTTTATTAGTTTCTATTAGTAATAAAATCATAATAAATAGAAAAATAATCAGAAAAATATAAATCTAATTTTCATAGTTTTCTTTTGTCATTTTTAATCTAGGAAAAATATAATTATATTTTTAGGCCTTAAGAAAACCAAAAATAGAAATATAGTGATAGCTTCTATTTAATAGAATTTATCTTTTTAAATTTTAATTAAATAATTTTCATTTTTATAATTTTCTTGGCTTCTATTTACTTAGTAATATTTTTAGAAAAAGTTTTATAATTTTCTTTGTTTATTTAGTATTTTTTATAATTTAAATTAGTTTAAATAAGTTATTAAATAATAAATAATTAATAATAATTAAATAAAAAGTGTTAAAAATATAATTTAAGTTTTTAAATAAGTTTTAAGTAATTTTACATTTTTAGGTTTTAATTTTATAAATTTCAGATTTTGTCCCATTTTAGCTTTTTCGTTACGCGTTTTAGTTTATTTATTCGCGTTTAATTTTCCTGTGTATATCTGTTTTTGTTTGTTATTTAGAATTGTTAAATAAAGCAAAATCAAAAGCAATCTAAATCATCAAATCACTCTAATCCAAGCTTTTCACAGTTTTCCATTCACACCTCGTTGGGAAACGATCCGGGTGATCACTTGCCTGGTTTCACACTACACACGAGTATTCGTTCTGAGACTGTTTATATTTATATATATACGTTTTCAGACGGATCAAATTTTGGCGCCGCTGCCGGGGAGGTGTGCTGCGACTATTGTGAAGAATTTTAGCGATTAGTGATTCGAGATCCTTCTATCAGAAGTTCCTATTTCCCCAAAAACAATATAAAATACAAAAATATTTTTCTTTTCTTTTCTATATATATTATTATTATAATTATCATATAAAAATTAAAAACCCAAAAACATTTTCCGTTTTCTTTAATAATAAACAATAAAAATTAACCATCGAGAACCAAGACTGAGTACTACCTAACTGGGGGTACGGCCATAATAAGTTCCCAAACCAAAGAATTAAAACTTTACCTTTGTATCACTTGCGAATATCGGCTCACCTTTGATTGATAAACAAACTCTAACGGAGGTTCTAGGATAGTCTGACATTAAATTATCGGACTGAAAGAAGCGGGTTTTTAAGGAGCATTAAGTTGCCCACCTTTGCTTCTCCGCCACTCTGTGCGTTTATCTTTTAGAGAGCTACCGTACGCTTGTTGATTGTTGGTTAAGTTTACTTGTGTTTTCTCTCGATCTTGATTTTAATTGAAAAATTTTGCTAAGTGCATGCGCACTCGTTCTTCTAGGTCATCAAGCCCTCTTCGTGAGCTTGGAAAAATACCTCGAAGACGTCGTAGACGTTCTGCTCCATCAGTCGTACCCGAGTTACGTACTAATCCCAAAACCCCTGACATCATGGCTGAAGACCGTCCTATGAATGAGCTGCTCCAAGCTCCCACCACTGGGTACGGAGATGCCATTGTTGTTCCAGCCATCGTGGCTGAGAATTTTGAGCTTAAGACTGGGTTGATAAACCTGGTAACCCAGCGACAATTCTATGGTTTTGAAAGGGACGATCCTCAAGATCACATTAGATGGTTCAATAAAATCACATCTACCATCAAATGCAAAAGTGTCCCTGAGGAATCAATAAAACTTCTTCTTTTCCCGTTTTCCATCGAAGGGGCAGCCCGAATTTGGCTTGACAAACAACCCCCTCGATCGATAACAACATGGGAAGATTTGGTTCAGAAATTCGTGAATGAATTCTTTCCTCCGTCTAAAACCACGTATCTCAAAAATGAAATCATGAAATTCTCTCAAAGGTTTGATGAACCATTTGGAGAGGCATGGGAACGTTTTAAAGAATTGCTCCGCAAATGTCCTCATCACGGTTTCACCGATTTGATGCAAATGGACACTTTCTACAATGGGTTAAACCCATCTGACCAAGATTCTCTTAATGCCTCAGCTGGAGGTAATTTTCTGAGCAAATCCACTAAGGAAGCCATTGCACTCATTGAAAATAAGTCAAAGGTCCGCACTGCACGAGCCAGACCATATAATTCTCAGGCTGGTGCTAGTCCTTCCACTTCATCTCCCGTGAGTCAGTCTAGTACTGATACTCAGCTTGCTGAACTCACGAAGGTTATTCAAGCTTTGGTTTTCTCCACATAAAAGAAAGAGTCCGCTCCGCAAACTTCTCACACTGCTGAAATAAAAAAAGTAGAAGTTTGTGTTACTTGTGGTGGCCCTCACGCTTACTACAATTGTACTGCCACCGATGGCAATGCATTTGAAGTCAAAGCTTTAGCCGGATCTTCCAATCAAGGAGGTGGTCAATACCATCCTCATGTGGAAACAAATTACCGTGCTAGCAATCAACATGGACCACCCGGTTTTCCTTCTCCTAATAATCCAAATAGGAATAATCCTAATCAGCAAAGAGGGCAAAACACGCAGAATCAATATCATGCCCCGAACAATCAATACCCACCCCAAAGGGGTAATCAAGGGTATTCAGCTCCCAATTCCCAAAGACCTCTCTCGAATGAGCTTGATAGCTACATCAAGGTTAATGAGACCAATATGAAGGCAATGCAAAATCAAATTTCTAATTTGAAGAATGAATTTCAGTCCTCAATAAACAAGCAAGGAACTGAGCTTTCAAATAAAATCGATCATTCTCAAAGCGAGGTTAAAAATATGTTTGCCAGTCTCATGGACCATCTTAATCCACCTTCTACTTCGGGAGGTCTCCCAAGTAACACTGTTGTCAACCCAAGGGGTGAACTCAAAGCTGTCACTACACATAGTGGTAAAGCTTATGATGGACTCAAGGTGATAAAGGACCCGGTGCTTCCCACTAACAATGGAAGTACTAGATACGTCCAACCTTCGGCCATCCAAAAATCTACACCCACACTTGCTCCTCAACCGTCAAGAATAGATCCTACTCTATCACGATTTACGGTTAAAAGTTTGTCAACCAAACTTAGTGAGCAAAGAACAGCCAGATATTATTCCGAAATGCTCAATGCTGTTCCTGTCAGTGTGCTTGATGACAGTGATGATGACGGAGATACCACTTTCGTCAAAGCCATCACCACTAGGAGTGGTGCTGCTTATGAGGGGCCATCTGGCCCTATTCCTCCTCCGTTGTTTGAAATGGAGAAAGAGACGGAGGATACAATGGACAAACAAAGTACAGCACATGTCCATCCTCCGGTTGTCCCGAAAAAATCCAAACCAGGAGTTGTCTTTGAATCTGTTAAGACTCCTGAAGTGGTTGTCCCTAAATCCAAACCTCATATTCCTTACCCATCGCGCTTAAATGAGCAAAAGCTCCGTGAAAAAGCTAGTCAACAAATGGACAAATTCTTTCAAATCTTTAAAGAATTACATTTTGACATCAGTTTTGCGGATGCTATCATTCTGATGCCCAAATTTGCATCAACAATCAAACACTTGTTAAGCAACAAGGAAAAGCTAATTGAAATGGCTAAAACTTCGTTAAATGAGAACTGCTCAGCGGTTATCTTAAAAAAGCTTTCGGAGAAGCTTGGAGATCCTGAAAAGTTTCTACTACCTTGTATATTTCCAGGAATGGTTGAATGCTATGCCTTAGCAGATCTAGGTGCAAGCATCAACCTGATGCCTCATTCAGTATGGAAGAAACTTTCTCTTCCGGCTCTTACTCCTACCTGCATGACTCTTGAGCTTGCAGATCGAACCATATCTCATCCTTGCGGCATTGCCGAAGATGTGTTTGTGAAAGTAGGTAAGTTCCATTTTCCAGCTGACTTTGTGGTTGTTGAATTCGACGCAGATCAAAAGGTTCCTCTCATTCTTGGAAGAGGATTCCTAAAAACGGGCCATGCTCTTATTGATGTATTTAAGCATGAGATCACATTGCGCGTGGATAAGGAAGCTGTTACCTTTAACCATGATCAAACTTCGAAGTACTCTTCAAATTTTAATTCTGCATCGGTTAACCGAATCGATGTCATTGATGTTGCTTCAAAGGAGTGCTCTCAAGAAAGTGTTGATTATTTTCATATTTCTGTGAGTGGTAATCCCACCACATCTTCTCTACCTGTCATTTCCGACTCTTCCCCTTCTCTCACTCCGTTTGAGGGAAGTGATTCCAATTTGGAAGAGATCGATGCTTTTCTCAAGTGTGATTCATTTCTAGAAGGAATTGATAACGCTGAGATTGATCTGGAGGGAGATATTCTTCTTCTTGAGAAATTGTTGAATCAGGACAATTCCCCTCCTCTCCCTCCCGTTGAACTTCATAAACAGGAAATTAAGTCAGTTGAGAAAACTGATAAATTTCCGGAGATCAAGATTAAGGACTTGCCTCCTCCACTTGAAAATGCAATTCTTGAGGAGGAAGCTCTTATCTTAATTGCTGTTCAGATCTCTCTTCTTCCCTTCACCTACCCGGTGATTTCCCCTATCTTTCACTCATTCGGGAGTGAAGATATTACCTTTGACCCCGGCATTGTCCATCTAACATTGGTTTAAATGCCGGATTTATCTCATCGGTGTGGAACTTTCTTATGCTCAATTGGTTATCCAAACAATTTGAATGAAAGTCCGATGGAGATGGTCTCTTCCACTTACTTCCCCATAGACTTTTAAATTGCTTTTTCTCCCGGGCTGTTCAGGAACCCTTTATTACGGTTGACCGTTCACAAGCGGTTAGCTTGCGTGATAAACCTGACTGTTCGGGAGGAATCAACTCAATTCGGGGTCGAGTCAAGCTAGCGACTCGGTTAATAAAAACAGTAGCAGAATATGGGTTTTCACTCATGTTTCACCTAAGTGTGGGGGAGATGCCCCACATGTTGTCAAAATGTACAGTCAAAAAAAAAAAAAATGTGTATATGAAATAAAAGGCTATTAGTATTTCCCTTTCACGTTCTAAGTGTTGGTTTAACAACCGGTTCTTTGAATATTGAGGGCAATATTCAGTTCTAAGTGTGGGGGGGAATTCTTGCGAATTTGATCAAATGTACCATCTAGTACCCCCATTTTAGCCAAAATTTTAAATTTTTTTTTCTCACTTAGAACTCAATAAATGGTTATCAGTCCGCCATGTCTAACCCACATAAGGATTGGCTAATCCGAGAGCAAACGGCTCTTGGTAAAGATATCTCAAATCCGTTTATGGCTTACAATTTGCCTAAAATTGTATGGTATTCGACTCACCATATCTTCATAAGTGAAGAGTTGGCTAGCCCGCAAGGTTATGGCTTGTGGTTAAGGCAGTGAAAATCCATGATTGGTAATCAGCTCACCAAAGATAATATTGATAATTTATCTAAGAGTTGGCTAGTCCAGAAGCAAACGGCTTTTGGTAAAGACAAATCAAAACCGTTGACAGCTGATGGTTTGCTCAAAATCATTTGGTTATCATTGTACCAAAGTATCACATACTAAAACATTGGCTACTCCAGAAGTAATGGCTTTTGGTAAAGAGAAAAATCCATTAAAACTTCATAAAAGATTGCTAGGGACTAGCAATAGTTTAGTGTGGGGGATTGATGAGTGTCTAAATACTCATCATTTTTACCTAATCTGAGCAGCCAAAACATCCGAAAACACTCAGAAATGCATCATAATACTGAAATTATCCCAAAATTGTGTTTTATATGTTTCAGATGCAAAATGTTTAAAAACAGTTGAAAAACGAACAAAGTTTGCATAATTGGCAGTTTCAGTCCCTCAACTTTCAAAAGTTGTCAAAACTAGTCCCTGGCTATTCTAAAAACAAGAAAAGTCATCAAAGGTCCTTTAAGAATCATAAAATTACATATATAGTCCTTTGGTGTGAAGTTTCATAAAATTACAAGTTTAGTCCCTGAACTTTGCAAAATGGACAAAAATGGTCCCTGGGATTTAAGAAACTTTGAGAAAAATAAACTTTGGTCCTTTTGTTATTATTTTGTGGCAGGTTTAATCCCTTGAAGATAGTGTGGAAGTTTACAAACTCAGCCCCTCAACTTTCAGCAAATGGCAAGAATGGTCCTTGTGTTTATTCTATAAACCAAATCTGGATCCTTAATTAATAAACAACCCAATCCAATACACAACCATACCAGCCCAATCCACAAGCCCAACTCCCTTTTCTTAATAAAACCCGACCCAACCCAAGCCTGGTATTTAAAAACCAGAGTTTGACTCTGGTCAAACTCTTCTTCTTCACACAAACCCGCCAAAACCACCTTGCCCATTGTTTCTCTGCTATACCACCCCCCATCCAATCCCACTCACCTAACAATGCCAAAAGCTTTAAAAGCTTCTTCTCCACCTCCTCCTAAAGCATTAAATGCTTAAACCTGCTCAATCCACTACTATCAATTTTGGCGCCAAAAGTGTAATCAAAGGCTCAGATCAATTGAGGATAATTCAAGGGTGCAGAAGAGCTCAGAGATGTCGACTAGGGTTTTCCCATCTCAATTTTGTATAAATAGATCAATGTAATAGGAATAATGGTAGTAGTTAAATTTTATTAAATCGTCATTTACTTTATTGTCTTTCCTTATTGTAATTTTCATTATCAGTCATCAATATAGTCACTTTACAGTCAATTTGATCTCTTTTTAATATATCTTGTCTTTATTTTCAGTCACTTTAAAATTTCATGCTTTACTGTGGTTCGAATTAATTTAAATGTTGTTTGGAAATACTTATTATCTGTTTACATAAGCTCAGATAAGCTAATTATAGCTTCTTGTAAGCTTATGTTAGTGTAATCCTGTTCTATTTCAAGAAATCAAGAAAAGTCAAAGAAAGTCAACTGGGAGGTCAAATAAGCAATTCTGAGGTTTAGAAGCTAAGCTGGATGGTTTTCTGGTTTCTAGCTTGTTGACAACAAGCTAGGAGTAGTTTCTGATCTTTGGTTCTTGTTCTACAGGCTCTTTTAAGTTGTAAGCATATTTCAAGTTTTGCTTAATTTTCCATTTTACTATTACAGTGCTTATTTATAGCTTATTGTTATTAGTTTATGCTTATTATTAGTTTATAAGTTAATTTCATCAATATAATCAGTATAATATAGTACTTGTCTTAGTTTTACTTAAAAACTCTAAAAAAGTCAAAAACAGTCAACTCTAGCTTAGCTTATTCTATTGCTTAATTTTGTTTTGAAAGTTGCTTATTATAGTTCTTATAAGTTGATTAGTCAATAAAAATCAGTGTTCATTAGTCAATTTATCTTTTCTCTTTGAAAATCCAAAACAGACACAACATAAAGGGTTGTTTGGTTTAGCAGTCAAAAGGTCAAACAAAAAGGCTTTACTGTAGATTGGTCATTAGGCCAACTTTGGTTAAGCTTATCTAAGCCATTATAAGCTATTTCTCAGGTTTAATAAGTTCATTTCATTGTTTTAGTAGTTTTGAGTCCTTTGTGGAGTTTTTAGAAGTTAAAAAGCTCAATTAAGCCATTTATAGCTATAAGCTCATATTGCCCATTTTCTTGGTCTTTCTGAGTCCATTGTGGTCTATATTTAGTAGTGACAAAAGTTGGTTTAAAGCCCTAAGGCTTGTGCTTGTCTGCACAAAGTCTGCACAACAGCAGACTGAGTGCTTATTGGCTGCTGATCTAAGCCACTTTGTGGCTTATCCACATAAGATCAAGCCCTGTTCTTTGTGTCTTTCAATAGCTCATACTGCTAGCTCAAGTTTGCCCCCATAATATTGCATCTCAGTGCTTATTTAGACTGCTTAAATTGCCTTTAAAGTTGGCCAATTTATGAGTTTTCTGTTTGAATTTCACAACTGCATAGGTGCTTATCTTGTTAATCTCTTGTGCTTATTTGTATTTTTCAGTTGTTTTAAGCTTATTTAAGTGTATCAAGCCTTTCCTGAGCATTTGGTTGAGTTTTGTGCTAATTAGCTTATTTCTAGCTTATTTGCTTATTGCTTATCTGCCCAAATCAGCTCTCCAGGCTTATTAGACTTCTGCTTTTATTTTTCTTATCTTTTAAATAATATTTTAGACTTATCCTAAATTTTTCAGATTTTTCCTAAGTCATTTAATATTTTTAATCTTTTTTATTAGTTTCTATTAGTAATAAAATCATAATAAATAGAAAAATAATCAGAAAAATATAAATCCAATTTTCATAATTTTCTTTTGTCGTTTTTTGTATAGGAAAAATATAATTATATTTTTAGGCCTTAAGAAAACCAAAAATAGAAATATAGTGATAGCTTCTATTTAATAGAATTTATCTTTTTAAATTTTAATTAAGTAATTTTCATTTTTATAATTTTCTTGGCTTCTATTTACTTAGTAATATTTTTAGAAAAAGTTTTATAATTTTCTTTGTTTATTTAGTATTTTTTATAATTTAAATTAGTTTAAATAAGTTATTAAATAATAAATAATTAATAATAATTAAATAAAAAGTGTTAAAAATATAATTTAAGTTTTTAAATAAGTTTTAAGTAATTTTACATTTTTAGGTTTTAATTTTATAAATTTCAGATTTTGTCCCATTTTAGCTTTTTCGTTACGCGTTTTAGTTTATTTATTCGCGTTTAATTTTCCTGTGTATATCTGTTTTTGTTTGTTATTTAGAATTGTTAAATAAAGCAAAATCAAAAGCAATCTAAATCATCAAATCACTCTAATCCAAAGCTTTTCACAGTTTTCCATTCACACCTCGTTGGGAAACGATCCGGGTGATCACTTGCCTGGTTTCACACTACACACGAGTATTCGTTCTGAGACTGTTTATATTTATATATATACGTTTTAAGACGGATCAATGCCCAATTAACTTTAATAGGTTGTCCAAACCTGTGAATTAAAACAGCAGGAGTTAAATTGTCTGGTAAGATAGAAGGAAGCACATACCTTAATAAAAAAACACTTACAAATGCCTTCTATTTAGAGACAATATAGCAAGTGCCGCTGATCTATATGATTGAAGTGGTGAATGAATCCATAAGATGACCGCGAAAAAAAAAAAAAAAAAAAAAAAAAAAAAAAAAAAAAAAAAAAAACTAAACTCGCTAATCACAAGTTGAAATAAACATTGCTCTATATATCCCAATCCCGTCTTAGATAATTCATGTTCTTCACGTTAACGCACAGTTTAGGTTTGCTGTGGAGAAATAGTTAACTTATCTTTTCTTATGAGTTTGCATCCTTCAACCGGACCAGTACTTGCAAAAACCTCTTGAAGATGCAGTTCAGTCACTTGCGTATGAACGTTACCCACATACCTGTGTTTTCTCAAAATATTAGAAATATACAAGTTGTAAAACACAGGGGCAGATTTAGCTAAATGTACAGCAAATGCTTCACATGTATATACTAGAAATTAATTTCAGAATTCATGTACACTAGACATAAGGTAAAGCAAATATCAAAGGTATATGAGTTCAAAGTTCAAACAATATTAATTAACATACTTACAAGATTTTTTGCATGCTCGCGAAATGAGATTGACCCTTCGGTACAAGTTGCGGAACCTTCACCCGTTAGATGATTTTGTGTATTTTTTTCTTGGATCTCCTCGTACTTTCGGTGTTCCCCAATAAGATGTGAAATTCCTCCACGCGTCATTACTCATGAATAAAGTTTTCACATTTTTATCTCTTATGTCTCTCAAGAAATCAGAATAGTGTGATGACACTTTTGAATCCCATGATTTCCTCACGTTTGTCTCAATTTCAAGATCCCATACAAAATGTTTCTAGTTTAAAGGCAGATTATTAGTATTTATTAATGACGAAAAAAGGCATATCAAACAATTAGAATCTAATCAATACCTTGAATTCTTCAAAGTAAAAGTTTTTTTGTAGATTGAGACACTTTTGTCCACGTGTACCATGCGCCTCATCAATTCTTTCTTTGAATAGCTTGGTAATATGTCGTGAACACTCACTAGAATTGTGAAATTTGTTGTAATGATGAAAAAAATTGAAGTCTCACTATGAAACTGTTGTCATACTCAAAATTATAATAAGTAGTACTTACAATACTTTCGAAACACGAACTGGTTTTCTTCCTTCCGGGAGTGATGGATGATGTAAGTTATCAATCACATTTTCATGGGAAGTTTCATTGCTATCACCATTGATAGTTGAATCATTTTGGATATCATTTGATTGTCCTTCACTAAGCATGAGACCTACTCCCCTAGGCCTGCTCCAAGCATTTACCTTCGTCTAGCCATATCTACATAGAAAAATAAGCAACACAGTTTTAGATACCTGATATAAATGTGAAAATTTTAGCAAACTATCAAAGGGAAACAATAAAATAATAACCATGGTTCAAACTGCAATGGTTCATTGACTTCATTCAAACAACATTTCCTATCCATATCGAGTAGGCATTTTCTAATCTTAAGACTTGTGAAAAGATAATAGTCAACTTTTTAGTGATGCATCCACAGTCAAGAAAGAATCAAAATAATAAGCACAAACAAAACTTTGCTTGTCTCTAAGAGTATGAACCTATATCGTCTGCAACTTAACATTACCAAATTTAACACAAGACATTACTTTAAAGTAAAGAGTAAACCTTGAAACTTCAAGTACCTTTCCTAAAGGACGAGTACTTGAGCAAGAAATTGTATTTAGAGTTTTTATTGAATGCATATTTAAGAAACAACACAAGAAGGTCCATTTTTCCCTAATTCCCACTCATGTTAGGGTTTAGAAATCAAAACAGTGTGTTCAGTGCTCAACACCAGTGGGTTCACAAATGAAATTAGTGGCAAACACAATCAAGATTTGTGGGTTCATTGTACCCACACGATTACAATTATCGATGCTAATTCAAAGAACCCTAAGTTACTAAAACAAAATTTAAAACTAAAAATTTACCCTAATTAACTATAATCATGCAATCAAACTCAATGAATCAAGCACTCTAACATTAAATTAAAAGGTTAATTTAAACTAATTACTACTCCGTATAAATTATGAACTAAAAGAGTGAATGGTGTATTAACATACCTTCTCCTGAAATTCTATTGCATCTCATAAACCGCAACATAAACCTTCTGTTGAAAGAGTCACTGCTGCTCCACGATCCCCACATATCTAAGGCGCCAAATAATTTTACATAAGGCCACCAAAATTTTTCACTCAATGGTAACCATGGACCATGGTCAATAACTGTATTTCTTTGCTAAAAAAAATAAAAAAAATAAAAATAATTGTATTTCTTATATGTGATGGTAAAGTACACGGAGTGTTTTGGAAATATAGAATTCTCTCTATTTTATTTTATCTTATTTATTTATCAAGTATTTTTTAAAACGGCATCTAACTATATCAAAATATACAACTATAAACTATCTCGCATAGCATCACTTGAACTCACAAATATTTGATTGAGTAGTTTCTCACACAACAAGAGATACTATTAAGACACAAGTCATTGGGTTGTGTTCCTCTTCGACATAGCACCACACCTAAACCCCTATAGTTTTATTATTACGTGTCTCGCAAAGGACTTGTCTGAGTAGAATGTATCAATTCGAGAGATGATCTTTGAATATGACCGGGATGAGTAATAATTTCAGGCTAGTCTATCTAGTGATGTAAGCGTGTCTCGCGAAGGTCATGTTCTTTGAAAATCGATCATTTCAAAATGTGCGAACTCTACCCAACATGTGCAGATTATTTCAAAAATGCATGAGCACATGTGAAGGGGGAGTATTTCAAAAATGCAAAACTCTCAATGTGTTAACTAAATGTGTTTTCTCATAAACACGTTGAGAGATTTCCATAAAAAGGTTTTATGGCAAGTGATCAATAATCTACGATAATCATGGAGAAATAAGGTGATTATGGTTAGGTTATGTCCAATGATCCGCCAGAACCGGAGGGATCTACCCAAGGAAAATTCCAATAGACTAGAATTAGAAGTCCTTAGGTAAGATTGGAAAAAGGAGTAAATGAGAAAGGAGAAAGAAGGGGTTGAAGAATGAAAAAGAAAAGTTTAATGAAAGGGTGAAAAGAAATAGCCCTCCATGAAAACTTAAGTCAGAAACCGGGTCAATACATCTGCTATCGGTACTCACTAAGGTGATACTGATATTGAAGACAAGACGTCATGGACCCAGTGACGCGTTGCACCACCCCTCCTTGCCACTCAGATATCTCTTAAAAGATATTTGTTTCATTTCTCACGGAGAACACTGCATAATCTATCGGCCTCTCACTCCGAGATGAGTTGATATTGAAAAGGTGGCACACTGCATAATCTCGTTAGGTTTTTATATGTTTACCAATTCTTTTTTACATTTTATACAACATAACCAAATCCAAAAAGGTATTTCTTAAATATCTTAACTTCAAGTTTCGTATAGGCATAGACATTATAATAATCGATACAAGTAAAGTTGTAAAAGGTTGTCTCGTTAGGTTTTAAAACTCTTATTGACTAATCTACTTTTTTTTACAGCATAACCAAATCTAAAATGTTATGTCTTGAATATCTTAACTTCAAGTTTCGTATAAGAATATGCATAATAATATTCGATAAAAGTAAAGTTGTAAATGAAGGAAGCTATTTGTGAGATAAATGAACTCGGCTTGTGAAAAGGTCGAATTAAGCTCCACTTGAGCTCCAGTTAAACGAGTTCAACCTGAGCTTGAATTTTAACTTAAAGCTTAATTAGTGTTCGAGCTCAAGATTAACTTAATTAAAGCTTAATCAATTTAACTTTCCCGAGGTTGAGGTTGAGCTTCATACAACTACACGTTATTATTATTATTATTATTATTATTATTATTATTATTATTATTATTATTATTATTATTATTATTATTATTATTATTATCACTTCATTAAAAACTCATAGAATTTACAAGAAATTGGTGGGAAGCCGAGAAACCAACTGGGCCCCCACACCTCTAGCAATAGCAAAACCAATTCTATTAAAAATATGAACCGCAGCACACGCCCCAATGTCTTGAGTCATAGAGAATCGTCGAATACGCTTTAGTAGGGTTACTGCATCCTTCTCAAGTTCTCCAAAAGAAGAGAAAGAGAAGGGGAGGAAACCATACCCGATATCAACACATTTGGCATCGTACTTGACAAAACAAGTCTTGAAAACCCCTTAGACATCGAACAAGGGGTCTACGAGGTAGAGGTGCAAGAGGGTACAACCGAGTTGCTTTCCGATGAAGAAATAAGAGAAGATGAAGCTGCTAACGAAGCTAGGTCCGTCGAATCCGATGAAGACATTTACGAGTAGCTTTTCGATTTATTATGTTTATGTATTATGTTTTAAGTTTATGTATTATGTTTGATGTATTTCCTTTGAGTTGTATTTCCGTTGTATTAAATAAAAGTTGAAGTTTATTCATTTTACTTTGTATAAACGACGAAAAAATAAATAAATAAAAAAAAAATGGTCCAAACCGGTTAACCGGTCTAAACCGCCAACCAAACCGATTTGGGTCGGTTTGGGTCGGTTTGGGTTTTCCTCCCTCGCAGCCGGTTCGGAACTGAACCGGTTAACCGGTCCAACTGGTTTTTTTGGGGGTTGACCCAAACCGGTCCGGGTTTGACCCGGATCCAAACCGAACCGGTTAACCGGTTTTGTGCATCTCTAGCGATAGATACAAGAGTAAGAACCCAGACTGCCAGACATAGCTAGCTTTCTTACACTTAGAAAACCCATTACTAAAAAGAAATTAAGTTTCTAAATGCAATATTAAGCACTAAGAAAGCATAGACATGATCCCAAATCGTTGACCAGTAATTATGAACTTCGTAAATCTAAACATGCATATGTTTTGGTTCTATATTTCATGGCTAGACCCTGTTACACTGCCGTGAGACAGTTATGCGTCGACCTTTTGTCACATGATTATCCTGATGTACACTAGGATGGAATTTTGTTTTGCTGTCATGAGTTAGTATATTGTTCTGATCACACCTACTCTGTTTTTCCTCTATGAAATTTGTGGCAGTATATTGTTCTGTAGACTGATCCTCCCCATCCAACGTAGTTCATGCTGGCAGCGGATGGCAAATTTGCAATACGTATATATGATGTTTTTCCTCTCTGCAGTTTGTGGCAGTATATTGTTCTGTAGACTGACCCTCCCCAATCAACGTAGTTCACGCTGGCAGCAGATGGCAAATTGGCAATATGTATGTGATGTTTGTGCTGGGAAACCCTCAAACTTGAAATTCATATAAATATGTAGGTTTGTAAACTAAACGTGCCCAAGTATGAGATAGAGTGAATCACACATATAAAACAATTGCTCATAGATGTAAGTTGCCAATAGTTTGGTAGAAGCCGTCAAAATGAATTGCAGCCTCAACCAGTGAGATCAACCTGTGACTTTGATGTTAGGCCCCGGTGGCCGGCAGCAAGTTATGTATCAAGCATGCGCAACATAATGCCTATTACATATCAGAAGAAATTCGATGTCAAATCAATTTTTCATTCATAAATGCTGCACCTTTCATAACATCATAAGATTTTAAACAGATTTAGGCAGTTTACTGTTGCTTTTTCTAGTCAGTTTGTCCTAAATGAAACCAGAACATAGAAGCCATAAAGGTTGATGTAGGTTAGCACTTTTTAGTTGCTGTGCATTAAGTTAAAACATACATGATTTACAGATCAACCAAAAGTTCAGAACGTATCACATCTCTAAATAAAATGTGAACGTCTAGCAGCGAGTGCGTGCATGTATGCTAAAAAGTGATCGTGTAACCTGTTGCCGGACTTGCAATGTTCACTTTTGATCACTAATTAAAAAATAGTTATTAGAACACAAAGAAAATGCCCAGATAATATAACAATCTAACATCCGCTTTACCCTTTTTATTGGGCAGGTAAGTAAGCTTAGTGCATCCTGAATGAACAATCGAGCAAAAGAGTACAACAAAAGTTTCATCCAATATCCAAAACTGTGGCAATTTCTTTTAAACACTTAGAATGATGGTCTTTACTGATTGGCAAACTTGATTCCCTTCTCGATAGATGACTTTAGCTCGGGCAAAAGAGCTTCCAAACCTTGTTTCTCAAAGTCATTTAGAGGGCCCAAGCGTAGGACATCCTGAACACCGTTCCTACCAAGTCTCACCTGTATGAAAAAAGCATTTATTACTCATAAAAATCACATTAACTTGCATATAAAGAAAAGAAAAGCTTTGTGATTTAAGTGACAAGCACATAATGGTATGATATTTTAAGTCAAAAATATGAAAACCATGGTGGGCTCAATGAAAATATGATATACACCGTAAAGTAGGGTTGAGCAAAACAGACCAAAAACCAAACAGAACCGAAAAACAAAGCCGAACCGGTCCGGCCGAAACCGAACGAACCATATTCAGTACGGTTTGAGCCAAAGCCGAGGAAAACACACCCAAACCATATAAAGTTATAAACAACCAAAAGGACTGATACAAAATCAAACCGAACAGAGTCACTTCAGTTCGGTTCTCGGTTCATGTCTTCCACAAAATTGGTTTTCGGTTCGGTTCTGACTCGATGCTCAGCCCGGCGTAAAGTTTTTTCCAATGACCCAAGAAACGGTGGAATTAGAAAGAGAATTATAAAGAGATAAGAGTAATAGTGAAAGTACCTTTGAGGCAAAGAAAGGTAGTTCGGTCACGTTTGATTGCACAAATGCGCATTCAACGACATCCGGGACACCGTTAAGTCCCTTCAAACAAGCATCAGCAAAGATTGCTCCAGCGTAACTGCACAAACCAACATGAAATCAGCTCTTTCTAAACATTCATATATTGGCTAATATGCAACCATTCGAGCAAAAAGTTATTTTTCTTGTGCTGCAAGCTTTAATAACAGGAAAATATCATTATAATGCACATCAGCTTGCAACTCACTCTTGACCAACATTAAAAACATATGTCACAAACAGAGCGGACCCCTAACTATAGGATGAGTGACATAAATGCATCATACAAAAAAATTCAGGACTTACGCCATTGAGAGTGTAGCAGAACCCTTTCCAGCCTTTGCCTCCACAACTTCCGTTCCACCATCTTGAGTACGTTTCGTTACAGCAACTATATCATCTTGAGACAAGCGATTTGGAAGACTCATCAGTGCCCATGCTGGTGGTGTAGCCTAAATTTAAAACACTCATCAGTACCATACACCAACCATTACTAATGACACTTTTATGCAACAGATGTACACGTATAACCATGCAATACCTGACAAAACAATGGAAGAATGGTAACACCAGCGTGTCCACCAACAACAGGCACATCCACACCTGAAACAAATAAATTAGCAAATTAAATAATCTAAACTATTCAAAAGTCTTTCGATTTAACGGATGATTAGAATGTGAATAACCGTACGAGAAACTGGATGCTTGGCCTTTCCAGCATAGAAAGTCTTTGCCCTAACAACATCAAGGGTGGTCACACCGAACAGCCTTTTCTCATCATAGGTACCAGCTTTCTTGAAGACCTCGGCAGCAATGGGTACAGTCGAGTTGACAGGGTTACTGATCATGTTAACCAATGCCTGAATATAGCAAGGTTGTCAAAATCATTATATGTTACAAGGAAAGGTACAAAAAAACTTAACATAAAACGCCAAAATTTGCCAATGTGGAGTATCCGATAGTTTCTCATTCATCAAAAGGCAACATAAGTTTAATTTTTGGCCCAAAAAGTGAATTTTTATACTTGACCAATAAAAAAGCGAAATCCGATATTTGACAAATTTAACTCGGAACTTTTTTCAAAAGTTCTCAATTTTTTTTTTTTTTTTTTAATTATCAAAACTAGATTTCATAGTTCTTTCTTATAGATTGAACTTGAACTTATGCTACCTATTGGTGAGCAATAAAGTATTGCATACCCCCACATTGGAATATTTGATAATTTATGTAACCTTTTATGGAACTTTTACACATTTATAAACACAATCAAGGTAAGTACTTACATGAGGACAGTACTTGGCGATAGCTGTGCACAAACCCTTGACAATACCGGCATTGATGTTGAAAAGATCGTCACGAGTCATACCGGGCTTCCTTGGTACACCAGCTGAAATAATGACAAGATCGGCTCCTTCCAATGCCTTTCCCAAATTTTCGTCACCCGTGTAACCAACAACCTATGTAACAAAAGAAAACAATTAATCTCATCTCAACAAAATGAAACCTAACTTTCACACACATTAAAACTTGAAGAAAATACCTCGTAAACCAGATAAAACCAAAATACACTAAAACGTAACTAAGGGGGTGTTTGTTTAAAGCTTATTTACAGGCTTACCAGCTTATATGTTTTCGGCGTATGTTTCATAAGCATCATTTTCTTGGCTTATTTTGGGACTTATCGGCTTATATAAGTTTATTATGTCATAAAAAAGTTATATAAGAGCACAACTGAAAAAATTGAGCTTACGAAATATAAGCCGAAAACATATAAGCTAATTAGCCCATAAATAAGCTTAGGGGTGTTTGTTCAAGCTTATATGTGTCTTATTAGCTTATTTGTGTTTCGGCTTATATTTCATAATAATCCCCAATTTTCGGGCTTATTTCGAGACTCGTGGGCTTAAATAAGTTTATTGTAATATAATAAACTTATATAAGCCCAAAAGTCTTCAAATAAGCTCATAAGCCAAACACCCCCTAACTAATCACTCAACTTTACATTACAGAAAAAAACAAATACATTTCTACTTCGAGTCTTAGACAAAAAACTTCATAATTTCACATACAAAACCAACTAAAAAAAAAGTAACTAATTTATTTATAAAAATAAAAAATAAAAAATAAAGTAGACTACCTGAGATCTGGTGTCAATGTGGCTGACGTCAGCAGCAACACCAGGAGTACCAGCAATATCATACAAAGACAAGGTGGAAATTACCCGAGGATTTAACTTCAAGAGAAGTGAAAGTGGCTGTCCGTACCACCGGCGGCACCTAGAATGACTACTTTGCGCTCCGGTGCTGATTCCGATGATGATGGTTTAGTGAGGGTTGATCGGATTGATTTCAACATGGCTGCGGTTCTCATTTTTTTAGCGAGAGTTTTGGTGAGGGAGATACATGATGAAATGAAATGAGATGTGTGAAACGAGCCGGTTCATTAGAAGTTGCTTATGTTATCACTATCTTGCTATGCTTCTAGTGGCAGTAGTGATAACCCTTTCTAATCTGTGACTCCTCTCCTCATGCACAGCCTTATCTACAACCATACTAGCGCTGACCTGAGATAGTTGAGTGCCCTTTTGTGTGATACTAGGGGTACGGGTATTTTGTGTTGTTGATGGGGATGTCAAAAAAGAGTGGGTGTGTGATAAACATCTGATGGGATTGCTGAGTTTCACCGTCAGTTAGACCTAGTTGCAAAATTTGTTTGAAACAATGGTGTACTTGCCCTCTCTTTTGATATTAGCAAAAATCTTTTTAGCATGAAAGAGGGGTATAAACCTTTTTAATGAACCTTTTTGTTTATAAATTGTTTGTCCATAAAAAGTTGTAAAAACCTTGGATATAAGTAGTATTTATTTGAAGAACTATCCAAGCCCTTAACCACACTATCAAAAATTAATTTTGAAAAATTAAATCTTTGATTTCTTTGATTTTGAGCCAAGCAGATAATAGCAGAAGCCATATTACTACTAAACTCATTCCATCCGGTAGTTTTTGGACTAAGACACTGTAAGATAGTGTGTATTAAGAATTTTCATTGTGGAGAGAAAGCACCTTTTGAAAATTTTAAAGAAGTACTTTGGCTTTCATACCCCATCAATGCAAGGTTTTCAAAAATTGTAGAATTTGGAAGATTGTTAATACCTTCAGCATCTTCAAGATGAAGAACATCTCTAATAGAAGCTTCAGTAACAACAATCTCCTGCCCATCCACAAGGGCATGTATCTGTACTTCCTCATCAATAGTTTTGACCTTTGTAGTAGCCCAAAACTGTTTGATGTTGGAAACATATATAATAGGATTCACTGTTAATGCGTACCTAATATGAGCAGCATTAAGAAAATCAATGATTTCAGTAAAACATTCACTTTCTTGGGGCTTTTGCAAAAACGCAATCATATTATGTTGATCAGCGAATAACAGAGTCGACATTGTGAATTTTGAAAAATTTTGGTAGGATTTGGCTGGGATTTACAATTAATGGAGAAAAAGAGTTAGGGTTTATGTTTTGAAAGAGTTTTGATCGGATAAAGATACTTTTGGGAACGAGTGAAGGATATAAACCCTTAATCGCTCACATTTATAAAACAGTACTCTGTTCTTTCTGTTGGTTTTATGGATAAATATTAATACGTGCATGTCTAGTATCGAACCCGAGACCTCGGGATTGCACACAATGCAAACGAGAATAAGAGTATAATAATTATATATATGTGAAATGTTGTGAATATATATAATTATTTAAACACTTAACGGAGTTAACGGTCGTTAGTACTTAACCGTATGGACTAACTATCGTTAAAAGTAAACAAGAAGGACTAATACGAAAATAGATGCCAAGAAGGATCCGGAAGATCCTCTTGGATCCCATGGCCGGTCGACTTAGGGTTGGGGAAACCCAATTCTAGTCCAACTTGTCCTCCAAGTTTCTATTAGTATATAAACAAACTCAAGGGTTATTGTTTGGCTAATCTTTTGTGCACACACACATAACCCTAAACTTGTTTTCTCTCTTCCTTCTCTTTTGGCCGATCGTACAACCCTAACACATAGGGTGTGTCGATTTTTGTTCTTCAAAAATAAGTGTTTTCTTATTACTTGCATAATCTCTTATTCGTTATAGTTTGTGTGTACAAGAACGAGGTAACAACACACTATTGTTGTTATCAAGAGATCGAATAACAAAACGGTAAGGGGTTATTCATTGATCTACTTTAACCCTTATTTGGGTTCCTCAATTGTTCAAGATTTAATTGAAGTGCATCGGGTACGTTTTCTATTTATGTATGAGTTAATAATTATGTGTTATACTTATGTGTTTACACGCTTCCGCAACTTGTGTACTTTGTGTTATGGAGTTTTACGATTGTCATGGTTTTCAAATTCCAACAGTGGCATCAAGAGCCATGTATAACATGTAATTAATTACTTAAACAATAAAAAAAACATATCTTTAAATTGTTTAGATATACATGTTTTTGTTTCTAGGGTTTTATTAAATTTTTTAATTGGATCGAAACCCTAACCCTAATTTTGGGGGGGGGGGTTTCGATTTTTCCCATAAACCCTAATTAGGGTTTGTGGTTTTGTTAATTAATTGTAATTAATTAGAAACCCTAGGTCTTTAACAAGTTGTTGTGTTTGTATCTTGTGACCTAATTGCTAAGTGTTGTGCATGAATCCGTGACAAAACATGCATGTTAGTCACGAAAGATTACTTGATTTAAATTGTTTAGTTATTTACACATGTTTTAATAATTCTAAAATTGGGGAAGACTCCAATTAAATACTAAAATCAATTATGTGCAACTTGGTATATATTTGCTATGACTTACGCAATTGACTTTGTCAATGTATGTGGCTCACTTTCTTGTGCGAAGTGAAAGTCTTAGTTAAATATATGCATAATTGACATCTAGATATTGATTTTATTTAGGATTGTTTAAAAGGTTGCATGTGGCTATATGTTTCACTAACATAATTGTTATTCTTATTAGTTGATTGTTGTTTTTCTTTTAAATTACTTGTTTATTGTTTTTTTATATATATATGTGATATGTTAAAGTAAGCAATAAAAAGGGTAATTTTTTTTAAAAGAAAAATTAAATTGGACTAATGACGGTGAAACATAAAGTGATAAAGTAAGGATCTTGCAGAGTCTTATGTGCCGCTAGTGGTCCGATTCGCACGGTAATCAGCTCCCAGGCGAGACTAGCAAGATCTAAACTTTGTTACTTATTTTTTAAGATTAAGATCATAAACTTTTGCTTGATTGATGTTTTTGTACAATAGTGTGTGAAAGGCGGACCAAAGTTGACAAACTGTGTGGTGGGTTTATCTGGAGAGGGGTTTTTTTAAGAGATCCGCTCCTACCGGCTCTCCGGGCCCGCTTGTGCGTCAACTGCGACTTACCTATATCACTATTTACGTACACTATCATCTTAAGGGTGATTTACCTCAATTCCACGCGCCACTTTTGTGACAAATATCCGAATAACATGTAAGAGTAGGATATGTGGGCGATAATTGTTGGTACTTCTTTAATTGGTGAACCCAATACCTCAAGTACATAGTTTTTGGTTTACTCTTAACTAATTGGTTAATAAAAATTGTTTTGAAAACTAATAATACATAGATGAGTGCATGCGTCTTTGTACATGTTTTTGTCACACCAAAAACTAAATACCCTAAAATTTAAGTTACATGCCATCTAACTATAAGGAACACTTGAAGTTAATTTTGGGTATGCGTGAGACCTGGACCAAAATTAATGACAAGGTAAATTTCCGAGTGTGCGTGAGACCACACATGGATGAATTTACAGTTTCTAAGTTAGACGACTTAATTAAGCTGATGCGTGAGACCTAGAGCTTAAGGCATGAGATGGGATGAAACATGCTTACATGACATATTGATGAATCAATATGATGTAAATCCCATAATGATCTAGGAATTGGAAAATTGTTTGCCAATTATTGTTCGACAATTACCTAGTTGAATACTATCATTACTAGCAGATCAACTGATGTAATGGTACTATGTCAATTACGATCCTAGCTTTAAGAAAATACTATGGTTGATATGAATATTTACCAATGGGTATTTTATTTTCTTAAAGAGCTATTATCGAAAATACTAAACCGAATTTTGTAAATTCTTTTAATTGTATTAATGCAACGATAAACCGTAAACATGGGTTATTCTTTATTAGTAAATTGATCTACACCCGTAGGGGTTTTGGTTAGAGTCAATTTCATTAAAAGAATAAACCAAGTCTCCTTTCATATGAGAAGCGTGAGACTAAATCCTATTCCTTTTCACGAATGAGAAAGGTATGATGGGAAAATTAGAATTGTCTAAATTCTAAATACATAACTCATAGCAAGTTTTAATCGTTAAGGTTATTGCGAATGTATGAGTTATTAAATTAGAAGCTAGACTAATTACCGCATAATGGTAAAAGACAAGCTAGTATATCTGTTTGTTTTGTTTTAACCATTTGAAGGTACTACATACAATTGTTGGAATTGTAGACCTATTAAGGAAGAAATTGCATGTCAATTTTTCAAGTTAATAGTAAGCAATGTGATGAATCACATTTGGCGTAAATGTGGATAGTCCATCAGTTACGTAGTAGAATACAATCTTTTAGAACCTAAGTAATTGTTACGAATAGGTTTTGTCAAAGATGTAGGAAAGTAACAAGGACACTCTTTCCTTTCACTGGTTTATGAAACACTTATTATGGTGTCGAATTCAGTGGGAGTAATGTGTTCTTAGAACTGAATAAGGGATTATTGTAAGTTCTCTAATTCAGTGGGAGTTACAAGATTTATGTGTCTTGATTGTAACTCGGATTATCTTTTGAATGCCTCAAGATAATTACTTTCCAAATATAGATACTAATATTTCCAAGGATAGTCATGTGCGCTTCCTTGATTGATTGAGTAACTCTATATCTACTAAGTTATGTTAATGACACAATCATATTGATCATATTAACAAACGCGTGTAGTGTTGTTCATGTGGTAGATGATGTTGTTCCATGCACAAGTGGGAGAAATCTTTATTGTGTGCAAGGTACAACATATAACAATATGATTTAGTAGATTCTCTTAACTTCAAGGTAAGAGATTCTTGTTCTAATATAATTTGTACATATCTATCCTAAGGAACACTTGGAGTTAATTTTGGGTATGCGTGAGACCTGGATCAAAATTAATGACAAGGTAAATTTCCAAGTGTGCGTGAGACCATACATGGAAAATTTACAGTTTCTAAATTAGATACTTATTAGAACTTGTGTCAATATGATAACAAGATTACTTCAACTTTAATATTTATGTATTATTGGAATGACATAAATGCATGAAGTAATGTAATACTACTTCAATAATTATGTATTCTTTGAATGACATAAATAAGTGGAGTAATAAGTTAACTTGAAAATACTAATGAAACCAAATGATGGTGTTCATGATTGCTTTAGTTATAAATATTTATACTTTAATGTAAAGTTATAAATAAAGTCTTTTAAGACTTAGTATAATCTAAAGTAAGACGTTAAATTATTATGTCTTCTTTATTAGAAGGCATATACAAGAAGTCATTGAGTTGATTAATGATTTATAACGTGTAGTGGGATTATAACAGTTTATGTCTTCTTAATTGAAACATGAACATGAAGTGACTTATTTAATAAGTACTTGAGTTATAAAGCATGCAAGAGGCTTGAAATTCTATTTCACCATTAAGATGACTTAGTTGGGAAATAGGTAAGCCAAAAGGAATACAAAGTTATCTTTCATATTGTTAGATTATCTCACAATATGAGTTCTAATGAAATACCACATATTTGTGGTGTGTTCAGTTAGGAAAATCAAACTTTATTTGTATTGTTTGGTTAAAGATAACTATAACTTCTTTTCTTCCAAAAGTTATCAAGGTTAGGAAATTGAGTATGGATTGAATATACTCAATTAGACTCCTAGAAGATTTATAAGACATTATTTATTATGGAATGTGATGAATCACATTAAGTCTTAAAATGAAGTTCTGAATTTGTTAAACTTCTGATGAAGCTAGATATTAACAAACAAATGTCAGGAACTATCAAAGTGTATTTGTAATGTCCCAAATAAGAACAATTTGGTGTTGTTCTACTTGCTAATTATTTATAGATAATCTATAAATTACAAAAGGCAAGTGGGAGTTTTATCTTGTAGAGATAAAGTTACAAGATACAGAATCTTCTAATATACACTAGCGAATATCATGATGAGATTAGACATGTAAATGTTAGATCTCAAATGATGGAATTCTCATTCATAGATCCACAAGGATACCTTGGATATCTGATTAATATGCTAAGGATTATAAGTTACAGGATTATGGTAAACCTGTTAATCATTATGATGAATTTTCAAATATTGAATTTGGAAAATTACTCATGCTATGAATGTTAAAGATGCTGTCCGTCAAGATAATCAATTTATTGGAAATTTGGTTTATCTTGAATTCTAAAGTAAGACTAGAGAATGAAATGAGTTTCTTTTAAAGATAGAAAACCCTAGTGGTTTAAATCTTTATGTAGAAATCATATGGACAATATTGTACACATATTTAATGTATGTCTTGTGACAAGATTATTAATCATATTTAAGCAATTAACTATGATTGAATACTCTTTCATAAGCACATTAAATATATAAAGATAATAATTGTCATATCTATTTTCATTTATATGAAGGATGACAATGGAATATCAAAACTCTTTCTTGAGTGATTACTTGAGCTAGGACGGTAAGTAATCGAAAGGATTTTTGAATTCATAATTATTTTGGAAGTGTACAAAGTGTAATAATCCATGAATGGATTAATGCATGCATCTATGAAATATTCTTATGTTTAATTATTAAATCCATTGTTTGATTTATAATTGAAATAAGACAATTTCTAAGTATTCCTAAAAGCTAGTGGGAGTATTATGTTTAATTTCTTAAATAATGTATGTTGTATAACATATGGGAAGTAACATTCCATGTAAGTTAAAATATTGAGTCTTAACTTGGAATGAAACTTTACTTGAAGAATTTAAGAAGTAAAACATACAACCTTGAGATATATGTTTATTATTATAAACATGTGCGGTAATTAAATCTAATAAGACATAACATATCATTTAGAAAGTCTAAATAAAAATATATCTTTTGATAAGTTAGAACATGAATAAAATCTATGATTGATTCTAGGATTTTCATGTATATCATTGTTGTATCATGTTTGAATGTAAAATGATTTGACAACATTTGATATCTAATAAAAGATATTTGATAAATTGTGTAATGGATATTCTAATCGAATATGTTTGGACTTAGAATAATGATCTTCAACCTGGAATTGCTCCTAAATTCTAAGTATAAACAATATGGCAAGTTGTTGCGTAATTGTTATAGCCAACAAATCTTGAAAGATTATATGGCATCCAAATTACACAATTGATATTAAGTTTACGGAATAGTTAAAAGGCATATTGTAGTTTTATACAATAGTGTTTGTTTGATTGAGATGACACTCAATACTAGTCATGGTAGGATTTTATCCTTGATAATGGCCATGTAAACTAGTTATGCTTAACTAAGAAGCATAGTTGCATTATACATTAAAAGGTTAGAATACTTTAAACTTTAAAATGTTTGAAAGTTTGATTGTCATAAATTGATGGTTGAGGATATCACATCATTTATGAAAGATTGTGTGACTATATCAAGATAGTTGGATACACACATACAAGAATTTTTATAATTCTTGAAATAAGTATTCTCAAAATTATTATAGATCAAAGTTAGTTGAAATTTAATGCCTTGTCAACAAGTATGATTGTCAGTACTTGAGGCATAGTTGTCAACAAGTCATTACTTGAGACAAAATTCATTAACTAGAGTTATCATGCATTGATCTATTTAGTGTTTGGATAAAGGACATTAAGCAATTATTATTTATAATGAATTAAAGTACTTCGTACGTTTGTTTTCATTAATAATAAATTGTATCCTATATTTGCATGTTTAAATCCGTGAATAACTTATGTTATTCTAAATGTCCATTGTCGGTTAATGATATGGGAATGTCATTAAATTAAGACAAATGTGAATATTGGTTAGAATATACTTGAAAGTATATTGATGCGTTGACATACCAATTTCACATGATATTCAATGAATTGAATATAGGACTTATCCCAACTACATGATTTTACTTTGTGGATCTTGTCAGTAAGTAAATCATGAATTTAGTTATCCTTAGACTTGAGATACCAGATAAGTGTCATGGATGTAGTGCATTTCTGTGAAGCAATTTACCGCTTACCGTAACTGGAAGTCATAAGGATTGTTTTCAGAAATGTTGCAAAGTCTATGGGTTATTCTTGTAGTCAAGAGAGAATTTGTTCCTTCAAATTTGTTTTGAAGTTTAATACTACTGGGCCCCTCGTAGGGTTGACAAGGTGTTTGCGTGCGCACGCCCAAAGTCTATCTGGAATACGTTCAGATGTTTTGGTAATCTTGCTCAATCATAAACAACGAGAAACATAATTGTTAATTAAAGAATAACTGAGATCCATATCTTTAATTAACATAGTATTAGAAACAAAAGGATAATAATAATGATGAATCATTAAAGGTTTTCCAGGAAACCTAGCTCGAGTTGAACTAGGGGCATTGGAGTGTTGCAAGACGCTAACCAATGTCATTGCACTATTAATAGATATCCAAGTGGGAGCTGTTGGTTTTATGGATAAATATTAATACGTGCATGTCTAGTATCGAACCCGAGACCTCGGGATTGCACACAATGCAAACGAGAATAAGAGTATAATAATTATATATATGTGAAATGTTGTGAATATATATAATTATTTAAACACTTAACGGAGTTAACGGTCGTTAGTACTTAACCGTATGGACTAACTATCGTTAAAAGTAAACAAGAAGGACTAATACGAAAATAGATGCCAAGAAGGATCCGGAAGATCCTCTTGGATCCCATGGCCGGTCGACTTAGGGTTGGGGAAACCCAATTCTAGTCCAACTTGTCCTCCAAGTTTCTATTAGTATATAAACAAACTCAAGGGTTATTGTTTGGCTAATCTTTTGTGCACACACACATAACCCTAAACTTGTTTTCTCTCTTCCTTCTCTTTTGGCCGATCGTACAACCCTAACACATAAGGTGTGTCGATTTTTGTTCTTCAAAAATAAGTGTTTTCTTATTACTTGCATAATCTCTTATTCGTTATAGTTTGTGTGTACAAGAACGAGGTAACAACACACTATTGTTGTTATCAAGAGATCGAATAACAAAACGGTAAGGGGTTATTCATTGATCTACTTTAACCCTTATTTGGGTTCCTCAATTGTTCAAGATTTAATTGAAGTGCATCGGGTACGTTTTCTATTTATGTATAAGTTAATAATTATGTGTTATACTTATGTGTTTACACGCTTCCGCAACTTGTGTACTTTGTGTTATGGAGTTTTATGATTGTCATGGTTTTCAAATTCCAACACTTTCAAACATAGCAGCAGAAACCTAGCAGCACTAATTTAGGTATAGCCGCATTAACTTATGCCTAGCAGCAGAAAGTTAGTTTCCACTCCAAACATCTTTTTAATCAGCACTCCATCACTTTTCTCAGCTTATCCTGCAACATCAGTTGCTTAGACTGGTTGAGTGGAGTGGTTATTAGTTTTGAGGATGTGGTCACTTTCTTGCAAAGTATCTTCTTTTGAGAATAATTGAGCTATGTGCATGAAAGAATTACATATCCTCAAAGTTGTTGTAGAGTTTGAACTTGAGTCATTAATCTCAAGCCTTCGCCACTAGGCTTAACTTTGGTAATGTATGGTGTTTTGGGGAGTGCACGGTAATGCACAATCGTTTTTTTATGGTTAGTTGTGGTGGTTTAAAAGATGAGGAGATATTGATGTCTTGCATTTTCAACTTAACTTGGTCAGGGGAAAAAACGGTGTGGTATAAGTTAGGTTTTGTTGAGTTTAAAATTTAAAATTAGTTGAGAATTAATTGTTTTACAATGTATTATAGACTAGGTGAGTACCCGCGCCTAGCGGTAGCGGTTCCTGGCAGTAGACAATTAACGATATGCGATATTGTGGTAAGTGTTTCGTATAACGTTCAAAATAGAACGTGAAAAGATCAAAATGTAATTGCAAACGGTTGTAACGTGTGATAATTCAACTCTAGCAAAAATTCTTAACATGTATCAAACGACATATAAAAAAATTTAGTGAGACTGAAAAAGAAAACATTACATCCATTGTGAGATACTAACTAACAATGCACGTTACTCGTCACGTAAAACTTCTTGGTAGACGACATTTGAGGTGTAAACTACTCCTTGACCGAACTCTTTGACTGACTTCACCAATACCTTTATTTGATTGTAATAAAACACTTGTAACATATCTTCATCTCACATAATAATATCCAAATACGATAGTAATCTTTATCAACAATCACAAAGTCAAAAGGACTTGGTGGGTGGTTTGGAACAACTTTAGCCATTGATTCCCAATGGAAGACAAACTGATCATATGTAATCAACAAATATCAATAAGAGACACATCATATTGCGTTGTTTTTAGCAACAGTAAATCAATTCTTTCTTTTAAAAAAAATATCTGCTATTAATATTTTCTAGTGTTCTAAATTTCATAAAACAAGTCCTGTTGTGTGTGTCAGCAGTCAAAAATTTAGGCGCTTACTCTTGCACATATAAGGAATTTAAGTCATGTCTTCAAAGGTCTGGTCGCAACTGTCTAACAATGGAGGAACATAGACAAAACTATAAGTATGTGAACATCGATTTTAGAAACTTAAAAAAAGAAATTGGTGGAAGAATGGGCAAGATGAAAGAGGAAATACTTGAAAGGTATAATGCTAAAAGAGTACCAGCTAAAATGAGACAATAGTGGTTTAAAGGTTGAAAGAATAGGACATTGGCTATAGCCTCGTGGATTAATAAGTCACAAGCAAACACCTCTATATAGCAGAGTAATATGCAACCATTTATGATTTATGTCGATTAAAGTAGGCAAAAGACCAGAGTCTAACAAAATAAAGTGACCAAACCAGCAACTTAGGAGTAATAAACATTAAGTGACCAATCAGCAATGAAGTAAAAGCACCATAGATGTAGAGGTCAATACATCATTATCAATATTTGAACCATCCATACACGAAAGATAATCACTCCAACATGTTTAAGTTTTAACAGTTTCCAATAGCTTTGGCAATTAATTCCTCCAAAGCAAAAAAACTAAACCGAATCTTTACCAGTAGTCTACCCTTTGCATACTTTCATATAACCTCACTGATGGATTCACATACCTTTGATTGATTTATCATCCGACTTCTTGAACAACTGTTTGGATAACCAATAGATGGGAAAAATGTGTTATACTTGTGTACATAAAATTAGCTGATAAAAAAGGGCATATAATGTACCTTATTTCTTAAGGAAAGTGATAGTTTGTCTTCGTCCATCACGAGGTAATGCGTTCAACAAAGATGACAAGTCACTGAAGTTCATTTCCGTGTTGGAAGAGGAAGACGACATCACAAACTCAATATTATGGTGCAACTGATCTTCTTGTTGAAGTAACTTCTCATACATAAACTGGGAAAGAATAAATAAGATAATGTATTAGACAAAACTTTAGTGAATTACGGCCAAGAATGAGAACCTAAATTGCGTTTAAATGATACTTACCTTGACAACATGGCCCCATTTTTCAACATCAGTGAAAGGAGGAGACAGGGTTGGCGGGGGAGGCGGGTCTAGGGTGGGTAGGGGTTATGCTAGGGTTCCGACCTCTCGTAGGATTAGGGTAGGTAGTTGGAACATTGGGTCTTTGACCGGTAAGCTGTTTGAGCTGGCTGACGTGTTGAGGAGACATAAGGTAGACATTGCGTGCTTCCAAGAGACGAAATGGAAGGGCTCCAGCACGAGGGAGGGTAACGGCTACAAGCTTTGGTACTCGGGCTCTAGGACGGCGAGAAACGGAGTTGGAGTTATTTTGGCGGCGGGTCTCAAGGATAATGTAGTGCAAGTGATCCGGAGGAGCGATAGAACCATGAAGATTACTTTGGTTATTGATAGGGAGACCGTTAACGTAATCAGTGCTTACGCACCTCAGGTGGGCCGAAGTGAAGAAGAGAAGAAGAGCTTCTGGGACTCTCTCGACGTGCTTGTTAGGGAGTGCCCGTCGGATCAGCGTTTGTTTATAGGAGGTGACTTGAACGGTCATATAGGAGCGGCATCGGAGGGTTACGCGGGAGTCCACAGAGGTTTTGGTTTTGGAGTTAGGAATGACGAAGGGCGATCGATTTTAGAGTTTGCGACGGCTAACGACTTGGTTATAGCGAACTCTTTCTTCAAGAAGAGAGATGTTCACCTGATCACCTTCCAGAGTGGGGGTCACAACACCCAGATTGACTATCTGCTGGTGCGAAGAAGTAATCTTAGAGCATGTAGGGACTGCAGGGTTTTCCTTGGCGAGGCATGCTCATCCCAACACAAATTGTTAGCTTTGGATTCACTCTTCGAAAGGCTACAACCTAGGAGAGTAGCGACCAGGTTGCCAAGGATTCTTTGGAAGAATCTGTACGGCGAGACGGCTGAGTCGTTTAGAGTGAAAGTCTCAGATGGACTTTCTACTTAGTCGGGGAACTTGACTGCATCAGACGCGGACCAGATGTGGACCACTATTGCCGACATCATTAAGGACGCAGCAAAGGATTCCCTTGGTGTGGCTAGCGGGGTAGCGAGGACCCAGCCGCACAACAAGGAATCTTAGTGGTTTGGCGAGGAAGTACAATCCAAAGTTGCAGTGAAACAATCTAGGTTCAGAGAGCTTCTTTTGTGCCTAGAGGGCCACCAAGCTGACATCACAGCCGCAGAAGAGAAGTATAAAGTAGCTAAAAGAAAAGCGAAAAAGGCTGTAGCGCAGGCGAAGGAAAAGGCGTACGAAGATTTGTATAAGAAATTGGACTCCAAAGAAGGGGAAAACGATATATTCAGGATTGATAAAGCCCGAGAGAGAAGGAGGAGGGATTTAGGAAACGTAAAATATATCAAGGATGAAGGCGGTCGGACCATTGTGAAGGAAGAGGATATTAGGAGAAGATGGGGAGAGTATTTCTCCTCTCTTTTCAATGAAGGAGGAACTGAAGGAAGTGGGGCAGAAGAGAACCCTAGCCAGCAGCCAGAGTGCTACTATTCTAGGATTAGTGAACCAGAAGTAAAGGTTGCACTACAAAAGATGGGAAGAAACAAAGCAGTAGGGCCAGACCAAATCCCCATAGAAGCGTGGAGGAGTATGGGTGATGAGGGGTTAGAATGGTTGTCTTGCCTCTTCAACAAGATCTTCTCCGGTGCTAAGATGCCAGAAGAATGGAGACTCAGCGAAGTCATCCCCATCTACAAGAACAAGGGGGATGTGCAAGTGTGTAGCAACTATAGGGGCATTAAGCTCCTTAGCCACACCATGAAGCTTTGGGAGAAAGTTATTGAGAGAAGGTTGAGAAGGGAGACGAGGGTGGCGGAGAACCAATTTGGCTTTATGCCAGGAAGGTCATCGATTGAGGCTATTCACCTTCTCAGAAGTCTCATGGAGAAATATAGAGAAAGACAAAAGGACCTGCATATGGCATTCCTTGACCTTGAAAAGGCATATGATAGTGTTCCACGCGAGTTGATTTGGAGAACTCTTATTGCGAAAGGAACCCCAAGGAGATACGCGAGGGCCATTAAGGATATGTACGAGGGGGCTAAGACCTGTGTACGATCCACAGTGGGGATCTCAGAGTTTTTCCCTGTGGAAGTTGGGCTCCACCAAGGATCGGCCATTAGTCCTTACCTCTTCGCATTGATTCTAGATGAGATAGATCGAGGGATACAAGAGGGCATCCCGTGGAGCTTGATTTTTGCTGACGACATTGTGTTGGTGGCAGAAATGGCGGAAGGGTTAAACAACAAACTTGAGCAGTGGAGGGAGGCTCTTGAAGATAATGGTCTTCGAGTGAGTAAAGAGAAGACTGAATACCTGAGATGTGATTTTGGGAGGATCGAGGCGGGCCACCACGAAGTAATTGATATTCGTTTAGGTGACCAGATCCTGCCACCCAAGGAATCTTTTAGATATCTGGGATCGATGATTCACAAATCAGGGGGGATAGATGAGGACGTAACCCACCGGATTAGAGCTGGTTGGGCGAAATGGAGGGCGGCGTCGGGAGTCCTTTGCGACAAGAACGTCCCCTTAAAGTTGAAGGGAAAATTTTATAGGGTGGCGATTAGACCGGCTATGTTGTACGGGTCTGAGTGTTGGCCCATCTCCAAGGCCCATGCTAAGAGGGTAGAGGTGGTATAATTGAGAATGCTAAGATGGACCTGTGGTAAAACCTTGCTTGACATGATCCCGAACGGAGTTTTCAGAGCAAAACTCAAAGTCGAGAATATTATCTCGAAGATGAGAGAAGGAAGGTTGAGGTGGTTCGGCCATGTCAGGAGGAGGCCACAATCAGCGCCAGTTAGAAGAGTCGAGGCGCTAGTAGTAGAAGGTGTGAGAAGAAGGGGTAGACCCAAACTTAGGTGGGAGGATAGAGTTAAGCTCGACATGAAGGAGCTTCTCTTGTCCGAGGACATGACCTCAGATAGAAAGGCGTGGAGAGATAGAATTAGGATCTGCGGGTAGTCCCGGCTAGGTGCTTTGTGGGTTTAGGTAGTTTTTGGTTGTTCCGATTTCGAGGTGTTCCTTTGTTGCCTTGCCCCTGTGCTTTGGTTTTTGGTGCCTTGTTTTTGTTTTGTTTTTTGCCCCGTGCGTTGCTTTGTCTTGCCCTGTGTTGCTCCCTTAGGCTGCCTGCTTTTCTTGCTTTCCTTGCCTTAGCTTTAGGCCCCGTGCGTGACTTTGCTTTGCTTTGTTGTGCTACCTTAGGTTTTGTCTGCTTTTCTCGGTGCTTTCGCTTTTGTTTGTTTGGGCTTTGCTTTTGTGCTCCTTTGCTTGTGCTTTTGCCCGTGCCCCCTTGCCTGTACCTTTCTTCGGGTTCCTTGTTTTTTTCTTGTCTACATTGCTTGTCTTCATTGTTTGTACTGCCTGCTTGCTTGCTTTTGCATGTTGTTTACTGCCTTTTTGCTCTCACTATTCTCTCACCCGCATACCTGCACTTGCCGGAGGTCTTGTTGGAAGCAGTCTCTTTACTCTCGGGTTCATCCTGGGGTAGGGGTAGGATCTGTTTACATTATACCTCCCCCATACCCTGCCCTGGCGGGATTGAGTTTGTTGTTGTTGTTGTAGTGAAAGGAAAGTCAAATATCAAAGTTTGAGCTTGAGGACGGCAGCTCCATAGTAAAGAATCTACAACAGATGGTTCATTGAGAAAGGTTATTTGGTCAAACAGGTCAATTGTTTTATTAGCTTCACCAAATTGAGAATATCCCGAAATCAAAGTAGTATAAGATACTTCATCTTTTATATTCATTTCATAAAACAACTGACTTGACTTATCGATGGTCCCGCATTTACCATATCAAGTCACGAGTGCATTTGAGATGGTGATAAATGAAATTAAACCTGAGACAAGTGCTTGACCATGAAACTGAGCACCTTTTTCTAAACTGGCTAAATTTGCACATGAACTTATTTTACTAAAAACTCTTTCAGCATAATTAACACTTTTACACTTCAAATACATGTCAACGAATGAACTTCCTACAAAGACATCATCTATAATCAGTCCTAATAATATAGGCATGTATTTGACTAGCTTCTTTCAGAGCCAAACTTGCACCACAAGCTGTCAATATACTTCCAAGCGTAAACTGATCTATACCCAATCCACGAGTACTCATTTCCCTAAATACATCTATAGCTTTTATTGGTAATCATTTTGCGTAAAACCTGTAACCATAGTTGTCCACGTGATAGAATCTTTCTCAGGCATAGAATAAAACAACCCCTCAGAAGCTTCAATCTTCCCACAACAAAGAAGACCCATAATCATCATATTATACATCACCACATTCTTTTAAGCCAAATCATCGTTTTGCCTCATCTATCAACCCTCCTTTCCCATACATTTCCACCAATAGACTACCCACAAACTGTTACACCCCGTGCCCGATTAGACCAAAATTTAAAACTTTTTACGCGAAAACGATTGACTTTTACAGACATCCGACCACTCTTTTAACAACTGACAAAAACCTATAAACATTCAGCCCTTGAGGCTATTTTTAAATGAAAATAAACTCAATTACCTTCGAAACGATAGGTGGTACGACCCGTGACGACTTACGGATTAAAAGATATGAATTTTTGAAAATTACCAAAAATATGAAAAACAGTCCAAACCGCCGGTTTGAGTTCAAACCGCGACGGTTTGAACTTTCTGTCCCCGAAAATCAGTTTTCGTTATCTCCGCTTGGAAACCCGACCTCCCGAACTCGAAACTTAACCAAACTTTCCAGATATGATTGGTATATCTATAAGATCATTTTCAATACAAAAACATTTACCGAACGACTTCTGGAAATAGTACTTTACAATTTAGACGGGTTATGCAAATAACCCGTTTTGACCCATTTTCACTACAAACAACCCATACGACTTCCGTTTTGCACCAAATTTGACCAACTTCATTTATTTAACATATCAAACACGTTCCAACGACACTTGACCCGATTACAATCCAAAATGGGTACAAACACACTTAAACCAAACACCCCTTTAAACATTGACCGTAAACCATTTAACACACTTAGACACACCGTTGACCATCCAAACTTTACAATGACCTCGACACACATTATACAAATCATAAGAAAGACTCTTGGGGTACAACCTTGTCTCGAGCTCGGTATTCTACCTAGCTCCTAATACTTATTATCTTCCAAATCCTTATGCTATGACCCATAAACCTTTCTTCCGCCGCACATGAACCTACAAAACATTAACAACTAAAAGGGTAAGCTTACGCTTAGTAAGTAACCCGACATAAAACATATCTCATACACATATTTCCACATAAGCATCATAATCACATAAAAGCCTCTAAACTACTTCATACCGCCCATATCACACACAACTTCATAATATAATTGCATCCATTCATCACAACCATAATCAACAACATACCTTAACTAGTCCAAGTTCATCAAGCTAACATACCCTTAGTCAAGGTCACTAGCCAACCATCCTGAACTTACAACCATTCTAAATCCAACTCCTATACTCTTATACAACCACAATACATACGTGATAAATACACATATAATACATGTTTTAGGGAGAGTTACTTACCTTCAATCTAAGCTAATTATCACATCATTATTTCACCACCATCATCATCATCCTCACTAGTCACCATCATCACATCATCACCATCATTTTCCTACTTCATAATCATCACACACACAAGTACTTAACAACACATAACCAAAATCTATAACAACTAACACACCCTTTAACATACTTGATCATCATATGATCATACTTTGATTATATGATGAACACCCTTTTTCTTACTAACTAAACCCACACAAACTTACCTCATAATCACTATAACCTATCATTTATCTTAAAACCACCATTTACCCATTTTCCCCAAATTAGGTCCATAAATCCTAATTCATAAATCATCAATTAATACTAATTAAAGGTTACTTACTTGCCATAGTCATGCTAAGGAGTAGCCATCTTCAACCCATCTTCATAGCACCTTCATCTTCCTCACTTTCCATCGCTTTTTCTCTTCTAAATACCGGCCTCCCAACTCTCTCAATAATGATAGAAAGCTATAGATATTCCTGGATATATCTAGCTAAAATCCAAGTTTCACCCTTGGGCAAGATTGGTCCCTTTAGTCTCTTTTCTTTTACTTTGGCCACATATAACTTATAACACATAATTAACACTTGGCAAACTAGGTCCCTTTAGTTTATACATCATACCTTATATAACTACATTAGTCATACTTTGACTATTGGTTTGGCTATCGGGTTGACTTCCACGTAACTTTGTTGACCAACCACTCACATAAGTCCTTAGCATATTCCATCTAAGGTGGGGCCTACTCGTAACCGGGATACGGGTCTAACACAAACACATAATCTCCAAACCCATATCTCACAATCGGTCCATGTACCTGCTTACCCAACCCAACAAACCCATTACTCGACGCCAAACTAACCATAGTAAAAAACGTAATCCTATTCAAACTCACCCCTCTACCATCACTCAACATCATCTTATAACAGTCAACACTTTTCTCCCAAAAACCAAAACCACCATAACCAGCAATAACCGCATTCCACGACACCCCATCTCATCTCGGCATCCTATTAAACACCCTCTCCAGTGCGGATTCCGGTGCTCGTATGCAGTTTACAGCGTGGGTACGCATTTTTCAGCGCGGGTACGCAGTTTCCGGCGGCGGTTAAGTATGTTCCGGCGGCGACAACCCAAATTCCGGCGAGGTCTGAAACAAACAAATGGATATATAAAAAACAAATAGATCTATAAAAAAACACATAAATCTATATATAAATAAATAAATAAATAAAGCCATAGATCCATAAAAAAACATTTAAATTCCGGCGGCATCTACACAGATTCCGGCAAGATCTATAAAAAAAACACTTAAATCTATAATAATAAAAAATAAAAAAGACACACACACATTAATCAATAAAAAAAACCTTCAAAACTAAAAAAACAAACCTCAAGATCCGGCAGTGGCGGCTACGCATAAATGAATAAAAAAACCTTGAAACTTGTGGTTTGATTTTTCATTTCTATTTCTTTATATGTAGTAGAGATCAGTTTCAACTAATGAATATCCAATTATACAAATAAATTTGCCAGTTGTGTTGATAAGTTTCAACCGTGTGATTTGTGTTCCCTAAATTAGTGAGTTTCAACGAAGGGCATTATGGGGATTGACCAAAAAAATCAGTTTTTCACTTTTCACTTTGACTATTTTTTCATTATAAGTAGTTAAGATAAGTGATTTGATTATTAGCATAAACGTTTAGTCTTTTTAATATGCCTTTTGTTGATTGGTAGTGTTTTTGGAGGTATAAACAAATATTGCATTGGAAGATATAAAATGGTTTAGGGAATTGATGTGCCCTATAGGGTTGTCGAACTTTATAATATGACTATTGAAACAATCTTATGAAACTATAAACATGTGCCTTTAGAGAAAATCCGATCATAAAACCTTACAACATAGCAAGTAAGTGACGATCCATAATTAGGGATAACACAAAAGATGGACTCATTCAGCTATGCGGAAGTAAGCATGCAAGAGATTTACCTTTGAGAGTCATAACAAGTTAAATAGACAAGTTATATTAGTTCATAAATAAATATATCTCTTTCTAAAAAAAAGTTTTATAAGAATACAAGCTAAGTATGATTTACGATAACAATATGTTATTGAGATTTTTGAAATTTAAATTTCTATACTCAAATAAAAGATAAACAAATAAACTTAACTTTTAAGAGGCAACATATTTATGGCATTTGTTAGTAACCACACACAAACAAATCAGATTTTTAGAAAGTTTGTCTAATCACTTCAAGGTTATTTGCACATAACATAAATTAAACCTTACACCACACACATGTATAAATCAATAGCACTTTATGGTGAACTCAGGAATGATGAAAAAGGTAGCAACTTTGATGAAGATGCTAAGCATTGCTATGGTCTGTTCTGATGAATGTGTTGTAAGAGATATAGAGTAGTATGAACTGATATCGGATGCAGTTGTATCTGCTGTTTGTAAATCATTAGCCTTTTATTTAATGTTAAACTCTAATTTCTTACAGAAAAACTTGCACTACAAACCTTGCTCAAATGATATACACGCTCATAATCTCTACTCAAGCATGTCATATAAACATAACAACATAGAACAATGACACACCAATACTTTTCCTCAAAGTGATTTAAATAAATAAGGGGATATGATGCCTACTTTATAAAGTAAGAAAGTTACCTACTTTCTTTTGTAAAAAATTAAAAATATTTACAATTAAGCTCTTTCATTATATCACGAATACATATTTTCCCCCTTCCTTTACAAAAGGAAAGTAGGCAACTTTCCTATTTTATAAATTAGGCATCATTTCCCCTTTAAATAATGTCAAAAACTTTGTACTAATCACCATAATGGACTTTTTCTATTTTCAATGATTGAGATTGAGTATTGACTCAATTTCTAATACTTTTGTTTTGTTAAAAGTGGGACAGAATAACATTTATTTTTTGCCCTAGAAATGCCCTATGCAGTTTGCACCCAACAAATTATTTTGTTTCATGTTCCTTACTGATTGTATCAGTATCAGGTGTAAAGTTAAAGAGAGATAAGAAGACTCTAAATACACAGGTATACAGGGTGTGTTTGGCGTAGAGTTTTTATGAGCATTTAGAGCGGTGAGCGTTGAGAGTTGTGATTTTTAATGCTCGTTTGTCAAGCAACAAGTAGCTGTTAGGTTTAATGTACAACTTTTAATATACGTATGTCCGGTTTCGAACCCGAGACTCGGGATTGCACACAATACGTGAGAGTTCCAATGGTTTGAATAAATTAAATATATTTTGTATTTATATTTATTCATTTCACTAAAACAAATACTTAACGATAGTTAGTACTTAACGGGGTTAGAGATAACGACCGTTAAAGGACTAATTATGCAAAATAGGGAAAGAAGGATCTAGAACCCACTTGGGTGGGTTGGGTCGGCCGAATACCCATGGGCTAAAGGGGGGCCGGTTTTTAGATGGAGTAGGGAGCAAGTTTGGAGGTTTAGGGTTAGCCTATAAATACAATTCATTGTGTTTTGGTTTTCACCTAATCTTGAATCCCTAACTTGCCAACTTCTTTCTCCTCTTCTTCTCTAAGCTCTATTTAGTCGATCCATTTTTTAAGTTCACTAGAACTTGGTCGATCTAAATTGCTTACAAGTGTTGGTGTTGTTAGTGATCTTGAACCTAGCTTTTCCCATTGGAACGCTAGTATCTCGTGTGTACAAGAACGAGTGACAAGCTTATTTTAGCTTGTGATTCTTGGTGTTAGTCGATCCATATATAATCCCAATTAGGGTTTATATAACTTGTGCTTGGAGATCCGATTCCTTGTTCTTGCTAGGAATCAATAAGGTACGTTTTCTTTTAGTTAATTAATTATATGTTTATGATCCATTCCGCTGCGTGATCTATATGGTTATGTGTTTATAGTATTTATATGATTCACAAAAATCAACAGTGGCATCAAGAGCCTCGTTTTAAACATGTAATTAATTACTAAAACCTTAAAAATTGAATCTTGTAGAGATAACATGCAATTTATTGTCTAGGGTTTGTTTAAGTTTTTTTTATAAACCCTAATATGGGTCGACACCCATTTATAAAAATTAGGGTTTTAGGTTTTTTAATTAAAACTTGTAGAAACCCTAGGATTGCATGCAATTTTTAGGGCTAATTAATGAATACCTTATGTGATGTCATTAATTAGAAAGCGTACTAAAATTAATATTGACATGATAATATGTGGCTAACATGATTTTAAGTGCTATATGGGATCCATGACAAAATCTTGCATATTTTGTCATGGAATGTTTGATTGTATTATTTGTCACATGTTATGTTTAATAAATCTTAAATTGGGGAAGACCTCAATATAGACAATTAATTTGTTATGTGCAATGTGGTATGAAATTAATTAAGACTCACGCGGCCAAGTTATTTGGCGGCTGTGGACCATTGGGCACAATGAGAACGAAAACCAATTGGGAGTCTATTAATTACATACATTTATAAATTACACATAGAATTAATTAATAGGATTTATTGGAAAAAGGTTTGCATGTGGCTATATGATATCGTTGATGATCATATATTTGTTATTATGTGTTTATTTATTTTTTTGTAAATTACTTGATCTTTTGTGTTTTATATTATGATGGATTGTAACAACAAAAGAGGGTAATTTTTCAAATAAAAATAAATAAGACTAATAACTATGAAACCTTTGTGGAAAACCTTTTTTATTGCCAAGTCTTATGTGCCGATAGTGGTTCGCTTCGCACGGTAATTTACTCCCAGGCGAGACTAGCAATAAAATTGTTTACTACATAAATTGTTTTAGCAAGAAAATCATATGTTTTTTAGTTGATTGATTGCAACTGTACTAAATGGTCGAAGCGGCGGACCTATTATTGACAAACTATAAAGTGGGTATAAGGTTGGTTCGCATTAAATTGTGACCTTAAAGGGGCGCGTTTTTAATTACCTTAGGGTAAACGTTTGCTCCTCCGCTCGCCTGTGCGTTAATAATAGACTTACCAAGTACACCATGAAAAATACGAAGCATCTTAAGGCAATGTTGTAATTTGCTCAACGCCTCAATTAAAAACTTTGATGATTTGAGATACGAATGAGTAAACGGTTTTGTTTTTGAAAACATATATGATACAAAGATGAATGCATGACATCTTTGTACATATATATATATTTTTTATTTTACACATCAAAATTTATTACCCTAAAAATTTAAGTAATATGCCAACCAATTAACACGGAAACACCTAAGATGACATTCTATCATTGCTAGCAGCCTCAGCTGATGTGATGATTCAAAGAATGAAGTCAATAGGGGTAAATTGAGCACTTCCATTACTAGCTGCCTCAGCTGATGTGATGGAACGACGTCAATTTACACGTTTCTAAATTGGTTAACTTAATTGAGCACTTTCATTACTAGCAGCCTCAGCTGATGTAATGAAACGGCGTCAAGGCATAAAGATTTGGGGATGAAACATGCTTACATTTTGCAACCGAGGTTGGCAATATAATGTAAGTCCCATGATTTCTAGGAATTGCAATTGAAAATTGGCAATTGGGTGATCCCGTACCTTGTTGAGTACTTTCATTGCTAGCAGCCTCAGCTGATGTAATGAAATGACGTCAATTAGGATCCTAGTTTCTCAGTGAAAATTAAATGGTTTTTTAACCAATGGGTGTTTAATTTTCTTGAAATGTTTATTATCGAAAGTACTAACTTTTGAACTTTTTTCTGTAGAAATGGCCCAACCCGGAAACTCGTCAAACTTAACCTCTTGTTTCAAGATGATGCTTGAAAAAGAGAAATTGACTGGGACTAAGAATTTCAACGATTGGTATCGCAATCTAAGGATTGTTCTTAGGATTGCCAAACGTTATGAATGTCTTAGTGAGCCCCTTTCGGTTGCTCCTCCTGCTAACTCGCCTACTGAAATGCTTAGGCAGTACAATGAAGCTTATGACAAGCACAATGATGCGGCTTGTCTCATGCTATCGGGAATGGAAACTCAGCTGGTAAAACAGTTTGAGCAATATGGCCCGAAAGACATGATTGAGGAACTGACACGCATGTTTCAGAAACCTCCCATGGCTGAATTGTATGATGTACTTGACAACATAGGAAAGTGCAAGCAGGAAGCAACAACACCTGTAAGTACTCATGTACTTGAAATGAAAGGTTATCTTGAACAACTGGATGCACTTGAATGTGGGTATGTGGAAGATGTTAAAGTTGGCCTCATCAATAGATCCCTCAATGAGGAATTGTATGGTGAATTTGTGCGCAACTTCAACATGCATTGCAAGGGGAAGACAACGTTTTCTGACTTGCATGCATTACTCATTGATTATGAGAAAGGACTCACTAAGAAAGCTCCTACACCTGCTACACCTGCTGTGATGGCAATTAGAGGTGGTAGAGTAGCTAAGCCCGGTAAACCGAAGCATGTGAACAAGAAAGGAAAGGCCAAAGCTGACAAGGGCAAGCAGATTGTGACTTATCAGCAGAAGCCAAAGAAGCAGAATCCTCCTCCTAAGAAGGATTATCCTAAGAAGGATGCTGCTGCTTGTCACCACTGTAACACTCCTGGACACTAGAAGAGGGACTGTCCATTGTTGCTAGAGGAGTGTCGCAAGAATAAGAATGCCAAGGCTGGGCAGGGCGCCAGCACTTCAGGTATTTTTATGGTTGAATTATTTTCTTTTCCTCGTAAGCAAAATGCCTGGATATATGATACAGGATGTGGTACTCACATTTGTAATACATCGCAGGGGCTTAGAGGAGCGAAGAAGCTGAACTATGGGGAATGCTACTTCTACGTGGGAAATGGAATACGTGCAGCAGTAGAAGCCATAGGGACTTTTGAGCTAGTTTTACCTTCTGGTTTAATTTTAGTGTTGAACAATTGTCATTACGCACCTTCCATTGTTAGAGGTGTCGTTTCAGTTTCTTTGTTATTGGATTTGGGTTTTAAGCATACTTTTAATGATAATGGAATTTCTGTTTCTTTAAATTCTGTTTTTTACTTTAATGCTATTCCATTAAATGGTGTGTTTGAAATTGACATGGAGAACCATGTATCTAATAGAAATAATTCTATGTATAGCATCGAAAATAAGAGAGTCAAGTCTAACTTGGACTCGTCTTATTTATGGCATTGTCGCCTTCCCCACATAGGCAAGAAACGCATGAAAAAGCTGCTAAGTGATGGGCTTTTACCTAATATCAATGATGATTCAGTTGATAAATGCGAATCTTGCATATCTGGGAAGATGACGAAGAAACCTTTCCATAGCAATATGGAAAAGGCTTCGGATCTACTTGGATTGATACACACGGATGTGTGTGGTCCACTTAGACACGTGTCAAAACGCGGTGCTACCTACTTCCTAACCTTTACGGATGACTATAGTCGTTATGGTTGTGTTTATTTACTTAAACACAAACATGAAGTCTTTGAGACATTCAAGGTTTTTAAAAGTGAAGTAGAATTACAACTCGGTAAGAAGATTAAGGCCCTTTGATCCGATCGTGGTGGTGAGTATTTAAGCCAAGAGTTTAAAGATTACCTAGCTGAGTGTGGCATTGTCCAACAACTCACTTCTCCTTATACTCCACAATAAAATGGTGTATCTGAAAGGAGAAATCGTACATTGCTTGACATGGTACGATCTATGTTTAATCTTACAACTCTTCCCTTATCCTTTTGGGACTATGCTCTTGAAAGCGTTGTTCGCATACTTAATATGGTTCCATCTAAGAAGGTTGATAAGACTCCATATGAATTATGGACTGGAAAAGCTCCCAACTTGTCTTACTTAAAGATCTGGGGTTGTGAGGCGTTTGTTAAACGTGACTCGCCTGACAAGCTCCAACAAAGATCTGTTAAGTGCATCTTCGTAGGATACCCTAAGGAAACAAGGGGTTACTACTTTTACTTCCCACCAGAAAATAAAGTCATTGTGGCTAGATATGGTGAATTCCTTGAGGAGAGTTTCTTGACTCAAGAATTTAGTGGGAGAGTATATGATCTTGAAAATGATCAAGAAGATGTGTCACCTTCTGAGAACACTAACACACTTCCTGTGGAACCTGAAAGTTTAGGTCCTCCACCTGAAGTAGAAGTGGTACCCGTCTGTAGGTCTTCAAGATCTACAAAGGCTCCTGAACGTCTATGTTTAAACATAGAGGATGAGGAAACTATGCTATTGGATCACATTGATGAGCCAACTAGTTATAAGGCTGCCATTAATAGTCCTGAAAAGAAAAAATGGCAAGTAGCCATGGATGGGGAAATGCAATCCATGAAAGATAATAAAGTCTGGATTGAAGTAGACCTTCCACCCAATGCTAAGGTAGTTGGGTGTAAGTGGCTCTTCAAGAAAAAGACTGACATGGATGGCAACGTACACACCTACAAAGCTCGTTTGGTGGCTAAAGGCTTTACCCAAACATACGGTGTTGACTATGAGGAGACCTTTTCTCCTGTGGCCGACATTAGAGCTATTAGGATTCTTATAGCCATAGCTGCCTACTATGACTATGAGATTTGGCAAATGGATGTCAAAACCGTCTTTCTAAATGGTCGCCTAGATGAAGACATCTATATGGCGCAACCTGAGGGGTTTGTGAATCCAAAATTTCCTGAGCGTGTATGCAAACTTCAAAGATCCAGTTATGGACTGAAGCAAGCATCCAGGCAATGGAATAAGAAATTTAATGAAGAAATCAAGAAGTTTGGATTTACTCAAAATTTCGATGAGCCATGTGTATACCACAAAGTTAGTGGGAGTAACACTACTTTTCTTGTCCTATATGTCGATGACATATTAATCATGGGAAGTCACATACCAAGCCTTAATGAAGTTAAGGAGTATCTTGGTAGTTGCTTTGCCATGAAGGATTTAGGAGAAGCAGCTTACATCCTTGGAATCAAGATCTATAGAGACAGATCTAAACGGTTAATCGGATTAAGCCAAAGTGCTTACATGGATAAAATATTGAAGAGATTCAATATGCAAAATTCCAAGAAGGGATATTTGCCCATGCAAGTGGAACACGACTTATGCAGCGAAATGTGTGCTTCTACACCTGAAGAGGTGGCATACATGAAGAAAGTTCCATATGCTTCGGCAGTAGGATCTATCATGTATGCAGTTAGATGTACAAGGCCAGATGTGGCGTTCGCTCAAAATTTGACCAGTCGTTATCAGCAAAATCCAGGGAAAGACCACTGGCATGCTGTTAAGAACATTCTGAAGTATTTAAGGAATACTAAAGATATGTTTCTTGTTTTTGGGGGAAATCCAGACGCAGAACTGAATGTTACAGGTTTCTGCGATGCATCCTTTCAAACTGATAAAGATGATACGAAGTCTCAGACGGGTTACGTTTTTGTCATAAATGGAGGAGCTGTAGACTGGAAGAGTAAGAAGCAGAGTACGACGGCCATGTCTGCTACAGAAGCTAAGTATATTGCTCATCGGAAGCTGCACAAGAAGCTGTTTTGATAAGGAAATTTATTTCGGATCTTGGAGTGATGCCGTCAAATAAATTACCTATAAATGTGTATTGCGACAACTCTGCTGCAATCACATTTGCCAATGAACCTGGAGTTATGAAGGGCGCCAGACACTTTAAAAGAAAGTATCACTATGTTCGAGAACAAGTCGAACAAGGAGAAATCAATGTACTCAAAGTTCACACAGATGACAATCTGGCTGATCCTTTCACGAAGGCATTACCTAAGGAAACGTTTACTCGTCATGCTCAGGGTATTGGTCTTCGTTTAGCAGATAGTTTCATGTAAATCTGTTGGATTAGTATTTCGATAGGGACGTGTAAACAATTATTATTTTAATGAAATAAAGTGCGGATAACGTTTATTCTCATTATTAATATTTGTGTCCTATATTTGCATGTTTAAATCCGTGAATAATTTAATTATTCTAAATAGTCCGTTGTCAATTAATAATATGGGAATATTATTGAACTAAGACAAATGTGAGGATTGGTAGAATGTACTGTAAGGTTGAGACACCAATGTCACATGATATTCAATATTGGATAAATTGAATATAAGACTTATCCCAACTACATGATTATACTTTATGGATCATAGTCATCAAGTATATCATGAATATTTATCCTCAGACTTGAGATACCAGATAATTGCCGAGGATGTAGCTCATTTTCTGTAAGATAGTCTAACGCTATCCGTAAAAGGTAGTTATAAGGGCTATTTTCGGAAATGATGCAAAGTTCGAGGGTTATGCTCGTAGTCAATAAAGGATTTGTTCCTTCAACTTTGTGTTGAAGTTTAATACTGCTTGGCCACTCGTAGGATTGACAAGATGTTTGCGTGCGCACGCCCAAAGTCTATCTGGAAGACGTTCAGATGTTTTGGTAATCTTGATCAATTATGTATAAACGAGAAACTACTGTTAATTATGGAATGACAAAGATCCATATCCAAATTAACACGGTATTAGTAACAAAAGGATAAGTATGATGATTAAATCATCACGTGGTTTTTTCCAGGAAAACCATACTCGGATCGGGGCATTGGGATCTGTTAAGCTAGACTAGCCCATGTCATTACTATATTAATCGTTATCCAAGTGGGAGCTGTTAGGTTTAATGTATAACTTTTAATATACGTATGTCCGGTTTCGAACCCGAGACTCGGGATTGCACACAATACGTGAGAGTTCCAATGGTTTGAATAAATTAAATATATTTTATATTTATATTTATTCATTTCACTAAAACAAATACTTAACGATAGTTAGTACTTAACGGGGTTAGAGATAACGACCGTTAAAGGACTAATTATGCAAAATAGGGAAAGAAGGATCTAGAACCCACTTGGGTGGGTTGGGTCGGCCGAATACCCATGGGCTAAAGGGGGGCCGGTTTTTAGATGGAGTAGGGAGCAAGTTTGGAGGTTTAGGGTTAGCCTATAAATACAATTCATTATGTTTTGGTTTTCACCTAATCTTGAATCCCTAACTTGCCAACTTCTTTCTCCTCTTCTTCTCTAAGCTCATATTTAGTCGATCCATTTTTTTAAGTTCACTAGAACTTGGTCGATCTAAATTGCTTACAAGTGTTGGTGTTGTTAGTGATCTTGAACCTAGCTTTTCCCATTGGAACGCTAGTATCTCGTGTGTACAAGAACGAGTAACAAGCTTATTTTAGCTTGTGTTTGTTTGTGTTAGTCGATCCATATATAATCCCAATTAGGGTTTATATAACTTGTTCTTGGAGATCCGATTCCTTGTTCTTGCTAGGAATCAATAAGGTACGTTTTCTTTTAGTTAATTAATTATGTGTTTATGATCCATTCCGCTGCGTGATCTATTTGGTTATGTGTTTATAGTATTTATATGATTCACAAAAACCAACAGTAGCTTTATCTGTTTTTTCGGGATGCTCCTTTTTCTACACTCCATGAAGTAGCATTTAGGAGCGTTGAGCATTTAGTAGTGGTTTTGCACGTTATAATTACAACCACAGCGACGATATTAAACGTTTTTATAGAAAAATATAATTACTGCTCACACTACTGTTATTTTTGCAAAACACACCCACAATCAACAACGACATAGTTAACCGATTTTATCACAGCTAACGATCAATATTCACAACAATATATTGAAATCGACGTGCATCGAATATAACAACTATAATGGCTTGACATGAAGCTGACAAGACAACATTGTAAATTGTCCAAACTATGTCGTGCAGTCTTAAAATAAGAAATGTTCTAATAGAATAGTCAATGCACTTACGATACACCAAAACCATAAAGGCCTGCAGTTTACATCCAAAAATCAACTATATAACAAAGGCAGAAGCCATATAATCTTTCACATCTTCACTTTTGGTGTCTGCAATACAAAACTTCATTGTTTATGCAACCCAACTGTCATATACCTGTATTTATGCACTTATATAAATAGGCCTGCATATTTCACAACTATTAAGAGTCATCTAACAATGCTTCAAGATTTGAATACTATAATGCCCAGAAAAATTAGCTGCCAAAGACAAGAGTCAAGGGTATATGTTTTTTTGTGGCGAGCATTGGAGGCTCGGGCGTTCATGGTTTGTGTGACTGAGTGTTTGTGTCATGCCTACTCCAACTTGAACTTGATAAAACTTGACTTGAACATTACTCAGCAAAAACTTGGGTGTTTTGTAAATAAGGTGGAAATATAAAACAAAGATACTTTCTTAAACATACCTAATTAACACACGCAAACACCAGACTTGAAGCCTTACTAACTACCAACTGGTTGTTGCATGAAGTTGTTATAACCTATTGCTTGCAACTCAAGCAAAAATCCCACTTGCTATACACACAAATATAATCAGCAGACTACAAATTCTTCCTAAGATCAAATTCACCTACCACCCTTAAAATGACAACTTTACCCCCCACAGATCGCCGGAATCAATACCTTTTCCCTGCTGCACTCGCCGCACTTCTTTTCATCGGGTCTCTACGAATAGCCTTAGATAATTTGAAAAATAACTACCATATCCATGCGTATTTTGGTCCACCGAGTGGCGGATATCGAGTGGTTAAAAGACCACCTATTCGCGTTTCAGATGATGAAATCATAGATAATGGATGCAATGTTTTTGAAGGAAAATGGGTCTGGGACAATGAGTCTCACCCATTATATACAGAGGCAAGTTGTCCACTTTTGGTCAAACAAGTGACTTGTCAGAAAAATGGGAGGCCTGATTCATCATATCAAAACTGGAAATGGCAGCCTGATGGATGCAATTTACCAAGGTCAAAGTTGAACCGATTTTGATTTTATTTTTTGGTGTTTAATGTTTGTAGGTTGTAACTTGGGTGTGTTTTATGGTTTTCGTAACCGCTTCCTTAACCCACCCGGACGTGTTCCGCATGACGTAACACAACGACACCTCTACGTCAAAGGCCTGGACTTTAGAACAACTTCCGCTTCGTTGCGGTCTGTGTTTGCCGCGTACGGCGAACTCGAGGAAGCGGAAGTTGCGGTAACTAAGAAAGGTAAAGGTAGAGGATATGGTAATGTTATTTTTAGAAATGTAGGTAGTGCGATGTTAGCGTTAAAGGAGCCTGTTAAGGTTGTAGATGGTAGGATGACTGTTAGTGCGTTGAACGTAGATAGAGGTAGGGGTGAGGGTAAGAGGGGGAATGTGTCGCGCGTTGTGTTTGTTAGTGATGTTCCGAATAGTATGAGTGCGGAAGTGTTGTTGGAGAGTTTTAGGGAGTTTGGGGAGATTGAGAGAGGGCCGGTTAGGAAAAGGAATGGATTGGTTGTTTTTTTGTATAGGAGCGTTGAAGGGGCTATGGCTGCGCTTGTGAAGTGTGTTAAGAAGATTGACGGGTATTTGTTGAGGTGTACACGTGGTAATGGTGACGATGATTATAACGATGTTGCGGAAGATGGTGATGGAGGGGAGGGAGCGGTTAAGGTGGAAGGAGTGAGAGGGACGGAGGGGTGTAGAGTTTATATTGGGAATTTGCCGAAGGATATGACGAAAGAGAGGTTGTTGGAGCATTTTAAGAAGTATGGGGAAGTGAAGACGGGACCGTTTCCGACGGATAAAGATACGGGGAAGTTGAGTAAAAATTTTTGTTTTATTGTTTATGAGAATGTGGAAGGGGCTAATGCGTGTTTAGTTGATCCTAGGAAGAATATTGACGGGCATTGGTTGTATTGTGATCGTGATTTTGAAAATAAGAAAGTGAAACCTAAGGAAGTAGATGGACCTAAGCGTGAGGTTCAAGGAGAGGTTCAGTCGACTAGAATTTATATCGGGAATGTGCCGTATGATATCACGAAAGATAAGTTGTTTGAGTATTTTTCCAAGTATGGAGAAGTGGCGGATGGACCGTTTCCATTTGATAAGCATACGGGTAAGTTTAGAGGTTTTGCGTTTATTATATATAAGAATGTAGAGGGGGCTAATGCGTGTTTGGCTGATAGTAAAAAGTTCATTAATGGGCGTCAGTTGTATTGTTCTCGTGATAATCGTGACACTGATGGTAAAAAAGGGAAACCTAGCGAAGTGGCTGGACCGAAACCTGTGATTCCAGAAGCAGGTGAGTTGGTTAAGAAAATCTGTATTAATAACGTGCCACCTAATATGTCGAAAGAGACGTTGTTGGATAATTTTTCGAAGTATGGAGAAGTGAAAAGAGGACCGTTTGGAACTGATAAAGATACGGGTAAGTTTCTTAAGGGCCGTGCTTTTATTGTTTATAAGGATGTGGTAAGTGCTGATGCGTGTTTGGTTGATCCTAAAAAGATTATTGATGGGCATCAGTTGTATTGTGAACGTGAGACTGATAAAAAAGTGAAAGAGGCAAAATGGTTGCTCCAGTTCAGGTTCGAGGATCAGATGATGGGGTTAGGCCTGACGAACTGAATTCGACCATCCAAATTTGACGCAGGGGTCTTCTGGTTCACATTTTGACAGTGGAGGACCTAGTGGTGTTTCAGCCTATGGTGGTATTTCGGGTGGATTAGGAGTAACAGGAGAGCCTGGTGGTATCTCTGGTTATGGTGGTCGAGGCCAAGGATCACCTTTGCGGCATTCAGATCATCTTTTGAATTTGAATTTTAGGTATGGGTCGGGCTTGCCTCCATATATATGGAAGCGCTGGTGGGTTTGGTGGGTCACATCTTGGTGACCGTGGTGCAGTCTATGGTGGAACGGGCGGTGATCCTGATGCAAGCTATGATAGAACAACTGGTGATAGAGAGGCGCGGTTAGGTGTTAGTTATGGTGGCCATGGTGCAAGCTATGATAGAACAATTAGTGAGGGAGAGGGGTGGTTATGTGATAGATCGATATGCTGGCCGTGGTGCAAGCTATGATAGAACAATAAGTGATGGAGAGGCATTGTTAGGTGATAGATATGCTGGCCGTGGCGCAAGCTATGATAGAACAATTGGTGATGGAGAGGCGTTGTTACGTGATAGATATGGTGGCCGTGGTGCAAGCTATGATAAAACAACAGGTGATGGAGAGGCATTGTTTTCTTCTCTTTTTTTTACTTTTACTCCAAAATTAAAACTTGAAAACACAGTCTTAGTTTTTCAATTAAAAGCTAAGGAATAAAAGTATGGCTGAAAATTCAATAGTTTGAGGAAGAAGACATGAGTGTATTTAAGTCATTTATGAGAGAAAATTTTAGGTATAGATAATGACAGTCAGTGTGAAACATTGTTAAATGGAATGATAATAAAAAAGATGAGTTATTATGGAAATTATATACTACGTAGTGTATTTATAACTTTTACACATTATTTTCTCATATACAATAAAATTTAAAAGGTGATGGTCTTGGTTTGGGTTTTGGTCTTGGTCAATGTAAAAAAGATTAGGTAGTAGTCTCTCTCATATCTTCACAACCACACACAATCTATCCACTTCACAAAAAAAAACCACACATCTATCATTTATCCATCAAACTTTGAATACATTTATTATACGAGGAAGAAGATCATAGATCTAGCAATCTTACAGGTATTTGCTCTATGAATCATGCAAGTTGTGTGTTTTTTATACGATCTATGTTTCTTGAAATGCTTGTATACGATATATGGTTTCATTTTTTAATACACTTTGGTAACAAAACAAACATGATAAATCCAGTTTGCAGCTTCATCAATATTTTTAGTAAAGCAAAATCTCGGGTTAATATATGTTGGTCAGTAGGTAATTAAGTTTTCACACGAGGATATTAAGAGGCTTTTAGTTAATATGACTAAATATTACAGTAGTAATTAATCTTGACAGAGTGTGTTAGGGATACATGAATTTATAGGACATCAAGGAAAACAAGTCCAAACACTTTTTTTTAAGCACTTCATAACAAAATGGTGGATGCTTTAGTAACTGATTCTCCCTTTCTTTTTCTCAACAGCAAAATGGTGGATGCTTTAGTAACTGTGGCTGCCGAGGGAATACTAAAAAAGGCTTTCTCCATAGCCGCAACCGAAGTTGCCCTTGCACTGGGGTACAAAGATAAGCTGACAGAACTTCATAAGACGTTAAACATGATTCATGCAAAGCTAAGTGACGCTGAGAGGAAAAAGAGTACAGGTGTCGTGATGGAGTGGCTAAAACAGCTAAACGACGTAGTCGGTGAAGCTGATGATGTTTTGGATGAAGCTCACTATGAAATGTTGAGGCGTGAGGTGAAGAAACGATATCCGGGTAACCAGGCAGGAAAGATATTAACAAGTTTGAAAAAGTTCTCATTTGGTAGAGACATGGGTCATAAAATTGAAAAAATTAACAAAGAGTTGTCTCAGATTTATGAACGAGCAAACAATTTACGACTTCAAGATGAACAGTTTGAACCAGCGGGGAATAGCGACCGCCCGGATACTGTTCCATACCCGGACAAATTCGAAATCATTGGGAGGGAGAATGAAAAAATAAGTCTTGTAGGGCTCTTAACTAATTTAAGAGGAGAAGAACTTACCATTGTTCCCATTGTGGGAATGGGTGGCATTGGGAAGACTACTTTGGCTAAGTCGATATACAATGATCCCAAAATCGAGCAACATTTTGATGTTAGAGCTTGGTTGTGTGTGTCGGTTAAGGTCGAAGTTAATACACTTCTCGCAGATATCTATGAGTCTCTTGCAGGAGAGAAAGTTAAGTCCCTTATGAGGGTTAATCTAATTAGAAATCTTCAAGAGAAGTTGGGATCCAAAAGATATTTGCTAGTTCTAGACGATGTTTGGGATGATGAGTTTATAAACCTCACGTCTGATCGAACTCACGCACACAAGCAAGACAGAACTAGAACAATCGAACAAATAAGCACACGAATATACTGGAATAAAACGCTCTCCAATAATCAGAAAATATATGCTACAAAAACTGATATCGATTACACCTACAGTCCATGTGCTCGGCTGTTGTTTATATAGGGAATAGAACTTGCTTTCCTAATCCTATTACAACTCTTATTAAATAAGATAATGCTTATCTTATACTAAAAATAAAGAGTCCTAAATATACTAGACTTGTAATTGTCCCACTTGCTTGGTGACCCTTCGACTGCACATATGCTCGAGCAGACATTAGACCAACAATCACCCCCCTAATTTCTGACTCGAGATAGGGAGGTCTTCAACTCCGAGTAGCTCTTGCATCTCCTTGAACTTAATCCTTGCGAGAGCTTTCGTCAGAATATCAGCACGCTGCAAATCACCTCTTACAAACTCAACTTGTACTTGGCCTCTTTCAACACACTCTCGGATAAAATGATAACGTGTGTTTATATGCTTGCTTCTCCCGTGAAAGACTGGATTTTTCATAAGTGCAATAGCCGATTTGTTGTCAACAAATAAGACCACCACTTTTTCTTCCATTCCGGTTATTTCACTCAACAATCCACGTAACCATATCCCTTGACACGCGGCTGAAGTTGCAGCCATGAACTCGGCTTCACAAGACGAAAGAGCCACCGTGTTTTGCTTTTGTGAGCACCAAGTGATAGGTGATTTACCTAGATAAAATACGTGCCCAGTTGTGCTTCGACCATCATCTTGGTCCATAGCAAAACTACTATCACTAAACCCCACTAACTCTTTGGTTTTCTCTGGGTTATATCGCACTCCAAAATTCAAACTACCTTGGATATACCGTAGTATTTGTTTCACAGCTGCCATATGTGATTCTTTTGGTTCTTGCATATAACGACTAACCAAACCAACCGAATAAGATAAATCAGGTCGAGTGTGTAGTAAATACCTTAGACAACCAACTCGTCGTCTATACAGAGTTGCATCAACTGGTTTTCCTTCCTTGTCCAAGCTTAACTTCATTCCAGGTTCTAATGGACATTGAGTAGGATTCGCTTCATGCATTCCAGCATCTTTTAAGATCTTCTTTGCATAGCTTTCTTGACTTATTGAGATACTCGAATCCTCTTGCTTTACTTCAATGCCAAGATAATAGCTCAATTTTCCCAAATCACTCATATCGAACCTTTCTTGCATTTGTTTCTTAAATTCACCAATTTCGCTAAGCTTTGAACCGGTTAGCAAGAGATCATCTACATAGACCGCAATAATCAAGATTGACTTGTTTGTCTTCTTCACATACACCGCTTGTTCGTGTTGGCATCGTTTGAACGACATTTGCTTAAGTTCTCTATCAAGTTTTGTATTCCACGCCCTCGGGGCTTGTTTAAGTCCATAAAGCGCCTTTTTCAACTTGTAGATTTTCCTTTCTTCTCCTTTCTTCACGAACCCCTCCGGTTGTGTAACAAACACTTGCTCTTTTAGATCTCCATGTAAAAAAGCTGACTTTACATCCAGATGATGTAGCTCCCATGCTTCTTTTGCGGCCAATGAGATCAATAAACGCACCGTTTCAATCCGTGCTACGGGCGCAAATACCTCGTCATAGTCAATTCCTTCCTTTTGAGCATAACCCTTTGCTACTAACCGAGCCTTAAATTTATTAATTGAACCATCCGGATTTCTCTTAATTTTGAACACCCACTTTAGTCCAATGGGTTTAACATTAACCGGGGGCTCAACTAACTCCCATGTATCATTCTTCTTAATCGACTCAATCTCTTGCTTCATAGCAATCATCCACTTGCTTGAACCTTTTGCCTCTTGAAACGTTCTTGGTTCATCATCTTCTATTAGGAGCAGATTTTGATCTTCATTAACAGTTGAGGTTCTTGAACTGGACCCCAATATGAAGTCATTAAATCTGGTTGGCATAGTTGAAACCCTCGAAGAACGCCTCACAATTGATTGAGTTTCTGTCGCTTGAATTGGGTCAGGGTCATTCACAGCTTCGGCTGGGTTAGGCTGTTCGGTATTGACCATTTGATCTTCATCAGCATCTTGATTTTCAGCCTCTTCTTCATTGGTCACACCTGGGTTCACAAATCCACAACCCGTATCAATAGAACCATGCCATTCTATGACAAACATACCTGGGTTTAGCTCGTGTGTCTCGCTTCCAGCAACATACTTCCAGCCAAGTTCCTCATTAAACTCCGCATCACGACATACCACTACCTTCTTTAGTCTTGGATTGAACAATCGAAAACCTTTAGTTCCAGGCTCGTTTCCGATATAAATGAGTCGTGTTGACCTGTCGTCTAACTTAGGTAAATATGGCCTTGTTCCCGTTGCATAAGCCACACATCCAAATACCCGCAAACCCTCCAAGTTAGGCTTCTTTCCTTTGAAAGCCTCGTAAGGTGTTTGATTAACTAGAGCTCGAGTTGAAACTCTATTAATCAAAAACGTAGCATGTCTTACTCCTTCAGCCCACAAATAGTTTGGTACGTCTCGTGCTTTCAAGATGCTTCTAGTCATTCCCATGAGAGTACGGTTTCGCCTCTCCACTACTCCATTCTGTTGCGGTGTGTAGGGAGTGGTTAAATGTCTTGTTATACCCTCGTTTTCACAGAAGTTGGTAAATTCTCTTGAAGTGAATTCACCTCCTCTATCGGTCCTTAGGGTTATAATCTTCTTTCCCGCCTTCCTCTCGACTAAAGCTTTGAACTTCTTGAAATATTCAAATGCCTCTCCTTTTTCCTTCAAGGCAAAAGTCCACATAAACCGTGAGAAGTCATCAATTAAAACGAATACGTACCTGTTTCCCGCTATGGATGATGGAGAAATCGGTCCACATAGGTCGGCATGTATCAGTTGAAGAGAATGTGTTGCCCTAAATTTTGCTGCCTTAGGAAACGCCTTCTTGGTTTGTTTTCCTACCAAGCAAGATTCACACAACTTGTTCTCTTGATGAATTATTGGCAAATTTTCAACCATGCCCTTCCTTGCCATTAATTCCATTGTCTCGAAATTAATGTGACCCATCCTAGCATGCCATAACCAAGCATCATCTTCCATCTTTGCTTTAAGACACACCGGACTTCCAACTTGGAGCTTTATTTTGTAGAGCCTATTGCTCGTTCTAGGAACCTTCATCAGAAGCTTACCATCCGAGTCACGCATGGTGAGATAACTACCTCTCATACGAATGTCACATCCGCCTTCGGTAGCTTGCCCAAGACTAATGATATTGCTTTTTAGCTCGGGTAGATAATATACTCCAGTGATCAATCGTTGCTCGCCCGTTTTCCCTTCAATGATTATCGAACCCTTCCCTTTTATCTCGATGTAGGAGTTATCACCAAACTTCACTCTGCCGGAGATATTCTCATTCAACTCCGAAAAGTATTCTCGGATCCCCGTCATGTGATTACTTGCTCCATTATCTAAATACCAAGTGTCCTCCTCGTTCGGCTTAGTATTCAATTGGTTTGGGATAATCTTCTCTTCATTCAAGAATACGACTTCTTGAACGCTCTTCATCATAAAAAGTGTCGGGTCATCATCATCCTCCTTTTTCAGAAGGTTTGCTTCATGCTTTTGCTTTTGTTCACGTCGTTCAGGGCAGTTAGAAGCAAAGTGACCATATTCATCACATCTGAAGCATTGAATCTTTGAAAGGTCTCGGCCTTTGTTCTTCTTTTGATCCGTATTGTTCCCGGCGTTGTTTTGGTTTCCTCGGTTGTGGTTATTGGCTTGACCACTACCACGGGATTTGTTTTGACCTTTTCCGTTGCCACCAGAGGAGTTCCTTCCTCGACCTTTCTCAGCCTTGTTCTTATCATATCTTTCAGCCCTTCCGAACATCAACTTGCCTTGATCTTCAGAGGTGGTGTCAACACCCTTCATTCTACCCTCGAATGCTTTCAATCTTCCAATAGCTTCTTGAAAAGACATAGTATTCAAGTCAGCAAATTGTTCAATTGAGGCAACAATTGCAACAAACTTATCCGGTACGGATGCAAGCAGCTTCTTAACAAGTTTCTTGTTTTCATAAACTGTTCCCAAGCTGTTGACTTCAGTTACAATTTTGCCCATCCTAGCCGCGAAGTCATCGACTGATTCGTTGAATTTCATCTTTAAAGATTCGAATTCCGTCTCCAAGGTTTGCAACCTTGCTTCACGAACCCGATCAACACCCACATACCTGGTCTTTAAAGCTTCCCAGATTTCTTTGGCTGTGTTGAATTGTGAAACTTGAAAAACAAGTTCTTCTGGAATCGCCTGAAAAAGTAACGCCACAGCCATATGATCTTGCTTATCAACGACTTGTGTTCCTTCCTTTGGTTCCAGTGCATCGAGTATTCCATGGACTCGGAATACCGCTTTAACTCTTATTGCCCATATGTTATAGTTTGTGCTTGTTAACATTGGACATTGAAGAGCAGTTTTAGAATGTTCAACAGGAGGTGGTTGACTTGATTCGCCTTGCACCATCCTTCTTGTACGTCTTTTGTAAGTTACAGGTGTCGATTGTTCTTCTTCCAGCCCAAATTACCTTGCTTGATTGTACAACAAGTTCGACTTCCTGCCCAAGCAATCCTAGGTCGACTTCTTGCCCAAGTAAAACCTGGATCGATTTGTTCCTGCCTTGTGTCCTCAATCGAACACCACAAACCCTTGATGAATCGAAACCAGGTTATTTAAAACCTGTGTCGATTGTGGTATTGTGAACCTGAGTTGAAACCTGAAACCTTGCCTCGATAAACTAGTCGATCACCTGCTTTGATAAACTAGTTCGATTGCTTCCTTGGTAACCCTAGGTCGATCCTGCCTTGACAACCTGGCTCTGATACCAAATATAAACCTCACGTCTGATCGAACTCACGCACACAAGCAAGACAGAACTAGAACAATCGAACAAATAAGCACACGAATATACTGGAATAAAACGCTCTCCAATAATCAGAAAATATATGCTACAAAAACTGATATCGATTACACCTACAGTCCATGTGCTCGGCTGTTGTTTATATAGGGAATAGAACTTGCTTTCCTAATCCTATTACAACTCTAATTAAATAAGATAATGCTTATCTTATACTAAAAATAAAGAGTCCTAAATATACTAGACTTGTAATTGTCCCACTTGCTTGGTGACCCTTCGACTGCACATATGCTCGAGCAGACATTAGACCAACAGAGTTGGCATATTGGGATGAGTTCAGGGACTGTATGCTACAATTGAATTCAGAGATTGGAAGTAGCATTGTTGTCACTACACGGAAAACTAACATTGGTGGGAATGCTAATATTGAGAAGCCGTATGTGTTAGAAAGTCTTTCAGATGACGAGTGTTGGTCCATGTTTAAAGAAAGAGCACTACCACCGTCGCCGGAATTTGAAAGGATAGGACATGCTATCGTGAAAAACTGTCGTGGTTCGCCCTTGTTGGTAGATAAACTTGGAAGCATGTTGCGGCATTACAATACTGACGAAGGCAAGTGGTTGTCCATCCAAGGAAGCGAGGTTTGGGATGCAGACGAAAGGGGCGAAAGGGGCCGAGTTCTAAGCATCTTGAAATTAAGTTTTGATAATCTCCCAAATTCTATGGTAAAGCAATGCCTTTTATACTGTTCAATCTTTGAGAAGGATGAAGTCGTCGGCAGGGAAGAACTTGTCCAACTTTGGATGGCTTTAGGGTTGGTTCACACAGATACAAAGACAAACGAGGAGATGGAGGATGTGGGAAATGATATTTTCCAAATTCTTGTAAACAATTCCTTGTTTCAAAACGCTAAAAAGTATGAAGGTGGTGACATTATTTATGGGTGCCAGATGCATGATCTGGTCCATGATCTTTTGTTATCACTTTCGAGCCATGAAATTTCCCGTTTGGTGGTGAGCGATGATGTACAAATTCCTGCTGTAAAACATCTCGCTCTGCAAGGTTGCGAGAATTCAGTGTTTGATATATTCAAAGAGGATATGAAAAAAACTAGAAGTCTGCAGACATTGTTCTTCTTGGGTGGAGATGTGAAGAACATTTCACTTAAATATTTCAAGTGCTTGCGTATCCTAAAGTTGAGTCGATCAAGCCTAGATGAGGTACCTGAGTCAGTCGGAGAGTTGGTGCATCTTAGGTATCTCGATCTGTCATATACCAGCATCAGAACTCTTCCAAAATCTATTGGTAAACTTTACCATTTACAAACTCTGAAGCGGTTTACATATACAAGCTCCTCTAAAGATCTAGAGTTCCCACAGGAAACGAGAAATTTGATAAGCTTGCGCCATCTTGTGTATACTTCACGTGTTCAAGCTCCTAAGGATGTGGGGCTATTGACTTCTCTTCGAACATTGCCATCCTTTCATGTGGGTCGACAGAAGGGACGCCAAATAGAAGAGCTAGGCCATTTGAAACACCTTGGTGGGAAGCTCCGTATTTGCAATCTTGAAGCAATTGACAGCAAAGAAGAAGCTCTCACGGCAGATTTACATGGGAAACAAAATTTACACGAGATTGAATTCAATTGGAGTAGTTGTGATGAAGTTGGTAACCGAAATGACAAGGATGTATTAGAAGGCTTGCAACCTGCTGCAAATGTGAAAAGCTTAACAGTTGAAAAGTTTTCAGGTGACAGTTTTCCAGAATGGGCAATGAAGATGAAAATTAAAACGGAAAGGAATTGGACCCCCCTTGCCAAGCTTGTGAAAATCAAATTATGTGGTTGTTGCAACTGCCTCAATATACCAATGCTGGAAGACCTACCACTTCTTCAGGATCTAAGTTTGTTTTATTTGGACAAGGTGACGTGCTTAAGTAGTTCTTCAGACCAAAGGAAGCCTTTGTCTCCATCGTTGAGATCATTGGAACTCGATGGTATGAAAAACCTTGAAAAGTGGACACATGCAGCAGTGAATAGCTCAACGATGTTATCTCCAGTCCTCGAGAAGTTAACAATTAGGTTTTGCCCAAAGATCATTCTCTTAGATGAATCTCTTCAACACCCTCTCAAACATTTAATAATATGGGGATGTGAAAATTTAGAGTCCGTTCGAAGCATACAAGGCCTCACATCTCTGCAGTCTTTGTATATCTTGAATTGTCCAAGTCTTTTAGAAATACCCGATGTGCACACCCAGAGATGTTCTTTGAAGGACCTAGGAGTCAAAGATTGCAACAAATTGACTTGTTTGCCTGGGGGATTTGACTCTCTTGCCTTGTTAAACATATTGCAAATAGGTCCATTCTCGGAGGAGCTCCATTCTTTCCCAAGTCTCTCAGGCATCGAGAAGTCAGGGAACCATCTTCATACTTTATGGTTGGAAGGTTGGGAGCATTGGGAGTCAATCCCGGAAGAGATAAAACACCTCACTACACTCAGAATTTTATACATTTCTGGATTTGGAGTGCGAGAATTGCCTATGTGGTTAACCAATATGTCATCTATTCGAGATATAAGATTCTTGGAATGCAGGGGATTAAATGAAGAATCAGTTTTGCAGGGCGCGCCAATGGAAGCAACACGTGTTAATTTAAACGGTGAATGGATAAGAGGAATTTAGAAGTGGACACCAACTGTTTGTTTAATTTCCTAATAGTATATAAGTTTAATCTTTATGTCCATTTGTGTTACATCGTTTAATTACGTGATTTGATTATTTTAATTACACAAAATGAATTAGTGTACTTTTGTCATTCTATAAATTATGTTGAACTACTATGCTTCTATAAATTAGCACCTTGTTGCGGAACTATTCCATTATTTTGTTAGAACGTGTCTTTTTATTTTTAGTGAAATCGATTATATCTCATTTATCGTCTTACATAACGTATATTAAGGTTTTGTGTTATTTTTATAACATTAACTATAAGAATCAAAATGCTTGTGAAAAAACCATAGAGTTGGTTTGAAAAAACATAGAGATGGTTTGAATAAACAATTATGTGAAAAAACCACCCCTAGAGTTAAAGGATAGGTTGTAGGTAATGAGAGATGGTGGATCACCTTCATCAGACACCATCACGCGTAATGCCTAGTTACATTAGGTCACCACCGCGCATGGTCGGGTGATTTTGGCTAGGGTTCGATGATCACCACCACCTATTCCCAAAAATTTATAAAATACACCCTCCCAACGGGTATATGTTGGTAAAATAAAATAAAATAAAATAAGATTTGTTTTTTTTTTTTAATTTTATCATTTTATTAATCTATAAATACCCTCATACTCCAATTTTATTCACGACTTCAAACACCATCTTTCTCAAAATCTACACATCTCAAACAAAGATATTATCATTCATCATTTTTGAGATGGACAGACGACGGAAGAAACATAAGTTAATATTATGAACTTGGCAATTTTAAAAAGAGCGGCATTTTTTTATTTTAATATAATGTTTAATTATGAATGACAGTTTAGTTTGGTTTTTAATTAAATTTGTTTAAAAATAGGTTTGATGATGACCATTACAAATGTTTGATGATGGGCTGAATGATTATGTGACACTGAGCCGCTGATGCAAAGATGATGAGTTTAATGACCATTACCTCGGGCCATAAATATGAGGTGGAAGGCAAACATGGAAGTTATCCTACCTAAACCTTCTTTCTTCTTTCTATTTATCAACTAACGTACTTTTTTGTAATTTCTTTCAAGTCTATCTTTGCACTTGAATTCTAATTTATCTCAGAAAGGTTTTCATGCAATAAAAGTTGTTCTTATCCCCATTAAAATTAAGGTCATTACAGATCCTCTTTTTGCCAATTGTAATGCTTCATGTATTTGTTTAGGCAGGTGATTTCGCACTCTATAAATTGATTCACACTCTAATTGTTTGTTTTTTGACATTTATACCCTTACAAGGGTGAATATAAGTAAAAGAGATGTAAATGTATAAATGTCATAACACAAACAATTTGAGTGCGCAAATCATTTAATGAAGTGTGCAAATCACCTCCCATTTGTTTACGACCTTCATTCTACCTCAAATAGCTGTGATACCAAATTCATTCTACCTCACATGAAAATCACAAGTCAGAAATCCTACAAAGCAACCCAATAACCATAGCAAAACCAGCACACATAAAAAAATAAAAATAAAAAAATAAATAAAGGAAAAAAAAAAAAAAAAAAAACAGTCTTCAAAAACAATAAGAGGATACATCATATATATAAAAGTCTTTACAAATAAAGATCTGTTGCTTCTAGGGATACAAATAAATGTACCCCCGAAAAAAAATAAAAAATAAAATATAAAAAATAAAAAAATAACCTCATAACAAAAAAAAGAATTCGCATAATCATAGCAAACACCCTCCAGACTATATTTATGGTGTCATGAATAAAGAGGAGTGATTTTCGTTAGAAATATCATTAAGCTATCCTGCTATAGTAAACTGGATTCATCAGCTTGCAGGAACCATGGAAATGATGAAAAAGAAAAACGAATGTGAGAATATTCATTGCCTGATGTTTTATTTACGACGTCTATTTGTTACCATCTCTGGGTTGCCTTTCCTCATCATGGCTGCAAATTCGTCGTAGTTTATTCTCCCATCCTACACAATTTATCGTGAGTTATAAATATGAAAGAAAATAAACATATAAAGATAATGATAAGTTATTATCTTTTGTAAAGACCAAGGATCGTCTTTTAACACCTTCAGGAGGTCGAGGCTGACCAAAATAGAAGAGATTCATGTTTAGTTTAGTGAGAGAGTTTAGAGAGAAGGTGGAGTGAAACTTTGTTATTATTTCTGTGTTGAATGTTTCACACAGCCACACCCCACAAGTGAAGTCTTGTGGGGTATTTAAATGCCTAACTTGACAACTATGACAATATTACACAATAAGTCCTTGCACTATATGCAATCTAGTTGTCTACTTCCAATTCACGTAAATATCGTCCAGCTTCATTTCTAACAATCTCCCTCTAGCTGGAGATATACGTGAATTGGTTACAATGATTCCTAACAATTACATAACAATGATAAAAGCAATGCTGAAGTAGAGCAGTTTCCTTTTGAGGATGTCTTCACAGCTCTTGATCTTCTCGTATCTTTCTCAGCTTGCTTGACTTACTTGCAGAATCACTGTAATGATCTAATTGGGTTATTACTCCCTCCCAATTAGTGAGGCATTTTCTTTTACATGCTCCCTCCCAAATTGACAACCCGTTTGATATAGCCTGATGCTTGTAGAAGAAGTTTCTCTGAAATCTTGCCAAATTGTCTTCAGTCTCTTGCACAGCTGAAAATGGATTATAGACTGATGACTTGTAACTTCTTCACAGGTTTCTTTGGGGAGCATCATATCGACATCTTCAGCTCACTTAGAATGCTTCCAGTTCTTCAATAAACAGCCTCGATGTACACATTTCATACATTTCTCCCTCCAGGATGATGACGATCTTTCGGACTCATCCTACATATGTGTACATAGACATATCAACTAGAAGCAACATACAAATCAATACCCCATGAGTGGATGTCGATAACTATTCTCTCTACAAATCTCTTCAGATCAATCTCTTCTCAAACCTCTTGTATCAAACGACGGCTTTTTGTAGTGACTGCTGATGGAGAAACCCATTATGACGAACTTGAGACTGAAGTAAAATGACCCAGACTTGTGACTTAAACTTGCACGAACGTGTGACTAAGAACCTATACTGAGCACTACAACGTAACTCCTTAAAGCATATAGGTCGTTTCATATACCCATCCATCCTTCCTTAACTGTATATGAACCTCTCTTGAATTATCCACATCTTTGTGTGACACTGAGTACTACAATGTATCTCCTTTAAGTGATAGTTAACTAGGTCTTCGTCCATCCTCCCCTTGACCTATGAAAACTAGATAACCCAAGACTTAATCACTATTCTATAAATGCTCAAACAAGGATCTCGAAGAATCATGCATCCAACCAACCCCGATATCTTCAAGATACTAAGTACACGTACCCGTGATATTCCACTTCAACTTCAAATAAGTAATAATGAATCATCCTTGTAGTCACAGTTGATAGTTTAGCCATTGTCATTTGATTGCGATTCTTGTTCAGGATCTTTTTGGCTATACGTGGTGATGTTGAAGGTGCAGTCCGATAATATCATTTGTGATGTTGTTGTGAAAAATGCCATAAAATGCAATTCTAATGATGCTGGAAAAATTTGAGTTTAAGAAATTTTTACGCCGAAAATTCCCCGAAAAATTCGAATTTTGACCAAAAAATTTGAATTTTAGGCCAAAATTTTCACACTTGTACCAGAATTTGAATCTCGCGTAAAAATGGACCGTAAAGTCTCCTGTGAAAAATAAATTTTACTCAACTTTTCCCGCCATAATGTAGTGTTGTCCGATATCGCAGTTGGTGATTTGTCCGATATCGCAGTTGCCAAAAATATCTCGGACAGGCTTGAATTGACTGAAATGCGATAAGTCTGTTCAGACCTGAAATGCGATAAGCTGAACTGCGATGGTCAACTGCAATAGGTCGCCAAATGCGATAATATCGTCCAGCTTCATTTCTAACTTATTATCTTTGAAATAGGAAAAAATAACATAAAAAACTTTAAATTAGAAGCTCAAAGAGCATGAAAGGCATTGGGACTTTGGTAATGGATGTGCACTGTGCATTAAACAAAAGATGACATAAATATATACAGTCTAGCGCATTAAACAACAGACTGAACTCTAGCCTAACTGGCTGGCTGACTTAGGAGGGAACAAGCTGTGGCAAAAATACCATGGTTTGGTCAGTTTATTGGGGTTCTGTCAAACCATGCGCTTATATAACCTTGTGTGGATAACAAATGGCTACAGCTATCTGATAGGGAAGTCGGAGAACTACTACCTTTTAGCTTTAGAATAAGATGGGTTCAACTTTCTTATATTCCTTTGTGTACTTTATCCCATAAATTTTAGCATTTGACTATGGTGGCATTTGGTTTGTTAACGGGATCACTACAGGGATGTGGTTCACTACGTCTTGGGATGAATATGGGTATCAGTTATCAACCCCACCACATTTGATGGGCTTATTAGATCCCCAATTTTATGGGTTTGAACCCAGTTCTTGAATAGCTCATTTATATGATTCTCATTCACTCATTCCCATGGCCACAATCCAAACACGCTCATTAGCTATGGGGGAGTTTAGTTAGTATCTAGGATAATCACGGGTATGGGTCTAGAATAAGGCTAAAATGGCGGGCCTGATACCAATTTATAATACCCTTATGAAACCCCCAGCACTTCTACTAGGAATGTAGGAAAGGAAGATTCCATTATTTCCTTACTCCTAAACCAAACACTGTTGTTTATGTGTGGTAATTGGGGTGAGATTGGTATCCTGATAGCAATTAGAAGTCACGAATTGTACGCTTTCAGATCGATTAAATTGGAGTGTATACCAATTAACGACCGGATAAAATCTAATTGATTCAAGTTTGTGAATGATTGTATGTTTGCAGAATTCGTTATGATCAAAATCGTTTTGATCAGCCTCTGTTTTCTATATCTCAAAATAGAGAATATATTAGACCCTTTATAGGGTCGGTTATTGGGTTCTGATAACTGCAAAACGGTTATATTAACTGTAACCAACTATCAGCAGAATCTACACAATCAGCAGGAACGCTGCACTATCGGCAGGAACCATACACTATCGGCAGAAACCACATCAGCAGAAACCATGCACTATCAGCAGAGTCATCAAAGCTATCAGCAGAGTTACAATGCTATCAGCAGAGTCATCAAAGCTATCAGCAGAGTTACAATGCTATCAGCAGAGTTACAACACAACTAGCAGCAGTAACGAGCATCAACTTTATATGTTTTATTTGGTGGAAAAACAAATTCTAATGAATTTCTAACATAGCAATGTTATACCAAATAAAAAATTTTCCAGCTGACCTGGCAGCTCGACCCCAGCCAGGGGCTCTGCCCCTTGGACCCTGCTTCTCTCAGGGGCGTTGCCCCCGAACCCCCACCAAGGGGGCTACGCCCCCTTGGAACCCCCGTTAGTCCAGTTAATATCCAAATAAGTGTCGACCCTTATTTGCATATTAAACTCAATCTATTTTACACTAAAATACCAACAAACCTCCCCCATTTTAGTGTAATCATAAATTAACTAACTAGTTCACAGCAAACAATCAAACTAATGCATAAATGAAATGTCGAGACGATTGAATTTCATATTAGTATATTACACATTCCAAATATTCGAATATCAAGGTTTCCCGAAAGATTGAACCTTGTAATATCACTATTGAATACATTATTTTACTAGCCTATGTCCCTATCCTTTCTTTAAGTACATCGAAGCCAAGTCCCAACTTCTTGAAGCAGCTAAACTTCGTACTCAAATAGGTAATTCTTTTAGTCTTGCACCTGCAAATGCAATTTTTCAAAAGAATTATTAAGAAGAACACTTCAACCTTCCTTATCTTGCAGTACCGAACACATACCTTTGGGATAATTTAATGTTGTGTTCCAAACTCTAGATGTTAAGCTTTCCACATTCAAAATTCAGCACCTAACGTCATATTAGGTGGTGAATTGGGTATCTCAACATGAGAGCTTTCATATGGACTTTAAACCCAATCCCACAGCTGATCCTTTCACGAGATCTCTACATAACCCTTTGGTTAAATGATCAGCTAAATTCCGATGAGTTGCAATCCACTCAACGGATATGACACCATGCATTATGAGCTCACGAACCATGCTGTGTCTCACACCTAAGTGTCTTGACTTGCCATTATACACTTGACTATATTCCAAAGGTCACCGACACTCCATCCATTGGAAGTAATCCACTTTGTTACCTGCCGATAATCCAGAAAACCTTTGTTATTGCTACAGAAGAAAAGAGTGTACGAGTCTAGAAATCGGGAGTAAACTTTTTAGATCTTGGGTTCTTGCGCCTAATGGCCTAAGGTCAAAGATAGCAAAATGGGCGGGTTGGGTAACGGGTTGCAACAGATTTTGGGTCAGAACATGGTAATGTATTATTCAAAAAATTACTCGAATTTTAGTATTGAAATTGCATACTTTTTTAATCGAAATTTGACACACTTGCTGGTTATAAAAAGTTTAGTCTTTAGTGTTTCTGGTCAAGCCAACCCAACATGACCCCTTTCGCTACCCAACAACGACCCATTTTGCCACCAATTATGCAGACCATGTAATAGAAACAGAATTCTTAGCATGCAGTTACGTTTCAGGCGGTTTATAATGTACATTACGTATAGGAATTACCTGGTCTAGTGACTGTAATGACTCCAACCCAAATGTGTAATACACCACAAAAGGTCTTAACGCCTGGATAGAATGTATGGTACTATTAGAAAGCGAAAAATGAATACGAAAGTAGCAAAAATGGTGTCTGCAGGCGTAATCCAAATATTAAAATGCACATATGTGAAGGTTTCAGTTACCTGAGAAGCGGCAAGCCATTGTAACATAGCCTTAAGTTCAGGGTCTCCCCCGAATGCACCACAACCCCAATTTCCAGTAACGATCCCTACTTCATCTTCAAAGCTTGCAGGCTGAAAAAATCGCAGTTCAATTGAAAAAATAGTTTATCTTTCACGTGCACAAATTATGTTCATCATGGTTCGATTACTGCTTAAAAGAGCGAACAACTGTATGCAACTACAATGTTCATCTGTTGCTGGTTTCTCCACACTATCATGGAATTATGTCTCAATCTTGACTTGAACTTGGAATTTGCCCTAGAAGCTTATGCCACTCGAAGAGGTTACACATATCGGAAATGACACTCACCTCGAGAACTGAATTTTCTTTTTGCATAAGCTAACTTAACGCGCCTCACGACTTTCCAGTAATTTAGTGTTTGACATTGACATGTGATGTAATCTGGACACAGTCACCAAGATCACTGTTGGTGTATCCTATTGTGGACTTGAAGGCCCATGTGTGTCGGTTTATAGTATCTGAGGCCACTCCTATTATCTAGGCAATTAAAGACGGTTGAGGGTACAAAAATCACATACCAAAACATTATCTGAATTGCTTTCGAGGCTTTTAAGCTTTTGATCATGCTCAGCTTCTGAAAGGTGATCACGGTTGAGTAATATCTCATACTGATGAGACTTGCAAGGGTCAGAAAAGCCACAAAATGCCTTATTAACTTCCCTATATAATCTCGGGAATGAGGAATCATCAGTTGGTCTATACAAATTTAACGAAACATATATGACGGCAACAAAACTAAAACAAGTATACCTCAGGAGTAATTCATGCCCATATTGTCTCTTTCCCACACGAGATAAAGCGTCCATTGCAATTATTCTGGTTTTACGTCTTCCCAAACTATCAGAATCTTTCGTATCCAGAAAGTCACCACAAAACCGAAAAGTAGAAGCATAACTATAAGAACAAAAATAGCAGCGGTATTTATATGCAGTAATCTGAAATACAATCATAAAGCCAAGAAACCGTTTAAAAGATTGAAAGACCAACGAGATCGTAATTACCCTGTATATATCGAAAATCTTTCAGCACCAACAACTTCTATAGCCTCGTTTTCTGCCATACAAGGCAAGAAAAGAATTCCGGCTATTAATTCTGGGTTGATCATGAAACGGATCTCTTCCTAAAAAGTATGACAAAAAAGACATTAAGGCTATAATACTCTAAAAACATCCCTTCAAATCCAACAACGCAATTTACTTTAACAACATTTTGGTAATTTCAAAGGCAACAAGTCAACGGGTTACAACTTGCAGGAAGCATTTCAGGTCAACACAGCCTGTAGCGTGTAATGCATGCGGTATAAGTGAAAGTTAAATCAGTAAGCAACTGCACTCACACCTTCGGAAAACCATATCAGGGACAAAAAATAAGCAAACCTGAACACAGCCTTTATTTAGAGCACCGCCACCAAGGTACTTATTAGCAAAATCTACTTCGAGAGCTTCCTTCAACTGATCTTCTATTAAGCCCGAAGTGTAGACCTATTAGAACAAAAAGATTGCAGTTAAGTATTATGCGATCAATGTAACTAGACCCGTTTTCAATCATGGTGTACCCTTCCTACCAGCCCGAAACAACAAAATAGATTAACAACGACGAGATAATAGTGAAAATTAAAAACACGTATAGTTTAACGATAATGTCACAATTTTTGGAACATACCTCAAACGGGCATGGGGACCACTGATTTACTCCAAGATTCAGCCTTGGGGTAAGGAATGTAGTTACTAGTTTGATCAACCGCAAGCACTTTTCTCTCGAATGAGACATTTCCTATCGGCATACTTGAACAAATTCTCTCAAAATAATGAATAATACATTTTATCTTGTTCTCCTGTTTTTCGTTGTAGTTGTCACGTAGGCTCCTGATGACATTTAAATCGTGTGTAAACATCAGCAGACGATAGAGAAACACGTAATGTTGGTCATACATGTAACAAGATTGAAATGGTTTAGGAGAAAATGATAAAAACACATACGCAAATAAACGGTCGAAGTTGATCATTCTAAGATGGTTGGCACCTCGATTACTGAACGGAAACAGACAAAAGAAAGAGCAAGCAAGAAGACAGCCGATAAGTTCCTGATTCATTAATGATTAATATAGGGATCAGATCAGACTGCATGTTTGACATGCTAAAGTACGTTTCATGTAACCTTATGCACCGAGTGTATGCTTTGTATACCTGGCTAAGTAAAACCACGCCAGCTTCTTGAGACTTCAACAGGCGAAGGCCCGTTTGGAGTCCATCTCTAGCGCGCACCCACACAAGTAACCGAGTCTGCGTTCTTATAGTGAGCTTCTAACGTTGATGGAAGCCGCAACAGCAAATCAGCCATAGCTGGAAGTACCTCTCCAAACCATTTATTAGCTTCAGCACGCGTCATCAACTGTTCACAAACCGTGCACGCTCGTAAATGTCAAGTGACTGATCTATTCATGTTTGTGTTTGATGTTTGCTGCGTGTGTTGAGTTTTTCAAGTGATAGCAGATATCACTTGTTCTTATTACAAGTATAAGACACATGCCAAACTTAAAAGGACCAAATTAGCCCTCATTCTTTACTAACTTAACCCAGGTTACGGGTCAAACTGAGTAAATTTATGGTCAAGGGACTAAACCCGTTATGGGTCGCAACTTTGAGGAGCCATCCGTTAAAAAAAAAAAGTAAAAGGACTAAAAATGTTAAACCCGGTCGAGTATAGAGACCATTTTTGAAATTAACTCTAAAAAAAAAGATTTGAGTTATTATGGAAAGTTATTAGGTAGTAGTCTCTCTTATATCTTCACAACCACACACAATCTATCCACTGCACCAAAAAAAAAAAAAAAAAAAAAAAACCACACATCTATCATTTATCCATCAAACTTTGAATACATTTCTTATAGGAGGAAGAAGATCATAGGATCTAGCAATCTTACAGGTATTTGCTCTATGAATCATGCAAGTTGTGTGCTTGAAATGCTTGTATATGATATATGGTTTCATTTTTTAATACACTTTGGTAACAAAACAAACATGATAAATCCAGTTTGCAGCTTCATCAATATTTTTAGTAAAGCAAAATCTCGGTTAATATATGTTGGTCAGTAGGTAAGTTTTCACATTAAGAGGCTTTTAGTTAAATCCTCTTTGCAAAAATAATTCCTTGTGACAGACCCTTTACTAGACTTTCGGATATGTACTATTCAATTTATTGACTGTATATATATGCGTTGTGAATTCTAATATTAATATGACTAAATATTAGTAATTAATCTTGACAGAGCGTGTTAGGGATACATGAATTTATAGGACATCAAGAAAAACAAGTCCAAACACTTTTTTTTATTAACAAAAAAGAATAGATTCAACAAACTAATCCCGTAACTGATTCTCCCTTTCTTTTTCTCAACAGCAAAATGGTGGATGCTTTAGTAACTGTGGCTGCCGAGGCAATACTAAATAAGGCTTTGTCCATAGTGGCAAACGAAGTTTCAATTGCATTGCGTTACAAAGAAAAGCTGACCGAACTTCATGACACGTTGGATCTGATTCGTGCAAAGCTAAGCGATGCTGAGGGGAAAAAGGGTACAAAGGCTGTGATGGTGTGGCTGAAACAGTTAAAAAGCGTAGTCGATGAAGCTGATGATGTGTTGGATGAGGTTAACTATGAAATTTTGAGGCGTGAGGTGAAGAAACGATATCGGGGTAACGTGGCTAGAAAGATACCAAATTTGAAAAAGTTTTCATTTGGTAGAGACATGGGTCATAAAATTGAAAACATTAACAAAGAGTTGTCTCAGATTTATGAACGAGCAAACAAGTTACAACTTCAAGATGAACAGTTTGAACCAGCTGGGAATAGCTACCGCCCCACTGTTCCAAACTTGGACGAATTCAAAATCATTGGGAGGGAGAATGAAAAAATAAGACTTGTAGGGCTCTTAACTAATTTAAGAGGAGAAAAACTTACCATTGTTCCCATTGTGGGAATGGGTGGCATTGGGAAGACTACTTTGGCTAAGTCGATATACAATGATCCCAAAATCGAGCAACATTTTGATGTTAGAGCTTGGTTGTGTGTGTCGGTTAAGGTCGAAGTTGATACACTTCTCGCAGATATCTATGAGTCTCTTGCAGGAGAGAAAGTTAAGTCCCTTATGAGGGTTAATCTAATTGGAAATCTTCAAGAGAAGTTGGGATCCAAAAGATATTTGCTAGTTCTAGACGATGTTTGGGATGATGAGTTGGCATATTGGGATGAGTTCAGGAACTGTATGCTACAATTGAATTCAGAGATTGGAAGTAGCATTATTGTCACTACACGGAAAATTAACATTGATAGGAATGCTACTATTGAGAAGTCGTATGTGTTAGAAAGTCTTTCAGATGACGAGTGTTGGTCCATGTTTAAAGAAAGAGCCTTACCGTTGCCAGATTTTGAGGATATAGGACATGATATTGTTAAAAAGTGTTGTGGTTTGCCCTTGTTGGTAGATAAACTTGGAAGCATGTTGCGGCATTACAATACTGACAAAGGCAAGTGGTTGTCCATCCAAGGAAGCGAGGTTTGGGATGCAGACGAAAGCGGCAGAGTTCTAAGCATCTTGAAATTAAGTTTTGATAATCTCCCAAATTCTATGGTAAAGCAATGCCTTTTATACTGTTCAATCTTTGAGAAGGATGAAGTCATCCGCAGGGAAGAACTTGTCCAACTTTGGATGGCTTTAGGGTTGGTTCACACAGATACGAAGACAAACAAGGAGATGGAGGATGTGGGAAATGATATTTTCCAAATTCTTGTAAACAATTCCTTGTTTCAAAACATTGAAAAGTATGAAGATGGTGATTATGAGTGCCAGATGCATGATCTGGTCCATGATCTTTTGTTATCACTTTCGAGCCATGAAATTTCCCGTTTGGTGGTGAGCGATGATGTACAAATTCCTGCTGTAAAACATCTCGCTCTGCAAGAAAGAGGTTACGAGAATTCAGTGTTTGATATATTAAAAAAGGATATGAAAAAAACTAGAAGTCTGCAGACATTGTTCTTGCAGCAGACATTGTTCTTGCAGCAGACATCGTTCTTCTTGAGAAGAGATGTGACGAACATTTCACTTAAATATTTCAAGTGCTTGCGTATCCTAAAGTTGAGAGTATTAAGCCTAGATGAGGTACCTGAGTCAGTCGGAGAGTTGGTGCATCTTAGGTATCTCGATCTGTCATATACCAGAATCAGAACTCTTCCAAAATCTATTGGTAAACTTTACCATTTGCAAACTCTGAAGCTGCTTGGCTGCTACTACTCTATAGAATTCCCACAGGAAATGAGAAATTTGATAAGCTTGCGCCATCTTCTGACTGATTCACGTTTTCAAGCTCCTAAGGATGTGGGGCTATTGACTTCTCTTCGATCATTGCCATCCTTTGAAGTGGGTCGACAGAAAGGACGTCAAATAGAAGAGTTAGGCCATTTAAAACACCTTGGTGGGAAGCTCTGTATTTGCAATCTTGAAGCAATTGACAGCAAAGAAGAAGCTCTCAAGGCAGATTTACATGGGAAACAAAATTTATACAAGATTGAATTCCATTGGAGTAGTTGTGATGAAGGTGGTAACCGAAATGACAAGGCTGTATTGGAAGGCTTGCAACCTGCTGCAAATGTGAAAAGCTTAGTAATTCGATACTATTCCGGTAATAGTTTTCCAGAATGGGCAATGAAGATGAAAATTAAAACCGAAAGGAATTGGATCTCCCTTGCCAAGCTTGTGAAAATCAAATTAGCTGATTGTGACAACTGCCTCAATATACCAATGCTGGAAGACCTACCACTTCTTCAGAATCTAAGTTTGCGGTGTTTGGACAAGGTGACGTGCTTAAGTAGTTCTTCAGACCAAAGGAAGCCTTTGTCTCCATCGTTGAGATCATTGAAACTCAGGGGTATGAAAAACCTTGAAAAGTGGACACATGCAGCAGTGAATAGCTCAACGATGTTATCTCCAGTCCTCGAGAAGTTAACAATTTGGGATTGCCCAAAGATCATTCTCTTAGATGAATCTCTTCAACACCCTCTCAAACATTTAGAGATATGGGAATGTGAAAATTTAGAGTCCGTTCGAAGCATACAAGGCCTCACATCTCTGCAGACTTTGCATATCTGGAATTGTCCAAGTCTTTTAGAAATACCCGATGTGCACAACCAGAGATGTTCTTTGAAGGACCTAATAGTCACATATTGCAACAAATTGACTTGTTTGCCTGGGGGATTTGACTCTCTTGCCTTGTTAAACGAATTGACAATAGGTCCATTCTCGGAGGAGCTCCATTCTTTCCCAAGCCTCTCAGGCATCGAGAAGTTGGGGAACCATCTTCATACTTTAAGGTTGTATGGTTGGGAGCATTGGGAGTCAATCCCGGAAGAGATAAAACACCTCACTACACTCAGAATTTTATGGATTTGGGGATTTGGGGTGCGAGAATTGCCTATGTGGTTAACCAATATGTCATCTATTCGAGAAATAAGATTCTCAAGATGCAGGGGATTAAATAAAGAATCAGTTTTACAGGGTGCGCCAAGGGAAGCACGTGTTTATTTAAACGGTGGAAGGATATTTTGATGATTATTTTATCCAAAAAGGTGGAATTTAGAAGTGGGCACCAACTGTTTGTTTAATTTCCTCATAGTATATAAGTTTAATTTTTATGTCCATTTGTGTTACATTGTTTAATTACGTGATTTGATTATTTTAATTACACAAAATGAATTAGTGTACTTTTGTCATTCTATAAATTATTACTATGCTTCTATAAATTAGCACCTTGTTGCGGAACTATTCGATTATTTTGTTAGAACGTGTCTTATTTATTTTAGTGAAATCGATTATATCTCATTTATCGTCTTACATAACGTATATTAAGGTTTTGTGTTATTTTTATAACATTAACTATAAGAATCAAAAGGCTTGTGTCTCAATGATATTTCATGTGTAAGAATGCTCTCCAACCAAATGGTTGTGGGTTCAATTCCTGCTTAAAATAACGTGAGATTGATTTTCCATAGACCGTCAGTTTAAAAAAATAACTGTAAGATGTTTCTTAACTTTCCAAAATTATTGAATCTTCTATGAAACCTTTTGCGCTTATTAATTTCTATTGTGGTATGTGTTGTTCAAGGTTGTATTGAGTTTCTTCGCTTAATTCGTTTAACCACTTCCCTCTTCAATCCATGTATTACGAGTAATTAAGATTATGGTGTAATGGCAATGAAGGACAATACTTCTTGGCACCCCCTCATGGACTCATATTGGCATTTGACTTCAGTAATTAACTACACCTTTTATTACAAAAAATCAACAATCACGTTGTCTTATTTTCCATAGACCGTCAGTTTCTTCTTAGGTTTCGATTTTGTCATATTTAGAAACTACAAACTCATACCGGACAAAAAATTTTGGTTAAGCATGTGAGATTTGACACTTTTAAGAATGTATTTGGTCTTTCGGTTAAAGGAGCTGAATATTAAGGGTATGGTTTGTCATTGTGTTTTACAGTTTAGTTATAATAGATTTTGTAATATGATGTTTTAGATATTGGCCATAATAGCATATAACCAATGATTAAATATGTTGATACTTTAATTGAAGTCACAAAAGATATAAAAGTAAAAGACATTAATCTATGCCTACGTTATATATAGATGATACCCAATTCTATAAACTTAACTAAACGTGAAACGACATGTAACAAGGATCCAACTATTTGTAATACGGTTTTAAAAAATTTTAATTGTTGTTTTTTTCATAATGTAAAAAAAAAAAAAAAAAAAAAAAAAAAAAAAAAAAAAAAAAAACTAAACTATGTAAAATAGAATATTTGTGGCTATATTTAGTTTTTCTATTTTCTATCTTAATTCTTAATTTAACAAATAAGATTTAACAGTTTACCCGAGCAACGCACGAGTATTACACTTGTTTTCATTGATCAGATAAACATGAGGATTATTTAATTATTTTATTTTTTTTATTAAAGGTAGGTGAAGTCTAGAAGAAAAAAGATTATAGGAGCTGCTCGAAAAGGTAGGTAAAATCTAAATTCAAGTCACATGTATAATATAAAGTTTAAAGAGTAAATTCAAGTCACATGAGGATTCTTTTTTTTTTTTTAAAAAGTAGGTCAAGTTGTGAAGCACATAGTACAATCGCCTGGAGATTTCAATCATTGAAAACCCTCTATAAAAAGTCCTTATAAACTGGCCTTTTTTTTATTGACAGGATAAATGTGGCATGATTTAAAAAATATTTATATATAATAATTAGTAACTTAGTATTCATTCAATGCACATTGTATAAGTGCTCTAAGCATGCATGTATTAGTTCCTAATGCATAATATATAAGTTCTTAATGCATCACCATTTTCATAATATTGACATATTTACCCCAATAAATCTTTCGTATCACCATCTTTTTAACTTTTTCATATCATTTTATTTCATGAAAATCTAACTCATTTTAAAGGATATTGCCGTAAACTTAATGAAATAAAGTAACTCTTATCATAAATTATGTATGGGCTTATGGGTTATCAAAAATAGAGCTTTTGTTATTCCTCGTAATTTGTTAAATCACTTAATAACAAAAGTATGATTTAGTAGACTGTCACCGCACGCCCTTTAAGCCGTGCCTGCTCAGTTTGGATTAAAAAAACCTAGTCCTAAAGTGTACGTACATAAAATACGTGAGGCCAGGGCACTCGATCGAATATGGGTTGTCTAACAAGTGGACTAGCTAGCTAGCTTGTATAGAATTTGACTTGACTTGATGCCATTCATTAGCTTGTATCCCATTTTCTTTGATATCAACTACATAGTTGTGTGGAACAAGAAACTTCGGGGTGTTTATAGTCTTCTACAAGAGATACTGAATCGTACGTACTTTATTAGATTCGTATACATTGACCCGTTTTAACTTTATTATGACCACATAGCTTGAAAATACTAATATTTTACTACCTACTCATTACTCACCCACTATTCTATGATAAACCGAAATGAAGGAACCTTGTAAGTTGTTACATATGGACTACCAAAACATTAATTGACCATTCGAGTTTGTTGAATTCGAGTTTTATGTTGTACGATGTCATGAACTGAGATCCGGAGTACATAGTCTGACATTCGATTATCAAAGAACAAAATTTCTAAATAAATTGCCTGGAAAAGATTACAGAGGTTACATGTATCACATAACCAAAATTTTCTGCATGTTTCTGATTATAACAAATAATTAATCCTCAAGGTAACTACAAGTAAAGCTACAAGAGACCATCATGGTTCATGATGAGCACATCTAATCTCTGCAGTAACAACAAAGGTTGTGTGGCTCAATGACATCATCAAACTGATTTGACTTTGCGTGATGGCGGGCGGCGGAAAAGACTAATCAGATCATCAAGACCCTGTTGAAAGATATCGTGTGAGTGTTTTGTCTCCCAAATAATACCGCCTCAAATATGCAGTAAAGAGAAAGATGATACATACCCTGGTAGTTATCATGAGTAAACTGAAAAGGGTGATCAAGTATGATCCAAGACCAAGCAGCAAAAGCAAGTCAAATGTCACACTGGCGACCTGCAATTGAGTCAAGGTGATTGTATGGTTAGCTTTGAAAAAGTATGTCCAGGTGATTGTATGTTTACTTCTATGGGTCAAACTGGTAAAAAAAAATGGAAAAAAGAACGAGGGGCCAACTTCACCTGATAGATCTGCAAGGTGCTAACTGTTGAATCATAGAAGGTGAACATCCCATCAAGTATGTTATGTTGCAAATTTACCTCTACAACATGATCTGCTAATTCCTGCAAATGAAGAATAAGACTGTGAGAGTCTGTCTAAATAAAGATATATGAGCTTAGTCCGTATTTCAGAAAAGTTTTGGTAATTCAAGCAAACCCAAAAAGAACAAAAAGTATAGAGCTCCATAGTCAATACCTTCTTTAATGCCGTGATGAATGCACTGTCCTTTGAGAGAAAAGGTGCTACTCGAGGTGTTCTGGACATAAGGTCAAGCCATGATCGTATGTAAGAAGGATTGACTGCCAAACTACTGTTATCAGCAAAAATATTGATATTCTTTCCTTGTTGACCATAAATATGCCTCTGCACAACAAAATTCAGATGATTTGAGTTCACGTTACATGCGAAAGAGTGAAAGGTACTTGATGTAATATGCATACGTGTGCAAAATAATAGTTTGATTTTGAATAGAACGTTATATGCAGGTTCCAAAATAGATGACGTAAGAATAATAAAGAATATTAGTCTTACCGCTAGACTCTCAGCGACCACCTTTACACTCTTAACAACTGCAGCTTCATTGACAAACTCTCTGATGCAAAGGCAAAAAGTAACACAAAAAGCAAAACAATCAGTAAAATGATTTCCCTAATCATACGATTTATCTAGAGGGTAAAAATGGCAAAGATTCTGAATATTCACCTGTTATCAGAAAGACCTCCAGTACTTTCCAGTAAATCCGGTGGAGCTGAAAGTCCAGAAAGTGTTGTTGCAGTAACTCTTAACCTCGAAAACTGTTCATGTTCCCAAGCTACCTGCATGTCGTAACCTTTAGCATAAAGCAACCGACTTTCTAAACTCTAATAAGTCAATGTAATATTTCTACATTTACAACATCCGTAGTGACAATTTGGTGTTGTCTTAATCATATTACAAGATGAAAAAAATAATAAAGTACACAACCGTAAGTTTGCTTACTCGGGAATTGGAAACATTTATTTTCTTGTGTTTTAGCCCAACTGTAACCCTTAATTCCTCTGCTACATTAGATAAACCCTGCACACAAGAACAATAAGACAGGAATATAATATTGAAAAACTTAAGGCACTTCAAAAGTAAGGTATTCCATAGAGGTGGCTTTTATGAGATGATTTGGGTTATTTTATCTCGCACAGGTCAGTCAACACTGGCTTTTGAGGAACAGGTCAACCAGATTGAAAGTAGCTTCAAAATCTAACGTGTACTTTATATAACCTTGTGTGGATAACAAATGGCTACAGCTATCTGATAGGGAAGTCGGAGAACTACTACCTTTTAGCTTTAGAATAAGATGGGTTCAACTTTCTTATATTCCTTTGTGTACTTTATCCCATAAATTTTAGCATTTGACTATGGTGGCATTTGGTTTGTTAACGGGATCACTACAGGGATGTGGTTCACTACGTCTTGGGATGAATATGGGTATCAGGAAATCGGCTTTCAAAGTACAATTTATATTTTATATATAAAATTGTCATACATACGACTACAGTACTGTTATGTAAGTGCATTTAAACATAGTAAGAAACAGGAAAAGTTTGGTGTTATATTTGATAAAGAATCACATGGTGATCTTGAATTCGGGAAGGGGAAAAAAATTATAAAAAATAAATAAATAAATAAATAAATAAATAAATAAAATAAAATAAAATAAAATAAAATAAAAAAATCCCATGGTTCAGACTTTAAAAAGACTAACCTCACTCAGGTTATTCCTTCCAGTACTAAATGCTTGTCTGAGTTTACTAATTTAATACAGTAGGATAAAGCCCAACATTACTAAGCAAATTTTTATGGTTCTTTCGATTGGATGCCATAAGGCCCCTCAACCAAATGAGTTATTATCATTTCTTATGATCTCACAAACATATTGATCATCTGATAGTTCATTCAACCACATATGATAGAGGTGGTGCTATACCGCTATTATTAATAGTTATGTGAACTTAATTTGAAGATAATTAGACAGAAATGATATGATTATGAGAGTCAAAGTAAGAGCATACATGTTCTGTGTCAACTTCTGCAATAATCTCCTTAATAGTTTTCTCATCACCCATATTGTACTTCTTCAAAGCATGCTCCAATTCTTCCACGGTTATATATCTGCATTTAGCAAAATGATCTACAAATGTAAGCATAAAATAACCAATAATTTACGTATATGGTGAAATGCTAATAATCCAATTTTATCAACATAAAATATAGTTTAAGAAGATATTCTGACCCGCTCTTGTCCTTATCAAAGTACTCAAAGGCTTTATATAAGTGGTCTTCCCTTTCCACGCGATTCAAGTGCATTGTAGCAGAAATAAATTCAATATAATCTATTGTTCCATTGCCATCAACATCGGCCTAAGAAGAAACAATGTTACCAATATATATCACTTGACTACAAGTAGGTGAAAAGGGTATATATTATACATGGAATTAAAATCAGAAATTTGTAGGTAGAGTACCGCTTTCAGTTCTTCATAGGTTATGGTACCGCTGTTATCTGTATCCATGGACTTGAACATCTCTTTCAACCCAATAATCTCTTCTTCAGAAAGATTTTCTGCAATTACCTAACTCACAAGAGTGGAAGGCTAAATCAGAAAGTGGTGCCAAGTTCGACCCATTTATTTATGAGTGGGTTGATTCGCATTATGGTTTATCTCCAACCAGTCAACGAACTTTGGACCAGTAGGTCAAATGGATCGCAAGTCCCCAAAAGTGTAAAGAAGGTGATGAACTTTGACCAATTTATTTTTGGGACACACTTTATTTGCATTCACAAAAGGCTCAAACTTTTAATAAGAAAATCTTCTAAGTTAACCTGTTTTCTATAGCCACTTCCGAAAAGTTCAACACTGCCAACATTACCAACATGTCAGCTGCCACATCATCCTTTTCGACAAGGTAACATGGGTGAGAAAAATTGTGATGATCCAAAACAGAAATAAGATTAAAGTTGTATCCCTAGTTTATATCATTTTTAATACATAATACCTCCAACATCATTTTCTTCAAAAATTAGTTTAATACTGCAACGAAATAACTATCGTAATCATATTTGGCATCTTAAATAGCTACAGAAAGAAGTAAAAAATTTAGAAAATTAGTGTCGAGGATCAACCCAACCGGCCATTGCAAAAAATTACCCACTTTGACCAGAGAGCACAACCCGCCTCTTTTTCCACTTTTAATCAGAATAGTAGACATCTACAAAGGAAGATGATAGAAAGGAACAAGAAAACAAAATTGAAAATAATAAAAAATGGAGTTAAGAAGATAATGTTACCTTGAGAGCTACTTTTTTAAGTTTGTTCATTGCACGGAATTGTTTCATTCTTGTAAGCACAGCAATGTCAATTGGCTTATCTGGTGCATCACCATCTTCTCTCATCCATGGATGATCTACATTACAATTAGGTATAAAACATAAGGATCTAAGACAAACTCACCTGACTAGAACAATACTGTTTCGTACTTTCTTACAAAACTGGGCTTGTGTGCACCTAATTCATAAATCTAATGTATTTAACAAGATTTAAAACTTACTTAAAACTTCAACCGCCGTAAGCCTTGCCTTAGGATCAGACTGTAGCATCTTCTTGACAAGATCTTTAGCACTGCTTGATATGCTTGGCCAAGGATCAGACACAAAATCAAGATTTCCACGTAATACCGCATCAAAAATGCTCTGCTCAGTTTCTGTAGAATAAAGAATACTATAACCTTAAACCTTGAACAAGACATGTTACAATTGTTGTCTTTATGAAGCGGAGGAAGATTCATTCTATGATGACAACCTCATTAAAAATAAATCTAAAAGGCATATACCTCCGCAAATATATAGGATTACACCGGCACTCCAAATATCAGCCTCAGCACCATAATGCCTGCGCAAAACTTCAGGAGCCACATAATATGCACTTCCAACAAGGTCTTTGAATACATCTCCTGCACCGTCAAGTAACTTTAAGTTCAAAACACAGTGTATGTGAGCTCACTAAAACCCGAGACACTCCAACACATGCAAAGATAAGATGCCGTTGAACCATATGAACACAAAATAACCTATACAAAACTAATATCTTTCTAACCCTAGATGCTTGTTAGGTAGTCAGTCATATGTTATATGCTGAACACAAATAAGCATGTGAGCTGCACGTACTAAGCCAAGAACACACATAACCAAGTTTCCTGCCCTTTTTAACATTTAAATACCCATTCATCTTTTCATTTTCTCATTCATTCAACTTGTAATTTTCTCTCTTCTCTCTTGTAAACACTTACAATTCATCTATCATATAACAAATTCCATTGATCTCAATTTCGTATTTCTTCTTCTCACTTGGAATACCTAATGTGATCAAATATCTTTTACATTTCTATTATAAATACTTAAGCTCATTACATTGGTATCAGAGCTCGATCTTGGCAACAAGATTCTGTTCCAATTCAGTTACAAGTCTGTTATAATCGACAAAATCAATCGGTTAAATTTTCGGCGAGTTAGTTTTCCAGCGAGCTAGCTATAAATCCTGCAGTATGTCCTTGTCAGGAGAGCCAAAGCTAAGATGCTAAAATACAGGTGTGGACTTGCTAACAACTAAGAAAAAAATTGCTTGATACTAAGATAATAAACTAATCAATTAACCACTGTCAAGAAAGAATGCAAAACATTAAATTGTTTCAACTTTAAAAGGCACATAGTCCTTTCTCTTAAATTTTTTTGAAGGATAAGAAAATAACTAACTAAAGCTAAAGCACTTATGATACATCACCAAATGAGCCTCAGCTATTCTCTTATAAGCACTCTCTTTCAATGTTAGTTTCTATTTTGTTTCTCAACCAACAGATAACATCAACTCATCCGTCATTTTGGAAAAATTGAAGAAACCAGTCATCCATAGTACCGTGTATTTGAAATCAACAGACAATCGTAACTTACATCACATAATTAGCTAGTGATTCTTTCCACACACACACAGACACACACACACACACACAAAAAAAAAAAAAAAAAAAAAAACCTCTCTAATCAAAATGTGAAATCTCCGGCACAGGCACAGTGTTTGGCGCTAAAACAGGACACCCCTGTTTCCTATCCCGAAAGCCTAAATCTAAACCAAGTTCATTCAAACTAACAATGACAAAAAGAGAGCCTGAAATATTTAACACAACTGAACAAGGATGCAACCTTGCAGCTGAGAAAAACAATGATACAAAGAAAATTACCAGCATCCTACTAACCTATTTGACCCACAGCATCATACAATGTCTATTCTATACTGAAAAACCAACTTCCTACTTATCAGTAATTAGTCAACTATGCTAATAGCTTGCTGATAACATCTGAACTCTGATCCCTCCATTAACATCAAAACAGGTGAGGTGAAGTGTCTCAGAAAATTTACAATACTTTCACGAGTACACTTTATGATGGACGCAATTAATTTCCAAACCACTTTTGAACTACGGATATTGCTAAAAGCTAAACCACCCCTTGAGACTAGTAAATATATACGGATAATTTTAACTCTAAACATCCTCTAACAAATATACATAGATGCATCGCAACTGATTAATAATATAAGAAAATAAAATGCAAGTACAATACTATATTTTGTACCTAAATCAAGTTTGATTACTTTCACGAGCATACTTGAAGTTGGACACAGTAGAGCTATAGCTTCTAAGATTACAGTCAGACTGAAGAAAGTATTAGTAAACGCTAAAGCACCCGAATAGATAGGGATGGCAACGGGGCGGGTTTGGGGCCATCCCCATCCCCAAACCCGATTACCAAAGTTATCCCCAAACCCGCCCCGATTCCCATCGGGGATCTAATCGGGGCGCCCCGTCGGGGCGCAATGCTCCCCCAAACCCGCCCCGTATTAATCGGGAATCGGAATTGTATATCCCTCTCACCTTCTTTAACATACTTTTCTTCACAAACGAAAGCCAAAATCTAAACCAAGTTCATTCAAACTAACAATGACTACAAGAGAACCTGAAAATTTTAACACAACTAAACAAGGATGCAACCTTGTACCTGAGAAAAACAACGATACAAAGAAAATTACCAGCATCCTACTAACCTATTTGACCCACAGCATCATAAAATGTCTATTCTATACTGAAAAACCAACTTCCTACTTATCAGTAATCAGTCAACTATGCTAATCCATAGACCCACTTGCTGATAAAATCTGAACTCTGATCCCTCCATTAACATCAAAACAGGTGAGGTGAAGTGTCTCAGAAAAATTTGCAATACTTATCACAGTTTTACGAGTACACTTTATAATGGCCGCAATTAATTTCCAAACCACTTTGAACTACGGATATTGCTAAAAGCTAAACCACCCCTTGAGACTGGTAAACATCTACGGATAATTTTAACTCTAAACATCCTCTAACAAATATACATAGATGCATCGCAACCGATTAATAATATAAGAAAATAAAATGCAAGTACAATACTATATTTTGTACCTAAATCAAGTTTTATTACTTTTACGAGTATACATGAAATTGGAGACAGTAAAGCTATAGCTTCTAAGATTACAGTCAGACTGAAGAAAGTATTAGTAAAAGCTAAAGCACCCTAATAGATAGGTAAACTTCTACTAACAAGGCTAACTAACATCCCCTAACTAACCAACTTCCTACTTATCAGGAACCAGTCAACTATGCTAATCCATAGATGCACTGACTCGTGATCTGAACTCTGATCCCTCGATTATCCTCAAAACAGGTCAAATAACTTGTGGCGGCGTCATAACAAACATATACAATACTAATTTGCCAAACACATCCTATATTTAGTACTCCTTCGTATGAGTATAAAACTAAACCACACTCTAACGTGTAACGTATTTTCTATAAAAACGTTTGGTAACGTAGCTGTTGGTGTAATCATAACGTGTAAAACACCTCCTAAATGCTCAACGCTTCTAAATGCTACTTCATGGAGTGCTACTTTTTCCAAACACATCCTATATTTAGTTCTCCTCCGTATGAGTATAAAACTAAACCACACTCTAAGAGAAACGTAAAAATACCTACGCCTATTCATACATACATATAATATAGCGCAACAAATTAAAAAAAAAATCATAACGAACGCAAGCGCGCGCGGTATACCTGATTAATAATCTTCTGACTAGACTCATCCTTCACCTCCCCCCCTTCCTTATCCTTCGCCGCAACCGCAACATTCGGCTCGACAAACCCCGTCCCTCCACCTCCATTAAACACTCTCTGCTGATGATGATGCTTATGAACAACAGCATTCTGATGATGATGAAACTGCATCGCAGCAACATGATGATGATGATGGATCGGATTGAACACGTGAATGATATTCTGCGGCGGCGGCGGCGGAGGAGAGACGACGGCGGCGACGCGGGGGACGAATTCAGGGGCCTTGGCGTTGAGTTTACTTAAGGATCGTGTGAGTGATGGTTGTTGTTGTTGTTCTAGGGTTTCTAGGGTTTGTGATGATGACGTGGCAGATGAGGATGGTTCATGTGCCATGAGGATGATAGTTGGGGGATCTGTGTGTTTATATATATATTGATGACGTGGCAGATCGGATCCCCTCTTCAGTGAATGAAGATGAAGGAGAAGAAGAGAAGTTTTTAAGTGAAAGTAAAGGAGGGAAAAGGACTAAATGGAAGGGATATTCAATTTTTTTACTTAACACAAGTTTCATTGGGATGCAGATGAAGTTAAGCGGTTTTTTTTTTACAAAAACTATATTTTTTTTTCCGAAAATAATTATTTCCGAAAATAATATTTTACAAAAATAATTTTTTTTTCCGAAAATAATTTTTTACAAAAACAATTTTTTTTACAAAAATTAATTTTTTTTTCGAAATTAAATTTTTCAAAAAAAGATTTAATTTTTGTAAAAAAAAATTTCTAAAAAAAATATTTCGGAAAAAAAATATTTTTTCTAAAAAAATTATTTTCGGAAAAAAAATTTTATTTTTCTAAAAAAAATAATTTCTGAAAAAAAAAAATTCTAAAAAAATTAATTTCGGAAAAAAAAAATTTCTAAAAAAATTAATTTTGGAAAAAAATTAATTTTTCTAAAAATATTAATTTCGGAAAAAAAAAATTATTTTTCTAAAAAAATTATTTTCGGAAAAAAAAAATTTCCAAAAAAATTAATTTCTGAAAAAAAAAATATTTTCGGAAAAAATATAATTTTTCTAAAAAAAAAAATTAATTTTTTCTTAAAAAATTAATTTCGAAAAAAAAATGATTTCGAAAAAAATTACTTTTCACTCCTTTTACTTCCAACTAGAGAACATGATAGTTACCTTTACTTTCCCACACCCTTCTTTCCATTCCTTTTCATTTCTTTCTTTACATTCCTTTTCATTCCAAAAACAATCTCGAGAACAGAGTGTAACTCACCTTTTTTTTTAATTATTAGTCTACTTTTATTTATTTATTTATTGAGTATTTTTTTTAAATAGGGACGAGCATATCGAACTGAATCCAGAAATTGAACCGGAACCGTCCCGATCCTGTCCCGAAACCGTATCGAGTCTCGATATATGGTACGGTACCGGGACTACTAAATGAGGCCAAAAAAATTTGGGACATTTCGGGATCGGGACGGGAATTATTCGGGAAATCCCGATTTGGTACCGAAATTAGAATAGTCCATGATTTACTAGTGATTTTGACATTCTCTAGTGGTGGAAATTAAATGCTCCAAGATTTCTAATAGTAGCTCGAATGGCTAAAGGTAACTTACTATATTTTATGATGATTTTATTCCTTATGTTTTACGTTATTATTGTTTTACAAGTCTTTATTCTTTTTAGATATTTTGGCAATTCAAATAACTACCGTTGCATCGGAGTCGGATTTTAGTACGGGAGGTCGTGTTCTTGACCCATATAGGACTAACTTGTCTTATGCCGTAGTTGAGGCGTTGATATGTACCCAAGATTGGGTAAGAAAGTCCAAAAAAGCTATAATAGATGACATCGACGATCTATTAAATGATGATGATGTTGCAAAAGGTAATAGCTTACCTTGAATGTGTTTTTCTAATATTTGTAAGTTATTAACTTTGCTAGTTTTTTGTCGTGTGTATAGATATAGAAGAAGAGATTGCCAAGCAAAACGCTAAAGGAAAAAGGATGAGAGTTGCACAAGATTAATTGTTTTGTTGAACATTATTTAGTTTGTTTATTTTGATGGTATTACTGATGATACATGAGACCACATGCAAACATGTATTTTGATGGTATTATTGTTGAACATGATTTTGAACAGTATGCATCTATATTTTATGTACGATGTGTTTGATTAAGTGAAGCATTATATAGTATTGTTGTTGTTGTTCTAGGGTTTCTAGGGTTTGTGATGATGACGTGGCAGATGAGGATGGTTCATGTGACATGATGGTAAGGGGATAGATGGGGGGATCTGTGTAGGGTTTATATATTGATGACGTGGCAGATCGGATCCCCTCTTCAGTGAATGAAGAAGAAGAAAAGTTTTTATTTCCCTGGGTTTTTTGTGTGCCGTGATCCTAGCCTATTTATTTACTCACCTTTTTTTATTATTTATTTATTTATTTGAGTATTTTTGTAAATAAATTCGAATATAAGTAAAGGGTAAAATTAAAATAGAGTTAATATCAAAAATCGTCCCTATACTCGACCAGGTTTAACACTTTTAGTCCCTATATGAAATTTTTAACAGATTTGCTCCCTAATGTTGCGACCCATCACGGGTTTAGTCCTTTGACCATAAATTCCATTAGTTTGACCGTAACCTGGGTTAAGTTAGTGAATATTGAGGGGTAATTAGGTCTTTTCAAAGGGTTGTCTCTTATAGAATTTAATCTTCATCTTCTAAAGCATCTCATAACAAAAAAAACACAAACAGAAATTCGAAACCCAGAATTAAAAAAAAAAACACAAAACACAAACAGAATTTAATCTTCATCTTATAGAATTTAATCCTCACCACTACCCACCATCCCAGATTCAATAATTCAAATCCCGGAATCAAAAACAGAAAATTAATAAGATTTATTCATGGTTTCACAAAGATTTTTGAAAACCTCATCATCAATCATGAAAGATAAACAAGAACAAAAATGTTTTCTATGACCTCAGATTTTTTCTCATCCTTGATCTGTAACAAAAATATCCACAAAATTTCAAATAAAAAACAACATCAGGAAATTCCACCATCACCACCAAACCACTACAACATCAGGAAATTCCACCATCACCACCAAACCACTACAACATCAGGAAATTCAAATAAAAAACAAGCAGAGTTCAGAAACTTGATGTATTGGAAAAGAACAAACACATAAACACAAACTCTCGGATGATTTGCATTAATAATAAATAAAATTCGGTACATTGGCATTGTTCTATAACTGAATGCTTATTTAGACTATTGCCTACACTGTGGAGGCAAATATGAACAAAAAGAATTGCCAATCTTGATTCATTTAAGAAGAACAAAGGGTTTAGGGTTATAGCAAGACTGCAAGAGTTGAAAACCAATAACCCTAGCCTTTGTATTTATAGGCATGAAATCTTGGAAGACAAGTTTGACATGGATTGGGCTTCTAAACCCTTATGCCGATCGGCCATAGAGTCCCAAAGGGATTCTAGAACCTTCTTGTCCTTCTAATTTCATCCACAGTCCCTCCTTTATTCCCTAACGGTCGTTAGTCAATTCCCGTTAATTACTTAACGTCCGTTAGTCGTTATTTTGTGTTCAAATAATTAAATATATAACGATTTATATATATTAGTTATTGTACATTAATCCTTCATACGTAATGTGTGCAATCCCATGGTCCCGAGTTCGATTCTAGTCATACACGTTTAATATTTGTCCATAAACTTAATAGGAAGTACCTCTCCAAATCATTTATTAGCTTCAGCACGCGTCATCAACTTTTCACAAACCGTGCACGCTCGTAAATGTCAAGTGACTGATCTATTTACATATTTCAAGATGCATATTATTTGAGTTTTTGAGGGGTGTCTAGACTACTATCGCTATCTTCTTTTATTTAGTTGAAATACTTTTATACTTTTATTTTTTGGGTTAAAGGGTTACCCGGTAAAATATTATTACTCCAAAAAACAATTAAGTACAACGGGTATGTTTTCTGGTAAAATAGGGTAAATATATAGAGTGGGAGTAAAAAAATAAATAAATTACGTTTTAAACCATTGGCTTTACAAACGACTATTTTTTTCAAACAAAACCAACAAACAACGCACGTTGATAGGGCAACATCCTTAGCAACGCCGTTGGTAACACCGAGAGGGCGGTATTGTAACATCGCCAACGTGGCTGCCACGTCGACATAACGCTGGTTGGGGCGTTACAAAACCTAATGCTATTAAGGGAAGTGATGATTGCGTGGTTTTGTAACCTTACAACAGGTTTTACCTCTCGAGGGATCTCAAGAGGCTTACAACCCCACCAGGCAGTGTACCTGACCGATGTAGTATAGTGTAGTGGTAAGTACGGGGGATTGATCGTTCTCCACAGGGAATAGTGTTCGTTAGGTGTGAAAGGCTACTCTAATTAGGTCTAAGGGTCGAGGAAGATTCTTTTTTTATGTTTTTATAGTTTTTATGAAAGCAAGTAAAATCTCGGGTTTTGAAGAGTGGGCGGAATTAGTTGCTAGTCAACTAACCCAAATTACTACAAATGCAAATAAAATAAAATAACAAAAATGAAAAGTGGTGAGAAACTTATGTGTAGAGAAATGTGTTTACTTAGATTTCCTTACTCCCTAACTATCTTTTACCGGTTAATTAGTGTGTATTAGTCGCGTGGATGACGGGTGTATTCCTTAATACCATTCGTGGGGTGGCGTACTTACTTCCCCAACTCTACAAGCTCCTACTTCACTCCTATGTCGAGCCGGCTAGGAAGCTCCTAACATGGGATCACTAGAATTCGCTTGTGCATTAAATACAACCATAAAAACCTTTAGTACGCGTTTGGTTCATGTTTCTTAAGACGTTCAAGCAAGTTACCGAATAGGAAGTTAGCCAGTTTTCTTAAGCCTAACATAGATAAACAATCATCCAATACAACTAACAACACACTAACAACCAATAATCAATAGCTAGGTTTCATTAGATCTAAGCAAACACAAGATAAAATTAGCCTAACATGTTAAACAAAAGACAAGCATAAGATAGAATCAAACAACACATAGACATATTGAATGATTAATTGATAACTTATCTTTCAATGAAACATGGAAGATCTCAAGGCAAAAAGCCCTGAAAAAGTAGCTAAAATCGTCTTAGGGTTTTATCCCAAAATTCCACACACTAAGCTCTCTCTTAATGACAAAAAATTAGAAAACTATATATAGATTTTTGGATCTGACGGCGTCACCTTATGCATTGTGACGCCGTCACCTCGCCGCTTTTAGGGTTCCCGGGTGACCTTCTTGACGCCGTCCCTCTTTAGCTCTTCAAAAATCCATTCTGGCCTATCAAGGCTTGACGCCGTCGGATCATGAACGTGACGCCGTCCCCTTATGATTTAAGCCGTGACGCCCTTGATTTAGTTAAAGCGTGACGCCGTCAGAATTCACATGCTAACTCACTGGCCCGTCATGAGTAAATTTCACATCCCACTTTTCTTGCCAAGGCATGACGCCGTCCCATGTTAATTGTGACGCCGTCAAGAGTAACTTTTAGCCGATTCTTGAGACTTTGCCGTTTTCTTCACTTTAATGCTCCAAAAACGTCCAAAATGCCTCCTTTTCCAGATTTCTCCTCAAAAGTACCTAAAATGACAAAAGGAACGATTTAGGGCAATATTTGATCAAATAAATACGATTTCGGGCTTAAATGACCCCTTAAAAGCGGTACACTTTTCGCCTCATCAAATACCCTTACACTTGAGATTTGCTTGTCCTCAAGCAAATGCGCTTTTATTCTAATCAAAATACAAGTTAGGGGTTATTTAATGCAAACATAAAAGTAATTACAACAAATAATCGTTCCACTTCAATCATAATAAGCACGGAGATTACATACTAGCACCTCACAAGTAGTGTTTAGATACTCACATCTCTCAAGTGTCATCAAAATAAATCTCATAAATGAAAACGGAAAATATCTCTCACTACCTGTCATAGCAAATAGATTACCATAGGCTTGGGAAAGGATCGAAAACCTCCTCCACTAGGCGTAAGCACCTAAGATAAACTATCAAAGAGGGCTTTTAAATGGGTTATAACGTTAGGTGTAGGGAAAAGGAAAACACGGTTTTGTTGGATAAAGGATATTTTACTGGTGGCGAGTTAAAAATCTTGATCAATTACATGTACTATACAATGTTGCTAAGCCAAGACTAGACTCGATCTTAAGCTAAAAACGAAATAACAAAATAACAAAAATATAAAACAAACATAAAATAAAACGGGATGGTAGTCCGTATGTTTTTTCTATTTTTCATTTTCTCATTTTTTTGTGTTTTTCTTGATTTTTTTTTTTTTTTTTTTTTTTTTTTTTTTTTTTTTTTTTCACATACACTCTTGCCCTACCATCCAAAATAATACATCATAGGGGCATTGCATCCCCCTTACACTTGAATTTTTACATAACTTTACAAATACTAATCTAATGACTCGAATTAAGATAATTGAAAAACTTGGAGTACTTTTAAAACATTTAGCACATATGGGGGTAATAAATGATGTTCTTCCCCATTACTCCATTACACTAGTACTTTACCCATGAGTCCCAATCGTCCCAAAACAATATGTACAAGGATATGACTCGACTTAGCAACCATGTAATCAATTAGATAATTAACTTGGGTTTAAACAAATGTTGTAACAATAATGCACTAAAGATGAGTGCATACAAGGTAGGCTAAGGCGATTTGGGTGTACATTTAAGTGGGGTGTAACAAATTCTTCCTTTAAGTAAAATGCTTAAAGGTCGAAACGAAAAGATAGGCTCTGAGGGGTGTACTAGGGGTATCGTGTACTAAAAATGAGTACAACGCAAATGGTGTGGGAGAATTACTTGACCAATGTAGCCGAAGTAATTATAACAAAAACACAGGTGTAAAACAATGGGTTAATCCTAATGCCTCTTATCATGTAGTAAATCTAACTACACGAATGTAGTCTCACTTGTGGCCTCGGAATGGTCCTAACGCAAGTTCTAGAATCTAAGTGCTACCGGTACACACATCATAGCATAAATGCTTTTCCTACCAATTCTAGGGGCGAACCTCACATATTTGGGGTGGAAAATTTTTTAGTGGTACGGTTTTTTTTTTGTGCTAGTCATATAACTCCTATCCGTGAGACGCTCATTAAGATCAAAGTTTCACTCCTATATGTTGTAAAAAATTTTAAATTTGGCACTAAAATTACCCTAATCAAGTATTTCTCTCAGTTTTATTACACATCTATTATTAAACAAACAAAAATCAAGCGCAATTGTATTCTCTAAAATCGTACTTTTACCCTCCCCTTACACTTAAGATGAACATTGTCCCCAATGTTCAAATAACAAGATGTAAAAGCATAAAGTAAAAGAATGAAATCAAATACTCCCCTGATTCGCTCGTTGGATAGTGAAATTACACGGTTAAATCTTCTTCCAAAGAGAATGTTGAAGCTCCATGACTAATGCATCGCCATAAGCTTGATTCCATAAACATCTCCTTGTCCAAAATAACCTGTTAAGCCTGAGAAAACAAACACGAAAACCTGCATAACATCGGCGGGATAAAATCTATATATAAGGATATAATGCTTGTGGAATGATAATTTTGCAGATTCCTGGAGATTATAAGTTGGAGATTTTAATAAAAACTTTTTATGAAAACAAAACTTTCAAAAATTTCTGGAAATTAAATCTGACGCCGTCAGGTTATAAACCCTGACGCCGTCAGAAATGACCTGACAAAAATTTTCATTTTAAGTTTCCGGAAAATTTCTGGAAAAACCTTTACCTTACTTCCTGGAAATCCTGCAAAACATCATTATGACTCGATACAAGCATTTGACTCAAACAAATACGAATATGTATGTTAATTTAATATTATTATGATTCATGTTCATATGTGTTCTAATAAACCGATTTAGATTTCCCTTACACTTATCTTTTGCAAAATACCTTTATATGTAGTTAAGACGAAGTTAAAAACAAAATAAAGCATTTTCACAAATTAGTTTTGAACATGAATCAATAAGAATAAAAATTAAACATACATACGGAAACAAATAAAAACAAACAATCAAACAAATAAACACACAAAGCAAATAAATAAAATAAAGCTTGGGTTGCCTCCCAAGAGCGCTTGTTTTTGTTCGAGTCACGAGCCTGACTCTACCCTTATTTAACGGAAATAGGGGAGGTTTTCCCTACACTTAGGATTAAGTGTGGGTGAAAGTAGCGATACACACCCTTAGGGTGGAAATATACCACGTGAGGAAAGAGTGACGGGTGAATTATATGCTCAAAGGTGCGGGATCCTATCATCATAACCTTACCTAATTCAATTGGGTTAGTGGGCGGATTAAGATTTTCTCCTAGAAAGGGATCATCTTCTATCAACTTCGAGAGATTCCTAGTTGGGAATCCATCTTGACCTAATAAACCCGGTTTAAACCCATAGTGTTTCTTGTGATCTATCATGAATGGGTGATGTAAGTATGTAAGGTCATGGTTCACTCCTATATTAGCTTCCTCACTACAAGGCTTAATGTCTACTACCTTAAACTTAAGATTACCCGGACTACATGGTTTGATGGGTGGATCGGGACCTAATTCAATTCCTAAGTTCACATTTAAGGATGGAAGATTAGGTAACGGTTTTGGTTGAGGCTCCGGTTCATCAAAACTAGGAACTTCCATAGAACTAAAAGAAAGGTTATGACTACAAGTATTCAAACCTATTTCTTCTAGTTTTGTTTGGTCCAAGGGCTCTACCTCTATTGGGGTTCCTATAGTCTCTTCTACTTCTTCCGGGTAAGTCATGGGTGGTGTGTATGCCTCAAATGATGGTAGGACTTGTGGGGTACTTGGTGGGCTTATGTTACTTACCTCATCATTTCTTATGTCAAGATCACCTATATCCTCATCATGTGTTTTAGTAGGATCTAACCCTAACATTTTCCCAAGTATCTCAAGTGCTTCTCTAGGCATCTCAACTTCTATGTCCGAATCATAAGGATCATCCTCAATATTCTGACTGCTATATACAAATTGCCTAAAAGATTCATCATGTGTTTCTTGAGATTCAACGTCATCAATCATAAAACCTAGGTCTTTTTGATTAATGTGATCATGTGCGGCTAAATCCTCCATCACATCAAGGTCACCTATGTGTTTGTTTTGTACTATGGCATTACATGACAACCACTTAGGTATCTCAACACTAATGTATTCATCCCCAAACAAACTTGTTTCATGATCCAGGAAATTTATATTCAATTGACTTGTACTAACGTTTGTTTGGTTGTCTATCCTATAATAATATTGGGCACAATCTTCTATGGCATCCCATGCTTCTTCAGCACTTAATTCCCTAAAGTCCCCATTGGCAAAATCCTCAATGCGCATTTGGTCATATTGGCCAACACGATAGTAAAAGGTTCGGGTTAGGGATGCTAAAGCGAAACTATGATGAGGGAATTTTTGGAGTAAATTTCTAAAACGAGTCCATGCATCATATATGGGTTCATCTCGATATTGTTTGAAATTCGAGATGTCAATAGGGTAGAATGGCCTTTGTGGTTGGTGGTATGGTGGATTCGCGTACTCCATAATGGTGAACGGAAGAGTCAATGGAAATTACGAACAAACACACAAAGAAAAAGATAGACTAAAGAAAACCTAGAAAAATAAAATAAAAATCTCACTAGAAAGGAATCTAGTGAGTAGACCTAATAGAAATAAAAATTCAACCTAAACAATAACTATTCCCCGGCAGCGGCGCCAAAAACTTGATTGCGTGGTTTTGTAACCTTACAACAGGTTTTACCTCTCGAGGGATCTCAAGAGGCTTACAACCCCACCAGGCAGTGTACCTGACCGATGTAGTATAGTGTAGTGGTAAGTACGGGGGATTGATCGTTCTCCACAGGGAATAGTGTTCGTTAGGTGTGAAAGGCTACTCTAATTAGGTCTAAGGGTCGAGGAAGATTCTTTTTTTATGTTTTTATAGTTTTTATGAAAGCAAGTAAAATCTCGGGTTTTGAAGAGTGGGCGGAATTAGTTGCTAGTCAACTAACCCAAATTACTACAAATGCAAATAAAATAAAATAACAAAAATGAAAAGTGGTGAGAAACTTATGTGTAGAGAAATGTGTTTACTTAGATTTCCTTACTCCCTAACTATCTTTTACCGGTTAATTAGTGTGTATTAGTCGCGTGGATGACGGGTGTATTCCTTAATACCATTCGTGGGGTGGCGTACTTACTTCCCCAACTCTACAAGCTCCTACTTCACTCCTATGTCGAGCCGGCTAGGAAGCTCCTAACATGGGATCACTAGAATTCGCTTGTGCATTAAATACAACCATAAAAACCTTTAGTACGCGTTTGGTTCATGTTTCTTAAGACGTTCAAGCAAGTTACCGAATAGGAAGTTAGCCAGTTTTCTTAAGCCTAACATAGATAAACAATCATCCAATACAACTAACAACACACTAACAACCAATAATCAATAGCTAGGTTTCATTAGATCTAAGCAAACACAAGATAAAATTAGCCTAACATGTTAAACAAAAGACAAGCATAAGATAGAATCAAACAACACATAGACATATTGAATGATTAATTGATAACTTATCTTTCAATGAAACATGGAAGATCTCAAGGCAAAAAGCCCTGAAAAAGTAGCTAAAATCGTCTTAGGGTTTTATCCCAAAATTCCACACACTAAGCTCTCTCTTAATGACAAAAAATTAGAAAACTATATATAGATTTTTGGATCTGACGGCGTCACCTTATGCATTGTGACGCCGTCACCTCGCCGCTTTTTAGGGTTCCCGGGTGACCTTCTTGACGCCGTCCCTCTTTAGCTCTTCAAAAATCCATTCTGGCCTATCAAGGCTTGACGCCGTCGGATCATGAACGTGACGCCGTCCCCTTATGATTTAAGCCGTGACGCCCTTGATTTAGTTAAAGCGTGACGCCGTCAGAATTCACATGCTAACTCACTGGCCCGTCATGAGTAAATTTCACATCCCACTTTTCTTGCCAAGGCATGACGCCGTCCCATGTTAATTGTGACGCCGTCAAGAGTAACTTTTAGCCGATTCTTGAGACTTTGCCGTTTTCTTCACTTTAATGCTCCAAAAACGTCCAAAATGCCTCCTTTTCCAGATTTCTCCTCAAAAGTACCTAAAATGACAAAAGGAACGATTTAGGGCAATATTTGATCAAATAAATACGATTTCGGGCTTAAATGACCCCTTAAAAGCGGTACACTTTTCGCCTCATCAAGTGACATAAAGTGAATATTGACATATAATCTCAACCGGTAACTTAATCCAAATCTACTTGGTAAGCATAGCTTAAATATAGTTCATCAAAATTAGTGCTGATGAAGCGAAAAGTGTACCGCTTTTAGGGGGTCATTTAAGCCCTAAATCGTATTTATTTGATCAAATATTGCCCTAAATCGTTCCTTTTGTCATTTTAGGTACTTTTGAGAAGAAATCTGGAAAAGGAAGCATTTTGGATGTTTTTGGAGAATAAAAGTGAAGAAAACGACAAAGTCTCAAAATTATGCTGGAAAGTACCTTTGACGGCGTCAGGGATTGGTCCAGACGGCGTCATGGCTTGGCAAAAGTGGTGGATATGAAAATTACTCATGATAAGCCAGAGAATTTTGCATGAAAAATCTGACGGCGTCACCCTTTGAAGTGATCAAGGCCATCACGGTTTAAATTAAAGAGGGACGGCGTCAGGCCCATTTCTGACGGCGTCAAGCCTTGATAAGCCAGAGCGGATTTTGGAGCACTAAAGAGGGACGGCGTCAGGAAGGCCATCCGGGAACCCTAAAAGCGGCGAGGTGACGGCGTCAGGATCTATAACGTGACGCCGTCAGCCCTTAAACTCTATATATAGTTTTGCAATTTTTTGTCATTAGTGTGGAACTTATTGTGTGTAATTTTGGAGGAGAAACCCTAAGACGAATTTCTGGCATTTTTAAGGGTTTTCATACCCTTGGATCTCCCATGTTTAATTGAAGATAAGTGATTATTTAATCATTCAATATGTCTATGTGTTGTTTGATTACATCTTGTTCTTGTCTTTTGATTAACATGCTAGGCTAGATTTATCTTGTGTTTGCTTAGATCTAATGAAACCTAGCTATTGATTATTGGTTATTAGTGTGTTATTAATTGTATTGGATGATTGTTCATCGATGTTAGGCTTAAGAAAACTGGCTAACTTCCTATACGGTAACTTGCTTGAACGTCTTAAGAAACATGAACCAATGCGTACTAAGGTTTTTATGGTTGTATTTAATGCATGAGCGAATTCTAGTGATCCCATGTTAGGAGCTTCTTAGCCGGATCGACATAGGAGTGAAGTAGGAGCTTGTAGAGTTGGGGAAGTACGTACGCCACCCCACGATTGGTATTAAGGAATACACCCGTCATCTACGCGATTAATACACACTAATCAACCGGTAAAAGATAGTTAGGGAGTAAGGAAATCTAAGTAAACACATTTCTCTCCACATAAGTTTCACGACCTTTTCATTTTCATTTATTTATTTTATTTGCATTTGTAGTTATTTGGGTTAGTTGACTAGCAACTAATTCCGCCCACTCTTTCAAACCCGAGATTTTACTTGCTTTCATAAAAAATTATAAAAATACAAAAAGAATCTTCCCTCACCCTTAGACCTATTAAAATAGTTTTTCAATCCTAACGACACTATTCCCTGTGGAGAACGATCAATCCCCCGTACTTACCACTACACTATACTACATCGGTCAGGTACACTGCCTGGTGGGGTTGTAAGCCTCTTGAGATCCCTTGAGAGGTAAAACCTGTTGTAAGGTCGCAAAACTACGCATCAAGTTTTTGGCGCCGCTGCCGGGGAATAGTTATTGCTTAGGTTGAAATTTCTTTTTATTAGGCCTACTCATTAGATTCCTATCTTAGTGAGATTTTTATTTTCTTTTTATTAGCTTTCCCGTAGTCTATCTTTTCTTTGTGTCTTTGTTCGTAAAAACCATTCCATTGACTCTTCCGTTCACCATTATGGAGTACGCGAATCCACCATACTACCCACCACGAAATTCACCCACTCCTTATGACATCTTGATGTTTAAACAATATCGAGGTGAACCCATATATGATGCATGGACTCGTTTTAAAAATTTACTCCGAATAGTCCCTCATCATAACTTCGATTTATGGTCCCTAGCTAAAATCTTTTACGATCGTGTCGACCTATGTGACCAAATATGCATTAATGATTTTGTCAATTGGGACCATAGGGGATTAAATGTTGAAGAAGCATGGGATGCCATTGAAGATTGTGCCCAGTATTATTATAGAGTAGACAACCCAACAAACGTTAGTACAAGTCAATTGACCACAAATTCCAAGGATCATGAAACAAGTTTGTCTGGGGATGACTATTTTGGGATACCTAAGTGGATGTCATGTAACATCATAGTACAAAAAAAATACATAGGTAATCTAGATAAAATGGAGGATGAGGTGGATAATCCAAGCCCACAAAGTACCCCACAAGTCCTACCATCACTTGAGGCACACACACCGCCCGTGACTTACCCGGAAGAAGTAGAAGAAACTTTAGGAATCCCAATGGAGGTAGAACCCTTGGACCAAGCACCACTAGAGGATATAGGTTTGAATACTTATAGTGATAACCTTACTCTTAGTTCCAGGGAATTTCCTAGTGTTGATGAACCGGAACCTCAACCTTTACACAACTTTCCATCCTTAGATATACATCTAGGAGACAAAAGAGGAACCGACCCACCCATCAACCCTTATTATCCGGGTAGTTTTAGGATGAAGGAAGCCATTCACTCACCCCCTTCACCTCACGTGGCATATTTCCACCCTAAGGGTGTGTATCGCTACTTTCACCCGCACTTAACCCTAAGTGTAGGGAAAACCTCTCCTTTATCCGTTAAATAAGGGCAGAGTCAGGCTCGTGACTCGAACAAAAACAAGCGCTTCTTGGGAGGCAACCCAAGCTTTATTTGCTTTGTGTGTTTATTTATTTGTTTGTTTGATTTTATTTGTTTCCGTATGTATGTTTAATTTTTATTATTATTGATTCATGTTCAAAACTAAATTGTGAAAATGCTTTATCTTGTTTTTAACTTCGTCTTAACTACATATAAAGGTATTTTGCAAAAGATAAGTGTAAGGGAAATCTAAATCGGTTTATTAGAACACAAATGAACATGAATCGTAATAATAATAAATTAACATACATATTAGTATTTGTTTGAGTCAAATGCTTGTATCGAGTCATAATGATGTTTTGCAGGAATTCCAGGAAGTAAGGTATAGGTTTTTCCAGAAATTTTTCGGAAACTTAACATGAAAATTCTGTCAGATCATTTCTGACGGCGTCAGGCTTTACAACCTGACGGCGTCAGATTTGAATTTTCTGAAATTTTTGAAAGTTTTGTTTTCATAAAAAGTTTTTATTAAATCTATAACTTATAAACTCCAGGAATCTGCAAAATTATCATTCCACAAGCATTATATCCTTATATAGAGTTTATCCCGCCGATGTTATGCAGGTTTTCGTGTTTGTTTTCTCAGGTTTAACAGGTTATTTTGGACAAGGAAATGTTTGTTGGATCAAGCTTTTGGCGATGCATTAGTCGTAAAGCTTCTACATTCTCTTGGAAGAAGATCTAACCGTGTTACCACATTATCCACCGAGCGAATCAGGGGAGTATTTGATTTCATTCTTTTACCTTATTACTTTTACATCATGTTATTTGAACATTGGGGACAATGTTCATCTTAAGTGTAAGGGGGGGGGGGGTAAAGTACGATTAGAGAATGCTTTTACGCTTGATTTTTGTTTGTTTAATAGTAGATGTGTAATAAAACTGAGATAAATACCTGTTAGGGCAATTTTAGTGCCAAATTTAAATTTTTTTACAACATATAGGAGTGAAACTTTGATCTTAATGAGCGTCTCACGGATAGGAGTTATATGACTAGCACAAAAACCGTACCACTAAAAAATTTTCCACCCCCAAATATGTGAGGTTCGCCCCTAGAATTGGTAGGAAAAGCATTTATGCTATGATGTGTGTACCGGTAGCACTTAGATTCTAGAACTTGCGTTAGGACCATTCCGAGGCCACAAGTGAGACTACATTTGTGTAGTTAGATTTACTACATGATAAGAGGCATTAGGATTAACCCATTGTTTTACACCTGTGTTTTTGTTATAATTACATTGGCTACATTGGTCAAGTAATTCTCCCACACCCTTTGCGTTGTACTCATTTTTAGTACACGATACCCCTAGTTGTCACAACTCGTAATTTCAGGCCATTTTTTCCGAACCTCGACAATTTACTATTCACGAGTTACTATTCACTGGCACTATTCATTCCAAAAATTTTATTTCATATTCTCGTAAGTTAAACTATTTTAATGATAACCCGAGATTTTGGCACTCGTCGGACAATTTCTGCAAGAATCACGAAACCGTGTCCGAGACTTACTTTAAGGTTTAAACGTCATTTAGGCATCCCGATATGTCCAAACAACATTACCAACAAGAGAAATATATGTTTTCCACCTTCCGTGACATTTTCATGAATTTAGGAATTTTAGGATACCCGGTTTTAAGTTTTGTGACTTTACGACTTACAGTTAGCAATTAGCGGGACCAAAACTCACTCCGTAAGTCAAGATAAGTATCCAGCCTATAATATCTAGATATTTTCTGAAAAATATCTAGATATTTCAAAAACCTAGTGAAATTACCATTTTACCCTTCCATCAAAATTACCAAAATGCCATTGGACTATAAAAAGACTAAACTAGCTTATTTTTAGAAAAAAAATCACAAATCCTCTCTCCCTTCCCTCTCTAGCTCACGGCACAACCACTAGAACCAAGGAGATCCCGTAATTTTTCCAAGATCGAGTGTTATACAAGTCCCAAATACCTTCCTTGTTAGAGTTTTGCAATAGAAACTCCAAGGTTGTGGTCATTTTTCATTCTAGCTCACCAATCATCAAGTAAGCTTCAAGAACATCTTTCTAATCTTTTCATACTTTCAATCTATTGTTTTTCATGTTATATTGATGATTGATCATGCAAAATACAAGTTATCTATACCACTTTGTTCATTTTCATAATAAACCCTAGATCTATAAGTTTTATTAACATCCTTATGAGATCCTTGGTAGATTAGCAAGGTTGATGATGTTTAGGACCCCATTGCACCCTAAGAAGATGTATGGTAGGATTTGGGGATCATTTGAAGTTGTTTGGTTGGTTTTTGAACAAGTTAGCAACTAGGAAAACCAAGTTTTGACACTTATAGAAAGTTGCTGTCCCATTTTGCAAAACATGGGAAACTCAGGGGCTAGGGTGTAACTTTGGACAAAAGATTTAGAAAATACATTCTGAGACGAAACTATGGCCGAAAGAATGGATAAAAACCGAGTTATAACGAAGGAGATACGAAGTTTTAAAGTTAGACAACACAAAAACTATTTTCTGAAAATGAGCTTGCTGTTTGCCGAACTTCAAAGGGCAAAACGAGGCGTTAGACATGATCTAGGAGGGCCGAGCTACTGAAATTATGTTAATTCATGCTAGGACGATTCCGTGGATATAAAGAACATAGAAAACGGACTTATAGCGACCAAGATATACACGTTTGAAAACCTGGCGAAACTTATTAATTTTGACAGCTTCTAATAGCAAAGTATATTGCAAGTGTAAAACAGTTTTCTTTCAAGTCACCATGTTGCGAGCTATTTTCCCGTTGATTGAGTCGCGTATGACCAAAACTCATAGAAGACTCTGATAAACATTTGGGACCGCTTAACTTATTTTATGGGCCAACTTCCGCACCACTTTTCATAATGTAAATTAACACTTTTGACTTCTCAAATATATTCTAAATGATTGATGTGAAAACCGTTCTTTACACTTGTGTTGTGATACCAATTGAGTTGCACCCCAGTGGCATGTATGCTTCCGCTGGACCCGATTTTGGGGGTGTGACAGATTGGTATCAGAGCCTAGGCTATAGAGAATTGGGTATTTTTAAAACCTAAACTATAGCTACTTTTACGAAAACTTAACCCTATGACCGCCACGTGCCTGCCTGCCAAGCTGATGCCTCATTTGTGGTTTGTTGCTGACATATTTAATGAGATTTGTATCTTATTGCCAGATAGATTATACTCACTTATTCTCGTTGATTACTGTGATTGTCTTACATATAAGGGTGCATACATATCATACACGTCACAAGCGTTACACCTTTTTCCTTACGTAGTTTCATCTTTCGACCTCAAGCCTGATCACCTGCCTTAGTCTTTTGAACCCCCTTTACATGTGAAGGACATAGTATTATTATAACTAAGCTGAGTATTCCAAAATTCATTGAACCTCGGTGGAATATAGACTAGTCATCTATATTCGACCCGGGACAGTGGGACATAGCCTGACTACCTATGTTCGACTCAGAGATGAATTTTGCAATACTGAGAGTAGTTATAATGGAATTATGTCCGGATTGATTTGATCGGTGTAAGCAATTCCATAATCGAGCCAAATTTTCAAAAGACCTCCTTCAAACCACTTGTTCCTAGTTTGATCTAAGTGACAGTTCTTGTTTGATGAGTTGCGAGGATCAAACTGGAATCAAGTTGTTACCCGAGCCGATTCAGTTTAATCTCATGACAGTTCTTGTTTGATGAGTTGTGAGATTAAATTTGAATCGACAACCTCAAACCGATTTAGCCTAATCCCATGACAGTTCTTGTTTGATGAGTTGTGGGATTAAGTAAAAATCGGTTACCTAGAGGTCTTTTGAAGGCTATGCTCGATCATGGGAAAGTTTACCCCCATCAAACCCGACCATGAGAACGTACGTACGTAGAACGAGCGAGCTGAATTCAGGGACTGAATTCCTCTAACGGGTGGAGACTGTCACAACTCGTAATTTCAGGCCATTTTTCCGAACCTCGACAATTTACTATTCACTGGCACTATTCATTCCAAAAATTTTATTTCATATTCTCGTAAGTTAAACTATTTTAATGATAACCCGAGATTTTGGCACTCGTCGGATAATTTCTGCAAGAATCACGAAACCGTGTCCGAGACTTACTTTAAGGTTTAAACGTCATTTAGGCATCCCGATATGTCCAAACAACATTACCAACAAGAGAAATATATGTTTTCCACCTTCCGTGACATTTTCATGAATTTAGGAATTTTAGGATACCCGGTTTTAAGTTTTGTGACTTTACGACTTACAGTTAGCAATTAACGGGACCAAAACTCACTCCGTAAGTCAAGATAAGTATCCAACCTAAAATATCTAGATATTTTCTGAAAAATATCTAGATATTTCAAAAACCTAGTGAAATTACCATTTTACCCTTCCATCAAAATTACCAAAATGCCATTGGACTATAAAAAGACTAAACTAGCTTATTTTTAGAAAAAAAATCACAAATCCTCTCTCCCTTCCCTCTCTAGCTCACGGCACAACCACTAGAACCAAGGAGATCCCGTAATTTTTCCAAGATCGAGTGTTATACAAGTCCCAAATACCTTCCTTGTTAGAGTTTTGCAATAAAAACTCCAAGGTTGTGGTCATTTTTCATTCTAGCTCACCAATCATCAAGTAAGCTTCAAGAACATCTTTCTAATCTTTTCATACTTTCAATCTATTGTTTTTCATGTTATATTGATGATTGATCATGCAAAATACAAGTTATCTATACCACTTTGTTCATTTTCATAATAAACCCTAGATCTATAAGTTTTATTAACATCCTTATGAGATCCTTGGTAGATTAGCAAGGTTGATGATGTTTAGGACCCCATTGCACCCTAAGAAGATGTATGGTAGGATTTGGGGATCATTTGAAGTTGTTTGGTTGGTTTTTGAACAAGTTAGCAACTAGGAAAACCAAGTTTTGACACTTATAGAAAGTTGCTGTCCCATTTTGCAAAACGTGGGAAACTCAGGGGCTAGGGTGTAACTTTGGACCAAAGATTTAGAAAATACATTCCGAGACGAAACTATGGCCGAAAGAATGGATAAAAACCGAGTTATAACGAAGGAGATACGAAGTTTTAAAGTTAGACAACACAAAAACTATTTTCTGAAAATGAGCTTGCTGTTTGCCGAACTTCAAAGGGCAAAACGAGGCATTAGACATGATCTAGGAGGGCCGAGCTACTGAAATTATGTTAATTCATGCTAGGACGATTCCGTGGATATAAAGAACATAGAAAACGGACTTATAGCGACCAAGATATACACGTTTGAAAACCTGGCGAAACTTATTAATTTTGACAGCTTCTAATAGCAAAATATATTGCAAGTGTAAAACAGTTTTCTTTCAAGTCACCATGTTGCGAGCTATTTTTCCGTTGATTGAGTCGCGTATGACCAAAACTCATAGGAGACGGCTGAGAGATTATGTTACAAGGATTTCAAAAACGACAAGTTTTATTACTAACTCTTAGCGTGCAATATTTTGCGGCTAGATTTGCGAGGCCGTTGGGTCACATTTTCACAAGTTATAAAAAGAGTTATTTTGCGACGAAACCATTATAATTGACAATAGAACACCAAACGAGGATCTTAGAGTATCGTTTCAACATATTTACACGAAAAGTAGTTCATGACTTAGCGAGACGTCAAAAATGTAGTTTTCGACGATAAACGTTATTTTCAAAACTAACGAGTGGTATCGTTAACATACGTAATTGCATGAGTAGAATCATTTCATTTGCTTACCTTAGATCATATCATTCACATTAGGTCGCGGTTAGAGACCGAGCCTCATTTGCATCCTATCCTTTGTCATCATTGTGCTATCATATCAGGTGAGTTTCATAGCCCCACTCTTATTCTTTAATACTTGTTTTAAACTCTTTGGGGGAGATACATGCTTAAACTATTTGCGTACATACACGATTGTGTTAAACTTATTTGCGTTACTCTTGAAAGCATTTCGCGGACCTAAGTATCAAACACTTGGGGTAGCCGTAGATAAGTCTCCTTGTGAGCAGCATTGATAAGTCTCCTCGTGAGCAGCATTGATAAGTCTCCTCGTGAGCAGCATTGATAAGTCTCCTAGTGAGCAGCATAAGGTCTATTAGTGATATAGAACGCATATCGTATACTTACATGTCTTACTCATACTATGTTAGCATTGGGTTGTAAACACACAGGTTGCAAGTCTTGAATGGGCAGGGCTTGGAACTGAGTGGATTTACAATGCCTATGCTGTGGAAACTTTCTCTAAAGGCTTTTCAACTTATTTATAGCAAACTCTATGAACTCACCAACCTCGTGTTGACACTTTAGCATGTATTTTCAGGAACCAAGCAATAGCACGCTACTGGAGGCTTTTGGCAGGGCATGGCATGGTCATAGAAGACTCTGATAAAACATTTGGGACCGCTTAACTTATTTTATGGGCCAACTTCCGCACCACTTTTCATAATGTAAATTAACACTTTTGACTTCTCAAATATATTCTAAATGATTGATGTGAAAACCGTTCTTTACACTTGTGTTGTGATACCAATTGAGTTGCACCCCAGTGGCATGTATGCTTCCGCTGGACCCGATTTTGGGGGTGTGACACTAGTACACCCCTCAGAGCATATCTTTTCGTTTCGGCCTTTAAGCATTTTACTTAAAGGAAGAATTTGTTACACCCCACTAAAATGTACACCCAAATCGCCTTAGCCTACCTTGTATGCGCTCATTTTTAGTGCATTATTGTTACAACATTTGTTTAAACCCCAAGTTAATTATCTAGTTGATTACATGGTTGCTAAGTCGAGTCATATCCTTGTATATATTGTTTTGGGACGATTGGGACTCATGGGTAAAGTACTAGTGTAATGGAGTAATGGGGAAGAACATCGTTTATTACCCCCATATGTGCTAAATATTTTAAAAGTACTCCAAGTTTTTCAATTATCTTAATTCGAGTCATTAGAATAGTTATTTGTAAAGTTATGTAAAAGTTCAAGTGTAAGGGGAATGCAACGCCCCTATGATGTATTATTTTGGATGGTAGGGCAAGAGTGTATGAAAAAAAAAAAAAAAAAAATCGAAAAAAATCAAGAAAAATACAAAAAAAAAAGAGAAAAAGAAAAATAGAAAAAACATACGGACTACCATCCCGTTTTATTTTATGTTTTTGTTATTTTGTTTTTAGCTTAAGATTGAGTCGAGTCTTGGCTTAGCAACATTGTATAGTACATGTAATTAATCAAGATCTTTAACTCGCCACCAGTAAAATATCCCGTATCCAACAAATCCGTGTTTATCATATCCCTACACCTCACGTTATAACCCGTTTAAAAGCCCTCTTTGATAGTTTATCTTAGGTGCTTACGCCTAGTGGAGGAGGTTTTTGATCCTTTCCCAAGCCTATGGTAATCTATTTGCTATGACAGGTAGTGAGAGATATTATCCGTTTTCATTTATGAGATTTATTTTGATGACACCTGAGAGATGTGAGTATCTAAACACTACTTGTGAGGTGCTAGTCTATAATCTCCGTGCTTATTATGATTAAAGTGGAACGACTATTTGTTGTAATTACTTTTATATTAGTGTTAAATGACCCCTAACTTGTATTTTGATTAGAATAAAAGCGCATTTGCTTGAGGACAAGCAAATCTCAAGTGTAAGGGTATTTGATGAAGCGAAAAGTGTACCGCTTTTAGGGGGTCATTTAAGCCTTAAATCGTATTTATTTGATCAAATATTGCCCTAAATCGTTCCTTTTGTCATTTTAGGTACTTTTGAGAAGAACTCTGGAAAAGGAAGCATTTTGGACGTTTTTTGAGCATAAAAGTGAAGAAAACGACAAAGTCTCAAAATTATGCTGGAAAGTACCTTTGACGGCGTCAGGGATTGGTCCAGACGGCGTCATGGCTTGGCAAAAGTGGTGGATATGAAAATTACTCATGATAAGCCAGAGAATTTTGCATGAAAAATCTGACGGCGTCACCCTTTGAAGTGATCAAGGCCATCACGGTTTAAATTAAAGAGGGACGGCGTCAGGCCCATTTCTGACGGCGTCAAGCCTTGATAAGCCAGAGCGGATTTTGGAGCACTAAAGAGGGACGGCGTCAGGAAGGCCATCCGGGAACCCTAAAAGCGGCGAGGTGACGGCGTCAGGATCTATAACGTGACGCCGTCAGCCCTTAAACTCTATATATAGTTTTGCAATTTTTTGTCATTAGTGTGGAACTTATTGTGTGTAATTTTGGAGGAGAAACCCTAAGATGAATTTCTGCCATTTTTAAGGGTTTTCATACCCTTGGATCTCCCATGTTTAATTGAAGATAAGTGATTATTTAATCATTCAATATGTCTATGTGTTTTTTGATTACATCTTGTTCTTGTCTTTTGATTAACATGCTAGGCTAGATTTATCTTGTGTTTGCTTAGATCTAATGAAACCTAGCTATTGATTATCGGTTATTAGTGTGTTATTAATTGTATTGGATGATTGTTCATCGATGTTAGGCTTAAGAAAACTGGCTAACTTCCTATACGGTAACTTGCTTGAACGTCTTAAGAAACATGAACCAATGCGTACTAAGGTTTTTATGGTTGTATTTAATGCATGAGCGAATTCTAGTGATCCCATGTTAGGAGCTTCTTAGCCGGCTCGACATAGGAGTGAAGTAGGAGCTTGTAGAGTTGGGGAAGTACGTACGCCACCCCACGATTGGTATTAAGGAATACACCCGTCATCCACGCGATTAATACACACTAATCAACCGGTAAAAGATAGTTAGGGAGTAAGGAAATCTAAGTAAACACATTTCTCTCCACATAAGTTTCACGACCATTTCATTTTCATTTATTTATTTTATTTGCATTTGTAGTTATTTGGGTTAGTTGACTAGCAACTAATTCCGCCCACTCTTTCAAACCCGAGATTTTACTTGCTTTCATAAAAAATTATAAAAATACAAAAAGAATCTTCCCTCACCCTTAGACCTATTAAAATAGTTTTTCAATCCTAACGACACTATTCCCTGTGGAGAACGATCAATCCCCCGTACTTACCACTACACTATACTACATCGGTCAGGTACACTGCCTGGTGGGGTTGTAAGCCTCTTGAGATCCCTTAAGAGGTAAAACCTGTTGTAAGGTCGCAAAACCACGCATCAAGTGCACAACCCAATTAGTGTCGAGACTAAAATGTAGTTAGCGAAGGAAAGTCTTAATAACTTGAATAAGCTTCGCGGTATTCTCTAAGAAACCTTATGCAACAAAAACCGAACAACTTCCAGGAAGAGCTTGTGCACTACTCATATATTAATATTGCTGCTATATGTTCAATTCAAAAGAACACTATATCGCTTTTGTCTATACATGCTCTCCTAAGGCTACCTTTGATGTTGGCCTAAAATTAGCGAAGATTCTCCTGTTACTATGATGTCCACTAATGTTTGCATCTTTGAAAGTTAAACAACAAACCACAAAGACCGATTAATAACCAAAGTGAACAAGACAATATGAAAAAGAACAAGATCCACACTTCTAGTTTTGGATTTACTAATCTAATCTAACTAAAAAGGATTCTCTTTTCTATTCCCATAAAGGATCCACAAATAAGAAAGCGTTTTGATTTCCACATAAAAGTAAAGTAAAGTAACTCCCAATACCGTCTTCCACGGGTTATGGGTCCCAATACCGTCGAAGACGGTGTATGGGGGAGGTTGAGACGTAGACAGCCTTACCCCTACCTAAGGTAGAGAGGCTGCTTTCGGTTCTACCAAAGGTAGAAAAGGACCCCCGGCCTTTTGTAGGGAGTGAGGATCGAACCCTTGACCTCTCGGTTGAGAGGCAAGGGGTTTTCCAACTGATCCAACCCTACTTGTTCCACAAATAAGAAAGCGTTTTGATTTCCACATCAAAGTATCATATCCTCCTTACTTTTTCATAGTTAAACGTTGTATGTACTATGTATCACCACGTCACTTCACTGTTAAATTAACATACAATAACGGTAAAAAAGTTCAAAGTTGATACTTAAACGCAATTTCCAAGTTTTCAAAAAAGAATCATAAGGAAAAAACCCGTGTTATGTTAATTGTAAAAAAGTGATAGTTTATTTGCATTTTGCAACAATTACACACATGCACTCCCCATAGTTTATCTAATTTGGTGTTGTACAAACATAGGTTCAACAATGAGTTATTGGCTCAGTAAATCACCGGCAGTTGGCGCATCTGGGGCAATTTTTGGATTGGTATGTTCATCTAATTTAGTTTTGATAATCAGACGAACTGTTTGATGAGATTGTTTTATGTGTCAGGTTTGATCATTTGCCATATTTGTGTTGAGACACAACAATATGGTCAAGGGTGGCGTAGGAGACTTGCAACATGTTGCACGTGTGATTGCTTTAAATATGGTATAAATCTTTCTCTACCCTTTTTACTTCAGTTCCAAATCAATTGTTCTCATCTTGAGGTAGGAGAATGAAGGGTCGGTGGTATATAATGGGTTAAAGGATTCGGTCAAAAGGGTAACTTCATATACGGTAGGGTTGTTAGAAGCTCTTTATGTCCAAAATTGAAACTTATATAGTAACTATCTAGGGTGTTTCGATGAAATAATTAAAGAGGTTATGCTCATGAATTATACACTTTGGGAAACTATCGACCCCTTTCATGAAAGCTAATTTCTCTAAAATTTACATGTCTGACCTGTTAGAGATAAAACATAATGTAAGTCAACCCATTCATATATAAATGGGTTGAAATTACAACCTTTATAATAATGTTTTATCTTGTTAACGAGTAAGCAGTTCACTATTGTGATCTATCTTCATGCAGGCTATAGGGTTGTTGTCACAAGGTATCGACAACTGCGGACATGTGAGTCTTTTTTCACTCAATTTTGGCAAAATGCCAACAACCTAGTTGTCGATACCTTGTGACAACAACCCTATAGCCTGCATGAAGATAGATCACAATATTAAAATGCTTACTGATTAAAAAAATAAAACATTATTATAAATATAGGTAGCAAAACGGGCAGGCCGGGCTGGAACGGGCACGGGCTAGAACGGGCACGGGCTAGAATGGGCACGAACTTAAACAGGCACGGGCTAAATGGGCACATGTTATACAAATCGCTTTATAGAAGACCGAAAATGACGAAATAAATTCCTTAAATGCAATACCCCATTTATATTTAAAAAATTAAATATATTATATATATATATAAGTTTTTCTTCAAAAACGATTATAATGTTCTCTAATTGAGAGAAAATATGTGTCCGTTGTGCCCATTTAACTTTTCAATGGGCTAAATGTGCCCATTTCAAAAAAAAGGATGGGGCTAAATTGCTAAATCTTGTACAAAGTAGCCAAAATTAGCCAATTTTTTTTATTTTGGGCACAAATTGCCACCTCTAATTATAAAGGTGGCAATTTCAACCCATTTATATATGAATGGGTTGACTTACATTATGTTTTATCTCTAACAGGTCAGACATGTAAATTTTAGAGAAATTAGCTTTCATGAAAGGGGTCGATAGTTTCCCAAAGTGTATAATTCATGAGCAAAACCTCCTTAATTATTTCATCGAAACACCCTAGATAGTTACTATATAAGTTTCAATTTTGGACATAAAGAGCTTCTAACAACCCTACCTGTATATGAAGTTACCCTTTTGACCGAATCCTTTAACCCATTATATAGCCACCGACCCTTCATTATCCTACCTCTAAGATCAGAACAATTGGTTTTGAACTGAAGTAAAAAGGGTAGAGAAAGATTTATACCATATTTAAAGCAATCACAAGTGCAACATGTTGCAAGTCTCCTACGCCACCCTTGACCATATTGTTGTGTCTCAACACAAATATGTCAAATGATCCAACCTGACACATAAAACAATCTCATCAAACAGTTTGTCTGTTTATCAAAACTAAATTAGATGAACATACCAATCCAAAAATTGCCCCAGATGCGCCAACTGCCGATAATTTACTAAGCCAATAACTCATTGTTGAACATGTGTTTGTACAACACCAAATTAGAAACTCTAGCGAGTGCATGTGTGTAATTGTTGCAAAATAACTGTAAAAAAGTTGATACTTTCGCCAAACACATCCCATATTTAGTACTCCTCCGTATGAGTATAAAACTAAACCACACTCTAAGAGAAACGGAAAAATACCTACGCCTATTCATACATACATATAATATACGCGCAACAAATTAAAAAATCATAACGAACGTAAGCGCGCGGGGTATACCTGATTAATAATCTTCTGAGTAGACTCATCCTTCACCTCCCCCCCTTCCTTATCCTTCGCCGCAACCGCAACATTCGGCTCGACAAACCCCGTCCCTCCTCCACCTCCACCTCCATTAAACACTCTCTGCTGGTGATGATGATGCTTATGAACAACAGCATTCTGATGATGATGATGAAACTGCATCGCAGCAACATGATGATGATGATGATGATGATGGATCGGATTGAACACGTGAATGATCCCCGGCGTATTCTGCGGCGGCGGTGGCGGAGGAGAGACGACGGCGGTGACGCGGGGGACGAATTCAGGTTCCTTGGCGTTGAGTTTACTTAAGGATCGTGTGAGTGATGGTTGTTGTGGTTGTTGTTCTAGGGTTTCTAGGGTTTGGGATGATGACGTGGCAGATGAGGGTGGTTCATGTGCCATGATGGTAAAGGGGATAGATGGGGGGATCTGTGAAGGGTTTATATATATTGATGACGTGGCAGATCGGATCCCCTCTTCAGTGAATGAAGAAGATGAAAAGTTTTTATTTCCCTGGGTTTTTTGTGTGCCGTGATCCTAGCCTATTTATTTACTCACCTTTTTTTTTTATTATTAGTGTACTTTTGAGTAAATTACACGAATAGTTCACTTATCGTCCCTCAAAATTAAAAGTTGCATGTATCGTTTTTATCGTTGCCAAAGAATAACATGAATGGTCCCTATTCATGTTATTCTTTGGTTTGTCAAAAATTTCACCTATCGTCCCTCAAATGGACCATTCATGTTATTCTTTGGTTTGTCAAAAATTTCACCTGTCGTCCCTCAAATGGACCATTCATGTTATTATTTAGCAGCGATAGGGACGATACATGCAACTTTTAAGTTTGAGGGACGATAGGTGAAATTTTTGACAAACCACAGGGACCATCCTTGCAATTTACTCTTTATTTATTTATTTATTGGGGTTTGGTCGTAAAATAGCAAGGTACTTTTTTCAAATGTACCGAGTTAGTACGTGTACTATTTTTTGTTCCACTTAATGTAATATACTTTTATGTTTTGTTCTGTAATGATGACATGTCATGTTATAAATGGTGACACGTGTTAGACTTTCAGGTATGTCACATCATCATCACGTACTAGATTGGAACAAAACATGAAATTACCTTACATTAGAGAATATAAGTAAATATATTATTAGTGTACTTTTATTTATTTATTTATTTGAGTATTTTCGTAAATAAATTAGAGAATATAAGTAAATATATTATTTGGCAAATGACAAAAAAATGCATCGAACTTGACACTTTTTATGATTGTGTGTAGCCAACTATTTTTTTCTTATTGTGTGTACTAAACTTTCAGATTTCCATCATTGTGTGTATTTTGTGACTATTCTACCATGCAAAATGACCATTTTACCCTTCGAAATTTGAAAAAATTAAGGGTAAAATGGTCACAAAATACACACAATGGTCGAAATTTGAAAGTTCAATACACAAAGTCATAAAAAGTGTCAAGTTCGATGCATGTTTTTGTCATTTGCCCTATATTATTTAATTTACATTTTTTTTTTTGGGATAATAATGTTGATAACCGGTAACGTTGATTTAGGTGTAGTTTGTTTTTTCACAGGTTTTATGTCTTCATTTGCAAACCATATCTGCAGAAGAATGGATACATTTGAAGTATTAATAAGTAAGGAATAAAACCTTTCTTTCTTTCTTTTTTTCTTTTTTTTTTTTTTTTTTTTTTTGAAAGAAAGAAATAAAAGAGAAATAGATAGAATTTGTGTTGAGAAAGTGAAAGTTTATGTCTAATTTTTGAAAATGTGAGAAGTAAAAAGAAGCACTTGTTTCTGTAAAATAAATAAATAATAAATCTGCGCACCCATAAATGAGAGAAGTGAAAAGAAGGAAAAAGTGTTTCTTCCAAAAATAAAAAGCAAATGACACAGAGTGCAAGGTGCAGTTGACACCGCCACGTTAGCATGTATCATAATACTTGTATAATATAAACACCATACCCAAACAAAAAAAAAAGGCGTTAGTGGGTTGGCGATGGAACCTATCGCGCGCCATGCGGTGCAGCATAACGGCGACACATGTGCCATTTTGGGGCTATAACAAGCCATCGGTGCCCTGCATCGTGCTCTCTTAAGAGGTGCAACCTAGTCGAGTAAAGTTGAACATAGGCAAAGCTCAGTAACGAATTTCGGCTCGAGTTACTCGAAAAAAGTTCAAATCGATTGCACCCTTAATGCTAAACTTGTTTATAGGGTGTTTGTTTAAGTTGATCTGACCTGCTTATGAGTTTATTAAACTTTTGAATTTTGAAAGTTGTTAAGATTTTTTTTGCTTATGATCTTATCAACTCAAATTTATAGCTAATGTTATTTAAATTTATAAACTCAAACAGATAAACTCATAAGTTCTAAAAATTGAGCTTAAAAGCTTTTCAAACGTTAAAAACCCATAAAAGCCAACGAAATAAGCTTAAACAAACACTCATTTAGAAGAAAATGTAAAGCTTATACTAGTGTCTAACTTGGTTGATTGATTAATAAAGTGTGTACATGGTAACATGACTATTTAAATGTAATTTTTTTTTACTAAATAATAACGTGAGGTCTTACCCAAAATTGCACTTTGCAGGGTTTGAACTCTACTAGACGTGTAAACCTGACCACCGGTATCATTTGTAATTTTACAACATTCATTAATAGTGCATGTACAATCATAAAACTGAAAAATTTGATTAATTGGTTTCTATGTTTAAAGAACAACAAAAAGGTTTTTATCGATGATGATGGTGGTTGGGTATCATGCTCAATGGCGGATGTAGGTACTAGCAACCTGTAGCACGTGACACATATGAATAATATATTGGTTTGTTGAAATGTAGTTTTTCAAAAGATTCAAAAAGAGAAAGCAATAAGAGGGAAAAAAAAAGAGAAATAAACATTATTATATCTTTGTATATATGCTCTAAATAAGAAACATCTAAAGAAAAAAAAAGGAAAATATCTTTTTCACCAAATTTTGTCAACTTAGGAGAAAACTGTGAAGAAAAAGTGTAGCACAATTTCTATTCATTTTCTATCATCTTTAAACTATAAATAGCTCGTAAAGACAAGTTTTTCTAACTTTTTTTCTCTCCAAATAAAAACTTTCAGAGTTCGAATACAAGTGAATTTAATAACATGTTTAACTCTAGATTGAGATGCCAAAGTCTCATTTAATTAAGAGCAATGTTCGACTCACACTTTTTTCACAAACACAAATTCACACGCAAATGTGGCATGTGAGGTGTATCAGTTAGGTTTTTTTTTTTTTTTTTTTTTTTTTTTTTTTTTTTTTTTTTTTTTTTTCCTAATATGCATATGCATTGGTTTGATGAAATGTAGTTCTGCTCAAGAAATACTCTTAAGTATCATTCTACTGCTAGAGCATTTGATTCTGCTGCTAGCGTTAAACATTCTACTGCTGAATGATTCTGCTGTTGGTGAAGAACTTTCTACTTCTAAGTGAATAACTATCGAATGATTCTGCTGCTGAGTAGATAAGTATACAAAGATATTATGTGTATTAAAGTCAACAATACACAGTAGATAATATCTTACCCTATGTGATCAGTCGTTATGCTATATTCTCAGAACAAGTTGTAAACATAGATACATGTTGTATCTTAATGACTGACACTCTTAAAGCATGTGTTCGATTACACTTGACAATATTGTAAAGATCTTTCTTGAATTATAAAAGAAAGATCTTAGACTAGACATATGTGTGAATAATTAAGTGCTTAGAATATAACTGTCAAGAACATAGAACAAACACATATATCACAAGTCATAGAAACATAAGATTCAAGGTTTTGTAACCCTAGTGATAGTGAAGATCACTCGTATTATTATGAATAATATTGAATCATTTGGTGATAAGCTTTTATTGTTCATTGTTAAATAACAATCATAACTGTTCCATTTCCATTAACCAAATTACCTTCTAAGTGTGATTAAGTAGATTCCACATACTTAATCATATTAACTCAATATATCATATACACAAAGTACCAAAGGTTTAACCACCTTACCAGTGTATCGATCGAAACCTCTCAATTGGTATCAGAGAAAGGCTAATATAGTTGATTTAGAAGAAGAAGCTTAAGAAATGGATGTTCAAGATACTGCTACAAATGTTGCAGCAAAGTTGCCCATGATCAAACAGAATGAGTTTGAATTGTGGAGGTTGAGAATTGAGCAATATTTTATGGTTCAAGATTATGCTCTTTGGGATATCATTTTGTATGGTGATTCGTTTACACTAGGTTATACAGATGTTATTGTTGAAGGCAAAACTGAAAGGAGAAGAAATACTGGACCAACTACCGGTGATGAAAGGATACAGAAGAGAAATGATCAAAAAGCAAGAAATTTGTTGCTTATGACCATTCCTGGTGAACAAATGCTATCCTTTAGCAAGTATCCTGATGCAAAAACTCTTTTTGAAGAGATTTGTGCATGGTTTGGTGGTTGTTGATATAAATAATGCCTAAACACGATATTAATATTTTTCGATATCTCTACGTTTTGATAATCACAAAATGTAAAATCATTAAACGAAAGATTATGACGTAAACAAGTATTTAGTTGTAAATATCTATTTTGACAACTTAATCACTCAAGGTATGAATAAACAAATGCTTAATGCATTATATGATCAAAGAAACTTTTTCTTAATCACTAGATTTTTTATAAAATGTTACAAACATTTTATATCCTTTAGAAAAACATTTTTGGTATTAAATAAATATGTTTAATCTATTATAAATATATGAATTCAAATTTTCAACCAAAAATGGCAAAAATGTTCCAGAAAAACCTTCCCCACAAAAAGACAAATCTGAGCAACGTTCGGATTTGGGCGGCCCCCTTAATTTACTAGGCGGCCCCCTTAATAATTAAGGAGACCGGCCACCTATTTAAAGGGACCGCCCCGCTCCTCTAGCTCCTCAGCATTGCCTATAAATACTGGTTCATTCCTGGACTTTTTCCTCACCTTTTGCACCCCAAACCTTCTGTTATAAATCTCTTCTCATCTTTCTAAATCCTTTCTAAAATCCTTTGATCATATATTCTTAAGCATTGGTTTCTAAGTGATCCAAGCTTCCACCATCAAAGTGCAAAAGAAGAATACTCCTTCAACTAGAGAAGAAGTATTGTAGTTTAACTCATATTATTTTGTAGTTGTGTAAAGTGTTGTATAGTTGTGATAAGTAGATCTAAGTGTAAGTAAGTAGTTGTGTTGTAAAGAAGTAGTGTAGAAGTTGTGAAGCCGCCGTGAAGAAGTCGTGAAGTAGCCGTGAAGAAGTTGTGAAGCCGGTGTGAAGAAGTTGTGTAGAAGTTGTGAGATTGGTTCTAGCTACGATTAGAACTCGACATTTAGCTTTGTGTCGTTAAACCGGTGTAAGCGAAAGTTGTGTAAGGTTTCTCCGCCACAAGGGAGTTTGTTGACATAGTGAAGTGAACTCTCGAGTAGGTGACTCGAGGAGTGGAGTAGGGCAAGGAAGGTGTCCTTGTAGCCGAACCACTATAAATCTCCGTGTTGTGGTTTGATCTTTCCATCTCTATCTTTCATTTCATTTCATTTACTTTACTTGCATTGTTTATTTACATTTACTTATATTTGCTCATTTTGATTCAAGAGTTGAATTCACATAAAATCGAATCGAAGTTTTAAAAAGTAAACAAAAAGTTTTCATAAATTAAAAAGACGTAAAACTATTCAACCCCCTTCTAGTTTTCCACAATTGGTATCAAGAGCCACGTCAAACAAGATTTTTAAAATAAACTGTATTTTAAAACTTGAAACGATCTATGGAATCTGAAAAATATTTAGAAGGGCAATCTATGCAAAGACCACCACTATTTGAAAGTGATGGATTTCTTTATTGAAAAAATCGATTCGAAACTTATGTGAAATCAAAAGATCTAGATCTTTGGCATGTTATTACTAATGGTGATTTTTTACCTATTCAAAATAATCCGGAAACTAAAAAGGATGAAATAGTACCTTTTGAAAAACAAAATGATGATTTAAAAAGAAAACTTGCTAAAAATAATGAAGCAAAAATGGTTATTTATAATGCGTTACCGCGTAAAGAATACGAAAGAATCTTTATGTGTGAAACCGCAAAAGAAATTTGGAACTCTTTACTAATAACTCACCAAGGTAATAGTCAAGTCAAAGATAATAAAATAGATCTTCTTGTTCAACAATATGAACAATTTATGATTCTGGAAGAGGAATCAATTGATAATGCTTTTGCGAATTTTAACACTATCATCACAAGTTTAAAAGCACTTGATGAGAGTTTTTCTTGTAAGAATTTTGTTAGGAAATTTCTTAGGGCTCTTCATCCAAAATGGCGGGCTAAAGTTACGGTGATTGAAGAATCTAAGAACTTGTCAACTCTTCAACTTGACGAGTTGATCGGCAACTTGAAAGTCTACGAAGCAATAATAAAGAAAGACTCTGAGATGGTCAAAGGAAGAAGAGAGCAAAGCAAGTCAATTGCGTTGAAAGCTAGGAAAGAATCTAGTGACGAGGATAGCTCAACCTCCGAAAGTAATGACGAAGAATATGCCATGGCCGTGAGAGACTTCAAGAAATTCTTCAAAAGACGAGGAAGATTCGTTAGAAAACCACATGACGAAAGAAAGGCATTCCAAAAAAATAAAGATGACAAAACTAGCAAGAGCGAGAGGAAGTGCTTTAAATGCGGTGATCCAAATCATCTCATCGGAAGATGTCCAATGATGTCAAAGGAACAAAATCAAAAGGCGTTCGTTGGAGGAGCATGGAGTGATAGTGACGAAGATGAGAAAGAAACCACAAAGGAGGAGAAGTGTCTTATGGCTAAGACATCAAGTGAGGTACATTCCGAAACCGAATACTTTAGTGATGAATATTTATCATTAGACGAAAAAGACTTAGATAGTGAATATAATAGGTTATGCAAACTAGGTCAAAAAGTAATGACTAAAAACAAATCACTAAAACGCATAAATAACCAATTAGAAAACGAAATACTTGAATTAAAAATTAAACTAAACGAACTTAGAAAAAGGCAAAGAAGCTTTTGCAGAATGTAAAACATGTCTAGAGACTAAAAATGAAAACGAAAAACTTAAGGAAGAAATTTGTAAACTTGACAAATTCGAAAATAGTAGTAATTCACTTAGGAAAATAATAAGTATTCAAAGAGTATCAGGAGATAAAACCGGCTTAGGATTTAATTCAACTGAGGCTTCAACTAGTGAAACTAAAAATGTAAAGTTTGAATGTGAAACTAATAAGCAAAAATCTTTAGAGTCAAAACCTAAATATATACTTATGAAATATAGAAAAATACCCATAGCTAGTAATGAGGAAGTAAAAATTTTCTACAAACCATCTTTAAAAACCGAAGTAGAATATTCTAAACCAAAATTAAGGTCAAAAATACCTCCTCCTAGAAGACCACTTGGTCCTCACCCTCGGCCTAAAACTCCTCAACCTAGAAGAAACCAAAATAGACCAAACTGCCAAAATAATAGTCACCCAATGTGGAATTATTCAAGTCCACCAAGTTTCAATCCTTGGGGAATACTTCCACCATATATGCATCCTAGTCAATTGCAAACCATGTTTGGTTCAAACAACTATGGACCAATTAGACCATGGGGACCAAGTGGCTAGATTGTCAACTCATCGGGAAAGTCGGTATCTCATTCATGATTGGCTTCTATAAGTCAATATATACGCTTTGAAGTGCTTGAAGATCACACATTGAAGACTAAAAGGTACGCCTCTCTTTCATGCTCACCACTATATGCTTAGATTAATGAACTAGCTTATTGCATGCCCCCGTTAGTCTTAAATGCTTTGTTTAGTTAATACTTATGTGTTTGTTAGTGAGTTTTCTTCTTATATATATACATATATTCATACTTATATATACTTATATATATATATTATATATATATATATATATATATATATATATATATATATATATATATATATATATATATATATATATATATATATATATATATAACAGGAGGCGTATGACGTCATTAATGCCACCTCAATGCCACATAATCATTTAAATGCCACATAATCATAAACTATGCCACCTAAGCAAGCCAAGTTTTGCCATTTATTAAAATTTCGGATTTATTTTTCAAAAAAATTGACACTTGCAAGATTTGAACCTAGGTCTTGCCATCCATGCACAAGCTTGATAACCACTAGACCAACATCTTTTTTGTTTTATATTTTGCAACACCAATTCTATAAACTTATGCCAATTAATTTTTTTTCTTTCTAATCCAGAGTATGCACAATATAGCCTGATTCATTCACTCAGAACCCTAATAAAAAAAATAGATATTCACTAAAAAACAGAGCCGCCATCATCATCATCTTTTTTGCAACTACCTACTACTCTGTACGCTTCTAATATGCAATGCCATAGATATGGAGGTAATTCAATTTCAGTTTGATCATTCATGAGAAAAGAAAACGGTATGTATTATGTTATATTGTTGATTCATCATATTATTTATATCTTTTTTTTAACAGCACTATATCTCCATAAATAACAAAAGGACCTAGCAGGTGGCTAGGAACTGGTAATTACAAACATGGTGGAATGATGATACAAGGGTCACTTGACCACACAAACCATTAAATTGAATGCTTCCTGTTTCGATTTGAAATCCAGTTGTGGGAAAACAGCATCGAAGAACTTAGAGAGACTTGTAGGTACGTTTTTTTTCTTCTAAAAACCCTAATGATCTCTCCCTAAGTTAGTTAAGTTGTTAATTGTTGAAGTTGTTAACTTTCTGAGATGATTGGGAAAGTTTTATGAATTGCCATGTAAATTTGATAGAACAATAGAAGGATGAATTGTATATAGCAACCGACAAACCATTAAATTGAATGCTTCCTGTTTCGATTTGAAATCCAGTTGTGGGAAAACAGCATCGAAGAACTTAGAGAGACTTGCAGGTACGTTTTTTTCTTCTAAAAACCCTAATGATCTCTCCCTAAGTTAGTTAAGTTGTTAATTGTTGAAGTTGTTAACTTTCTGAGATGATTGGGAAAGTTTTATGAATTGCCATGTAAATTTGATAGAACAATAGAAGGATGAATTGTATATAGCAACCGTTTTGACTATATTCCAGATAGTTTCATTTGATAGGATATTTAGTTCTATATTATAATTGTAGTCTCATGGTCGAGTAACCATGGTTGTAACTGTCAACACTTAACAATTTTATAACATAACAATGGCTCCCCTGGACCCTATTCTTGGAGTATCTGAAGCTTTTAAGGCTGACACAAGTTACTTGAAGCTCAATCTTGGTGTTGGTGCTTATCGTACTGAAGAACTTCAACCATATGTGCTTAAAGTTGTCAAAAAGGTAAACGTAAATCTCCCTTAACTGAAATTGATATTTACTTATGCGTTTTGTTAACTTCAACCATGTGCGTTTTGTTATAATGAGCCCAGAACTGAATGTTGTTGGAGAAACGCTAAGTACACTTAAGTTTGCTGAACGGGTAGTGACTGCAGAACTCGGTGCTGCACAAGTACATAAAGATAGTTTAGATGTGAAAGACCTTAAAGAACAGGTTTTCTAACGTACCCCTATATTTTCCGTAACACTAACATACTCTGTATAGGTCAGTAGATCTTTGTTTACTTACGATTTTTTTTGAAATTGGAATTGGGAGGACACGTGTTTTGGGTTTTACTATCAGATCCATCTTTGTTCAGCAAGACAGTAATGCACAAGAGAATGTTTGAAAATAATGCTACATGTGTTCGGCAACCCATTCTCAAAAAAGCTAAATCCAGTTGCGTTACATCACCGAGTATGTAAATCTTGGGTAAAAAGCGGAAATCTGAGCCTGGAGATATGGATCTACCAAAGGTGCCCAAGACCTGAACTTTACGTGGTTTACATTACTTAAAAAGAGTGACTTCTGACTTTGGATGAGGACGGTTTGATAAATTTAATGGTATAATATATGCAAGTACGTACTGTGAGGAACTAAATGGACAAAGATTGCATTACTCGGGTTGTAAAAATACATTCACAGTAGGCTCTTGCTGTCCTTGAATCCATGTCATTTGCTAAACCAATAATCGTTTCTTTGCGCAGGCTTTTAACTGTCATTTTGACCAAGCTTTATTATCATGTAAGAAACTTGCACCTACCGTCAAGCTAAACAAGCTATGACAGAATCGATGATTGCATTGTTTGATTTTACATGTTATGCCTAGAGATGAAGAAATGGGCAGGTCTGGTGGGCTGGAATTGGGTCAAAACGGTTTTTCTTAATTTAATAGAATGAACATCCACCACAATGGTATCATGCTACCTACAAAATTCATGCTGCTTGCAACAAAAAAACTGATTTTAGTTCATTTATTCAATGATAAGCACAAACATACTTACGCCATAAGTCTGAATCATTTAGATGAAAATGTGGTGAATGCATAGATGATTTTTTTAGTAATCATTTGGTAATCAAGATGATTGCAGTTGAAGTACTCAGAATCTGAAATCGCCACCACCGATAGTATCAAAAATGTTGCAATAGAGATACATGGGAATTGCATAAGGAGGAAATAAATACTCTGCGAAAGGAGATTGTGAAGCATGAAGAGCATGTAGATTCACTTGAGAATGTGACAGTTACATGCTATTCTGTGCAGTATATGCAAACGTGACTTATATGTAGCGTTGTGTATATTAACTGCAACTGCTATTTGCATCCCGTTTTCCTTCACCATGATATATTAGAGCATTACTTTCTGGCATTTAATGTATTCAAATTTTGTTTCTTTTTTTTGTTTAAGTCTTTCTGTTAACTGTTAACATGTTATATTTTATATTGCTTCAGAATTCAAGCCTCTTAAATTGCCCTGTGCAAGCAACTTAACACTCTCTAAAGGGATGGATTCTTTGACATGGAGGCGGTTTCCAGGATATTTGAGGAGGATATGGATATTGTCAACGTGAAATTTAAAATGGAAGTGACATGGCTCAACTGTCTACATTGTACTCACTAGCTAAAGAAGATGGATACAATTTGACATTGATTTTGAGGAGGGCTGCAATTTGAAGCACTCTGTGCCTGAGTTCCCAGTTACCCATGTGATTTTAAAATCATTGTTCTATATTCAATGGTTAAAAGACACGAAACACTTGGATCAAGATGTAACCTAACCATACTTTGTTTGTTACTGTCATAGAATGATATTAGTTCTGCTAAAAACGAAGCTAATGAAATGGATGAAGCTTCTTCATTGATTGATGAAGCTCCTCAATCCAATATCCATGTGGAGTTAAAAGTACATGTTATAGTGACGAATCTGACTCATAGGTGTTTAGGGTCAAACATCATTCATCAGTAAAGCCACAACACAGAAAAACAACCAATTCTGCCACTTCAAATCAGAAAATCAGGTATTAATTATTTTCGTGTACATCTGAGTCGAAGACTCGCATCATCTTGTGTTTTTTCCAGAGTTCCGAAAGCAAAAACTCTTGTGAGCGCACTATGAGAACAATGATACTAATTTGAGGATGGCTCTAGGAAATGAATGTGAGAGTTAGGGGCAATCACCCGCTAAATAATATATAGAATTCGTTGCCAGCTTACATAATCTGTTTATTAAATCTATCAATTATGTTTGAGGTGACTCAGAGCGGGCTGCAAGAACATCACCTGGTTGCAACAGTAGGCAACTTTAGTATTACTTGGGATTTCCAACAAATGAAGATCTAGGTAGTAGTACACATTAATGCTACCAAACCCAATAAAGCCGCAAGAGCTATTATTATTGTTATAACTTATAAGCCAATGCCCAAAGATGAATGCATCATAGAAAGTCAATTTTTGCACGAAAAGTATGTTTTTTGTGACTACCCTGAAGCACCCTTGGTAGTAGTGGCAACTACATAGAGAGACCTGATAGAATAGGTAGTTTTTGGTAAATTCTTCACAATTTTTTAAATAGGTAATTTTTTATGGACCATCCTTGAACCAATCTACCCGTCATTGATTTTTTATTTAATAGAATGAACATCTACTACAATGGTTCATAAGGTAAGTAAGTTTGTGTTCCCTGTATTTCTGTCGTAATGGGTTCATAAGGTAAGTAAGTTTGTGTTCTGATAAAGACGTTCTGTCGTAATGGGTTCATAAGGTAAGTAAGTTTGTGTTCTGATAAAGACGTTTTGTTGGCTGTATTCCCTTTTTTCAGGTTTGTAATATTGATATTCTTAACTCTTTGATGCCACTTTTGATAAATATAATATTAAAAGCGTTGATAGCTTCGTAGATTGCGAGAAAATATAGGTGACGGGATGATGAAGTGATTATAAATGTCTCTTAAAAGTTATGTTTCTATGTTTTTAGTAAAACTTGGGTTGGTTCAATGGGTTGCTTTTGAGGTTGCTTCAGTTGGTTGGTTGGCTGTTGATTCGATGAGTTTGTTCACTGGGTTGGTTCAGCAGGTGGGGGTTCAGGGTGTGTGTTCATTGGGTAGGTTCAGTGGGTTTGTTTGTACAGTGCGTAGAATATTTCAATTAAATATCATATGTGGGATACTCTTATTTGATGCAGATGGCTCGATGGTTTTCCGTCTAGATGCATTGTTGGCAGGGCTCGGCTTGGTGATTGTTGATGATGGTGTTCCGTCTAGCTCAGAGCCTCAGTGTATCGGAGGAGAGAGTTTTTTGATAGAAAAGCCAGAAGTCGTGGAACAGCCTATGGTATGTGACCAAGAAGTGACTGATGTTAAATAGTGCTGATATACGCATTCTACTGCATGAAACTCAAGTAATAGTTCTGATATATGCTTACTTCTAAGGTCAAAGACACAAACATCAAACTTCCATGCCAACAACTCGATGCATTTTCTCTCTTATCTAATATATATATATATTTTTTAATTTTATATCCATTAGTATTTTTTGACTGGTTGTTGGTGGCTTCTGCATTGCAGATAGTTGCATCACGAACTATGTGGATGAAGGAATTACACGCACCATATATAGTCGTGAAGATAATTATACCTCTGCATCAGATTCTCCTTCTGCAAACATGTCAGATAGAAAACAAAATGCTTTTGAACCTACAACATATCACACAGTTACAGAGACACGACCACCAGTTTCGGCCAAAGAAGAGGTGTCGACAAATGGTGCATCAGATCAGAGGGTGATTCCATCTTAAATTTGAAGCATTCCTATTTTGGCCAAAGCAACAATTGATGAAAATAAAAGGAGTTGCTCCGGGTCAATCATTTGTTCATCAGAATATCAAATCAGAGGTAGCCACATGTTATTTTTTATTTCTTTTATTTTTTTTATTACGTAGAGTGTATGGAGTTAATTGTAAATTGTGGTATTGTAGGATTGTTTATTTGTAAAACCATAATATGCATTGGGTTGATTTTGTTTTATGATAACTAATCATGTTTGTATGAATCTTGATTAAGTTTGAAGGTTGTTTGTTATAAAGGTATGCATTTTTTTTTTGGGTTTTATTGTTGCTTTTGGTTTTCAATATTTAAGCGTAATGATCGTCTTGATGCAGAAATACATCGAAACCCGAAAATAACCATTGGTGTTTCAATTAAATATACAAAACATTAATGTCTCTTAGGATGCTTTTGCTCATCTAAGACGTTGTCCTATGACCTTGATGCTAATTTTTTGTGCATGTAAATAAAACAGATGATTAAGGTTCATCCAGAAATGCAGGCATAAATTTGACTGGATTTTGAGCCTGTTGCCCATGAAAAAGCAAAAGCTAAGATTGAAAACGAGGCGGGTTAAACAAATCAGTTTTTTTAGTTAGGGTCCAAACGGGTCGTGTTGAGATAACCACCAAACACTTTTTTTAAGTATTATTACCCTTATGGAATTTATGTTTAAAACCATATTGAATCAATAATCACTTGAAATAAGGAAAGTACCATTGGTTTGGCTACCAAGCTTTAACTTTTGGCTACCTTGCTTTAGCATATTAACCTGCACCCCTTCAAGATTTTTGTGTGGTTCCTATCAACTCACTTATAATTTTTGCCAATTTTAATCATTGATACAAATCTCTTTAGTGTTTCTAACTAAATTTAAGTGTAGAATGCATGTATTTGATTTAACGAGATATCGTTCTTAATGTGCCATTAAGCTAAACGGTGTAGCATGCAACAACCTGATGCAGGTTACAGCTTAGGATTTCTTCTACAGTGGCCTCTACCTCAGGGGTGACACATCAAATTTTGTGGGATAAAGGTTATAGCTTATTTTTTTGTTAACTTAAGTTTTTTAACGATATTTATAAGGCTTGCTCGCCCATCAAACGAGCTATGCTTTGATAATTCGTTCTAGCGTACCACTTTGAAACTTTTTTTCTCTCATATTCAATAATCGTTTCTTTGTTTTCGTTCTTAATACATTCAATATAAAAATTTGGTACGTTTATATCTTATTTTTCGTTAACTTATTTTTCCAAAACGACAATTATAAGTCATGCCCGCCCATAGGGCGGGCTTTGAAAACTAGTATATATATATATATATATATATATATATATATATATATATATATATATATAATCCTCTCACAACCTAGATACGTCATTTGTTGACTATCTAGAACTAAAAGAAATTGTTCGTCCTCGAACCTTTTCTTCCCCCTTTGCTCTCTTGGACTATAACGTTCAACATGAAAATCTTCTATGTCCACTCTCACAAGACTCATGGTGATGAAGAGAAGTGAGTTGAGTGGATCAACATAGAAGTAGAATTCGAACCTTCGCACAAGAAAACTATGGATGAAACAAACTCCCATCGTCGTTAGCATTCATCTCCGTCATTACCTCATCATCTCTCGACACCATTCAATTGTCCACTTTAACACATAATATATATATATATATATATATATATATATATATATATATATATATATCGATCTCTATATATATTAGCAATACCTGACAACTAGGAAAAGCCACTTGGCCAAAAAAAAAAGCCACTTGGCAAAAAAGAATGCCACTTGGCCAAAAAGAATGCCACTTGGCAAAAAAAAATGCCACTTGGCATAAAAAAATACCACCTGGCATTTTTCACGCACTCTTTTCACACACACAACACCGGATTTCTCTCCTCTCATTCAATTCTACCGTGAAATGGTCAATAACATTTAAAACTTTCCTAAAAAATCTCACAAAATTTGTTAAACTCACCAAATCAATTTATTTTGATTCGTGATTCAAAATCAATAACCTTATCACTCCATTTTTGTTGATTTTGATAATTATTGAAATCAAATAACCACATCTTGATTAATCGACAAAGTTGTGATTTGTTCAAGGTAAACACTTCATTTTTGTATGAGCAGTTTAATTAATTTTTGTTACTCTGATTTGTGTTTAAATTGTTGATTTGGTGATTCAATATCTTTAAAAAAGTCACCGATTGTTATTCAAAACTTTAACAAAAACTAAAACCCATATCAATCTCATCATTATATCAGTTCTTCCCAAGACCCACAATCCGAATCGAAGAAGCAATTGAAGATCCAAAATCAACAAACGAATCTGCACAAATCAGAGTGATTTTTACGAAATCATTAGGTAAAAATCATCAATTGCTATTTGTTACTATTAGTTTGAAAGAAATATGATGGTAAAAATATTATTTGTTATTAACAAATATTATTATTGATGATTTTTACGAATATGATGATAAATATTATTTCAAACGAAATCATTAGGTAAAAATCATCTATTGCTATTTGTTACCATCAATAATAATATTAGTTTGAAACAAATAGTAATTGATGATTTTTACGAATATTGAAATTACCTAATATTTATCATCATATTGAAAGAAACAGTTACGTAAAAATCATCAATTGCTATTTGTTACTATTAGTTTGAAAGAAACAGTTACGGATTTGAATGATTTCGTAAAAATCATAATCTAACTCAGGTCTTTTTCTTAAGATTAACATGGTTGATTTTTTTTTCAGGTATATGAATGTGACAATTAATTAATTAATGCATAGTTAGTGCTTGATGAAATGCCTGAATGAAGAGAATTGGTTCTAACTGAAGATCACTTATCATTTACAGATTTATATGATTTCGACTTTAAGCTATGATTGGAAATGGCTATTGGAAATGAAGGTATTCTAAAAAATGATCCACTTTTTTTTGTTTTTTTAACTCCTACGGCTATTATATGTCAGTGAATTCCAACTTTAGTTTTAGGAGTTCTATATAGCATGTACACTAAAACCAGTAGTCAAAGGGAAATTTATTATTATTATTGTTCATTCATTTGTTCTATAGCATATTTATAGGTAATTGTTTATTAAGCTTTATGGTTCTGGTGGTCAAAAACAGGAGACAACAAAGTCGTCATTAATGGCATGTTCTTATAGGTAATTGTTTATTAAGCTTTATGCTTCTGGTGGTCAAAAACAGTGATATAATTATGTTCTTAAATCATGGTTGAATTTTTTTATTATTAGAAATTTATTGTTTCTTTATGCTCTCTTAAATCATGCAGAGGATGAAACAATTCCAAGCTGATGAAGCTAAGGAGAAAATGCTTCGTTTAAGCATAGAGGCATGTGGTTGCTCTGGTTTTTCAGTACAACTCCACATTTGAAGAGAAGCCTAACAACGATGACAGGTTTGCTAATTACACACAAGCTACATACATTGGTTCCGTATTAATAGTCTGGTTTTTCGGAAAGGCAGAATTATCAATTATTACAGTAGTTACTTTCAATTGTTTATAGACTTGGTCATATAAGTAGGTTTGGTTCAAAGGTTTTCTTATTAACTTGCTCATATCATTAGGGATAAAAGGATACTTGACATAGAATAAAAGAACAAGGGAAATGTAGTTGAGTTTGATTCATCATCAAGTTCAGATGATGATTATAAGATAAGAAGTCGATTCGCACTAAGTTGCTATGAAAGTGTGATGGATTATCAAGTTAATAAGGAATCATATGTTGAAGTTATATGGAATGTTTGAAAGCCTTAAGGAGTGATTTTTATTTGCTTACAAAAAATTTGTCTACTCTTATCATATATTTCTTAACGGAACCGTTAAACAGAATTTCTTGAACGTAGAAAAAATGAATGGGGAATAGAAATTAATTTCCTTAAGATGAAGTTGATTACTCCATTTTCCAAAACAATACTGTTACTGCTTCCCGATAGTTTTTAAACAAAACTGGGCTAAAAGTTGGTACGACGTTTTACTTGTGGAATCTGAAACGGTATATTTACCATCAACGGAAACTTACCATAGTGGGAACGTCGCCTATAATTTTGAACAGATGGAGTAGTTGATAGTTATGTACTGTCGCAGTAGTCAAGAATATGCTCATATTTAAAAAAATAATAATAAAAAAAGATGCTTATTAGTATGCGTTTATCTATAGTGAATCTTGCGGATTGTCATTGTTTTGCTTGCATACTTCTAAGAGTTTGTTACCAATCTTTCTTCAAAAAGTATCATTAAAAAAGATGGATCAGCACTGGAAGTCTTAAGAGATGTTCTTGATGCCAATGATACCAGATATCCGGAGGTAATTGGTCTGATACATTATATAACTATTTTATTTTCACGTGTCACCTCTGTTTAGAAGTTTCAGAATATACACAGGCTTTTCATGTTTTATGTCATGTTCATAAAGTAATTTTGCTGTAATCATGTTTTATGGGCACCAAAGATTCGACGCTTTTGAAACAAACTGCTTTAAAATACAAAGATACACGCAAGAAGGTATTAATAACACTACTCCTTTTGCGATGAAAAGTACGGAAGAACTTGACAAAGAAGAGCTGGAGAAAGCTTTCAAAGTTAAAGGCTATACCTTTGAACAATATTGTAACATGAGCAGTAAATAAGGAACAGAGTAGTTTGGGCTCTAGAGTAGGAGATGGTTAAGGCTCGAAACAGAGTTTTTTTTGAGAAAATAGCTACCATGAAGATCATTGTTGACCCATTAATGGATTCCCATTAGAAAGTAATATATATATATATATATATATATATATATATATATATATATATATATATATATATATATATATATATATATATATATATATATATAAGAAGAAGAGCTAAAACTCCCATTTATGAATCTGAAAGAACTATTGTGATGTTACTTTTCAGGGTCGCGACAGATTCCACTGCAGATTTTGCTATCCTACTGAGCTCAACTTTAACCCGGTGCTCATCAGTAGGTAACTTGATCAAGTAGGTCAGTTTCCTAATTGCATATTGTAACACAAGATCAACAATTATTCAATCTGTATGGTCTTATGCAAAATGGTACAGGTGGAAACTTGGGCTGGTCATGTAATAGCTCAAAATTGGCTGGGTTGGGTTGGGTGGGTGACGGTTCGACACTTATTCTACAAATAGTTACATTTTTTTATATATAATTAGTGTGAACCTACTATCAGCAATATGAGGCACAACAAAATCAATATTTGATTGATCAAAAGGTTAAGGAGCACCTTGGACAATCTGTTGCATTTCAATAAGTTGGAGCTACTGAAAACCAAATGATACCTCGGCTTCCTATGCTACCTAACACGATGTTGCCAATGCCTGGGAATTCACAGATGCCAATGAATCCAGCATTATACCCCGAAATAAGACCGCTTGCTCCTTTTCCTAGACATATCCCTGGTATTGCAGCTAATTAAGCATCTCTTAAATTGTTGTGCTTATAAGTTAATGAATACATTATGCTTTATGAGATTTTTATTATCATCTTGCTTGCTACCTAATTATTAGTTTTGTTTATAAATTAAATTGATAATATAAGATATTTTAGATTAGGATAGATTTTGAAATGAATCTTATGCTATTCAAAAAGTATAGGTGAAACAATGTCAAAACATGTCGATATCTAAATTGCATTGTGAGCACCTTTTAAACAATTAGTTGTAGCAGGCTATAGAAAACTTTAGACCATGGTACAAATTAAGATTGTCTGAATATGTATTTCAAAAGTGATTATTATGAAGCAAAGAATAAGGATTGGATCATGGGATGGTTAATCTTGCGGTGGATGATATAATCCGCCTAAACAGGTATCACTTTACATTATATGAGTTTGTGATAGGTGTTATTTTAGACATGTTTAGCGTTGCTTTAGCAAGCATAGCTCTGTATTATCATAGTAATGATCTAAACTTTTCCTTTTTTAATTTTGAACTTATAAAAAGCGACCCCTTATGTCGGCCCCTTTTCGATGAGTACAAATTCAGTAGATATTGTAAAACTCTTAACGTACTTCAATCATGATTCATGAATGTATGAACATTACGGAAACATGCATGTAACGTAGGGTCTTCTTAAATATCAGGTTCGTTCTAAAGGTATGATATTTCTTCATATACGTATTCTTACATTTTATTTATACTTTGCAAATGTGATAAGTTAATCATGCACCCAAAATTCACTTCTCTCTGTTGCAAACTTTTATGGTTATTTATTCTATGCATATCTTATTAAAATGTCTAAATTAAGTTAGGACCGATCCCAGCCTGTTAATAAATATGTTTACAAAAGCTAATATCTGTCCGTGAGGGTTGAACCTGATATAAGTAATGTTTGGAATTGTTGTTAGAATTACTTCTTTTAGGGAGATTTAACAACCCTCCAATATCATACTTGATAAACATGTGTACAGAAGCTGTGGTTCACAATTGGAGGTTTGATTACAGCTTAAACATACTAACTGGTTCTGTCTTTTTGTGATTGCAGCTTAAATAGGATTTTACTGGAGGGTGAGACAACAAAGGAGATTTAAGTCTATTGGTAGAGATAATATGAAGATTGTTGAACATCAAGAGCCTTTGTTGCAAATTTTTAACGAGTTGGACAGGTATCTACTGTATAATATAATCTTTAAATAATGTGATACCACGCTCCTTTACTGATTATGGTATCAAATAAACACAATCTGGTAGCTTAAATATTCTCCTACCAGTTAGATTAGAGTTTGAATGAATTAAGCAATATTAGTCTCATAGTGCCTGCTATTGTCAAAGTAGCTCTATATGTGATGTGATTACTATGATAAGTGATAACTGATAATGTTTATGATGTATTCGCTCCTCCAAAGAATAGACCTAATAATTTCTGCATTAGAAAACAAACAAACTAAGATTTCTGTTTCATTGTGCATAATGGCCGGTTTTACGTAAGACCAAACCATACCAGAACGGACCGAAGACCTAATATGAGGAAAAGGGTGGACCGAGGACCGGACCGAAATACGTTCGGTCTGGTCCGTTCGGTCCAATTTGGTCCGGTTTCTGGGTTCGGTTCGGTCCGGTCTTGCATACTTGAGTCCAAGTTTTAATTTTTGTTTGTACTGTATTTCCCATCTATATGTATTCAGGTGCACGAATATTTCTAAACTGGCAGCTCATCCAATGTGCATTTATCTAGGCCAAGCAAGAATCAGTGGATAAGGTATGCGACATAGTGAGAAAGCATCTTGCTCTGAAAGATAACATATATCAGTCACCGGTGAATCAAAGCTCTCTTACTAGGATCTGATTCCTCCAAACATCTATTGAAAGTTTTACATCTGGTCTTTCCTTAATCAAATCAGTTTTCTATTTCATTCAATATTGTATTTGATTAAAGCTCTTATGCAACTTCTTTGTGATTTTTCAGCAACTTTGGTAAGGGAAAAAGTGCAGCTAATTTTGAAATTCAGTTGCTTTGACATATTAGAATTACACTTCGCTCCGCTCCATATGGTTGGAAAAAGGCATGATTCTTCCGGTGGATTTATATATTATGACATGTATTTTCAACTAATAATAATACTTTGGTGAGCATTTATTTTGATAAAGGTTTGTTATCATGTCAAGAAAATGATGATTTATCAAAAGCAAACAATATTGATACTAACTTTGTCTCTTTTTAACATATATTGTTTTCAGTTTTTCCCATCTGGTAGCTCTGTTCCATGCTCAAGTATAAGAAATGCTTTACTTATGAGGCGATACAACGAAGGTACTATAGTGTTTATTTGTTGCTTTAGTACTTATTTAAGGTTCAACCGACATTTTTATAGGAAATTTAGGACAACCTCACTGTTATGATGACTATATTCACAACAATTTGACAATGTTAACAAAACTGAATATATTGTGTACTTTATTTAAACAATTCAGGAAGCTGATACGAAACATAATGGGAGAATTGACATGGAAGAATGGATAACCCTTACTCTACGACATCAACCCCTTTTGTAGAATATGACCCTCCATCCATGAGTATACTCCAGCTACATCTTATGCATTTTGTACTCTATTGATAATGATTTATTTCATATGCTATAATGCAAAATGAAGGAAAAAAAACTTGGATTTTTTTAGTATAATTGATGAGTTTGATTTTTGATTTGCAGGATCTTTAGTCTTGATGAAGAAGTAAAAAGAGTTTTTATTTTATTCAATTGAAGATATGAAGGCTGGAAATGTCACGATAAAGAAAATGAATAACATGAAAAGAAAATTTAAAATTGATGGAATGGTTAAACTGTGCTCTTTTTACGACATAACACTTCTAAATCAATTGGTTACTGGCTTTATAATTGAACACCTCAGGAAAAGACCTCAAGACAGGTGGCTTAAATTTTGTAAGGCGACTCAAAGAAATTGCACAACATTCAATGGATAGTGTACAACGGAGGATCTCCAATGGTGATAAAAAATATGGTGCTTCTAACATCTCTTTCCAAATCGCGTCTTTGCAATCGTAGTGTTTGTGTATTAAATCTTTCTTAACTGAAATTGATATTTAAATTTGATTTGAATATGGTTACTGGAACTGCAGCCTTATTTTGTTGATAATGTGAGTTTCTATGTTATGCTAAGAATATATAACATAGAAAAAAGAATATTAAAAGACCATTCCAATTTAGTGACAAAAATAATAAAAACGCATAATTTAAATCTGTACACACATTTTCAAATAATGTATAATTAAAACAAAATTTGAAAAGGAAAAAACAACTACAATAACTAATAAACTATAAACTCATCAAAATTGTTATATTTACGAAAACATAAACAAATTCACGCGGAAACATAGCTCGACTTATCTTCAACTCCTAACCGACCTAACAAAACAAGAGGAGAAACAAGAGGAGAAGCCATATGTGTATTATTTTTTGAACAAAGCAATTAAGCAAGCCACAAAGTCATGGACAAACCTCATCTATTTGATTTAAGTTGGAAAGAAGGCAAATGGACAAACCTCATCTATTTGATTTGAGTTGGAAAAAGCCAAGGGGAGTTGGAGAAATGCAAGATTTAATTAAATTGTTTAAACTTCTATAATGTTTATGAACTTGCAGATTATGTTACTATTCGGGTTAAATCTTGCATTAAGTTGAGTTTGTTTCTTTTAACCAACTACAAAAAGGGATAGACAAGCATCGGAGTCTCACATGTGATATATGAACAACATGTATTACTATAACATATTTTCACTCTCAACTAGTGTTAGACAGGTTACATGTTTAAATTCAGTTAAAAAATACTTGAAAGTTTTTTCCCCATATTACTTGGCATTCTTAAGGTGAGTTAGCATACTTCGGAAATCTAGAAATCCAAATAAGAATACGGTTGTATTGAGAGTTTCGCAATTAGAGAACATCCAGTAAGTAAAATTTTGTTACTCCTTTCATAAATGATTAATCTCTTATGCGCTAACAGCTACAAAACTTTTTTTTTATCATGTATGATCAACGAAAATAAAGTTATTATTCAATGTTTCATGTTTCATTTACTAACACACTCAGCACATAAAGGGAAGGGAATCGAAAGGGGTCGAAGCGAAGCGAGACGTCATACATAGCAAGCCAAGAAGAGAAGAGACTTGAAGCGTTGCAAGCCACAACACGTGCTGAGGCAAGAAGCGAAGTGAAGGCCAGCCAAGAAGCTAAATAAAGCAAGCAAATAATGTGTAGCAATCTAATTTCAACTTTAATTTGATAGTATCATGTGCTGATTGTGTAGGGGACAGGTTTTTGAATGATTTTAGAACAAAGCAATTAAGCAAGCCACAGGGTCAAGTATATGGATTTTCATGAAGCTCGCTCGCCCATTCTGCTTATTTGTTATTATACAATTCAACAAAACAATTTTATTTCTAATAACAAATTGATAAAAAAACAAAATTACATTTAGATCATAATATTAGCCAATTTAGATATATAAGTTACAAGTGTTTAACAATATATAACATGAGACTCGCCCGACCATCGGCCGGGTCATGAAGCTATGATACAATATACGAAAATTACTAATATTTTAATATTGATAACAAATTTTTAAGAAACAAAATTACATTTTTTTGAGTAAAAGGGTTACCTCAGTACAATAAGAAACAAAATTATATTTATATCATAATCTTAACCAAATTATATATATAAATTAGAAGCGTTTTACAAGATAATACATGAGACTCGCCCGGCCTGGAGGCCGGGTCATGAAAGCTAGTATATATATATATATATATATACACACACACACACACATTCCCTCTCATTCCTCAAACTCATTGTCGACTTGACGTCTTGATCATTTTATCCAAAATCCTCAAGATATTTTTTTTAACGAAATGTTAATAAAATGTGTCAAGTATTCCCTCCTCGTGCCAATACAACCCAACGTATTTTTGATATATGATAAATCTATCTATATACATATAAATATTTTACCATCAGAAACGAAACTCGAAAAATTCCAATTTTTGGTGGGCGGCCCCCTTAATTTTAAGGGGACCGGCTTGTTATCGAGGGCGGCCCCCTTAATGTTTAAGGGGACCGGCCATCTGATGCACCAAAATCATTTTCCCTTCTTGAAAAATCTGCCAAACACTCTATTTCTCATTCACCCTTTTCCTCCTACCTGCTGTGAACGAACCACACTTCCCAAAACCATCAAAACCAATTACCAAATCACCAATTCGGGCTTAATTCGCAAGGGGCAAACACTTATATCTCGATTAGCAACATTTATTGTAAGTTTTCCAACACACATTTCATCTTATTTCATCCAATTTTGAGTCTAATCATAATTAGGTATTTTATTTAAATTTTTCAAATTCAAATTTTTTATTGAAATTAAGTCTAGGATTCTCATAAGCAAATGCTCCCCATAGGATTAGAATGCTTAATCAACACTAGAAATTAAGTAATCAAAAACCCTCATGTCAAAATTTTGAAAAACCATACACTCTCATTCAAATTTTTTTTTATTGTTGAATCATGCCATAAACACTCGTTAAAACTAATCACATTGTATTATCACAACTCCTTAATCCTAAAAATATTTTTTTCGAATCATGAAAAATGGTTTTATTAAACATAAGAGAGTGTTTGGATTAGGTCATAGAGTCGTCGAAATTTAATCGAAATAAAGTTCACAACTACTTGTCAAGTTTATAAACACGCAACTAGTTGTTTTAAGTCATCAAGATACATAATTCATATGTATATTGAGATATTAGTAGTTATTTTTCTAGTTAAGGGGGCGTTTGGCGCAACATTTTGAAAGGTATTTTTGAGTCAAAATCTACGTTTTCAACTTTTTCAATAAGTTACTTAACATAAACACTCGTAAGAAATAGCTAGATATACAATTTAATATTTGTCTAGCCACATTTCAAAGTAGCTTATGATGCATAAGGGAGCGTTTGGATGTTTTTGGTTCTTTATCATAATATCCATATAACTACTCCTTAACATCATGAAATACATTTTAAGCGAGTTAAAAATTAAAACCAAGGAACATTGTAAACTACTTCTTAGGATTAAATTTTTAGAGTCGAAGTATGTTTGCGTTCCACATAAGTAGCATATACGACATATGCATGTTATATTTTTTTTTCTTAATTTTATTTTCTTGTTGCTATCTTATTTAGGTGAAAATGCCTAAAGCCACGGTTGGTGATGTTTCCAAAACCAAGCAATATATTCCAAAAGTCTCCGCTACTCACGGCATATCTCCCGCCATTGCATGTTTCTATCGTCCCATCGAAGATAGAAACATTCATGAAGGAAGAGTTGTCGATCAATCTTTCTATCAATCCGACAATATCGAACGAATGTTCACAAATGTTCGTCTCGATTGTTTCTTCAAAATAAATGAACCAATCATTCCTCGCTTCGTTCTTGACTTCTATAGCCAAGTGACAGTGCAAACCGATCAATATGGCTATATTCTTATCTCCTTTATGATCCAAAACGAATTTATCACTCTCACTCTTGCTCAGTTTGGTCAAATCCTCCAAATTCCCTTCAACGGTCAAGCCGTTTTCTCAAATGAATGGGATCTATCATCTCTTGAGAAAAATCGGCCTCAGGATGGTCCATACTATTCTGAGATTCCAACTCCTAACGACATTCGTCGACTACTCGAGCTAGAACGTGGTACGACTTGTCGAAGAATCAAGTCGAAAAATGTCGACATTCATGCAAACCAAGTCCTTCTCAAAGAACTAAGCCCCGACATGAATCATTGGGAAGAACTCATTCGCGAGAATGCGTTTGGTACCGGCGGACACCGTGACCACCTCACGGCTAGCATCGCTCACATGTTGTATTGTGTTGTTGCGGAAGAACAATACAATTTGGCTTATTTCTTTGTCCATCGTATCATCTCCGCCAAAAATACTCCACATGCCAATCTTCCTTATGGTATGTTCCTCACTAGACTTTATCGTTTTGTCATGGAACATTACCCACATCTTGAGAGTGATATCTATCAATTCGTTCGTCCCGTCTTGCGTCCTCTCACTCGTAGCCAACTTCGTCGATCTCGAAGTGACAAGGGCAAATCTCGTCGCCCTACTCTCTTCGCACCTCGTAGTTCTACATCTCATCGGAGAGATGATGATGAGGAGGAAGGCACCTCACGTGTTAGTACTCCATCTCCCACGACGTTCGTGGACAATCTTCCGGAACTTAATTATTCCGATTATCAAGTTCCTCTTCCTTCCGAACAAACCGATCAAATCCTATTTGAACGACAAACCTCTTTGCTCAACACTACTCAACAGATGCATCAAGAGGTTCGAGGTGGTTTCAAGTCGATAGGAAAAGCTTTCAGGAAGATTCTCGGGAAGAAGAGATAGAGATGTGGATGTTGGCTTATTTGAACAATAATGTTATTAGACAATATTTTTTTTGCTATTATATGTACTTGACAATTATCTTGTTAGTTCCTTGTATTTTGAAGTATGTTAGGATTTTAACCATCCTCATGTTAGAACTTTGTTAATATGCTTATATTGACATGCTTGCTATTTAATGATTATTGACATATATGCTTTATAATATGCTTATATTAGTTTAAATGTATGCATGATTATTTAATATGTTTATGCTACTATTTAATCATTCTTGGTGTACATGTTCCAAGTAGAGCTTGCTGCAAATACACACTCAAAAATGGACCCTTTTCTGGAAATTTTTCATTTTTGGTCGCCTGGGAAAACACCAGAAGGGCGGCCCCCTTAATTTTACTAGGCGGTTGTTGGGTCTAATAGTTGAGTTGATAAAGACAAAACATGTGAAACATGAGGGACTTTTTATTCTGATTGTATCTACATACCCCTTTTTATATTTGGGTTGCTAACTCAACGGTAGAGTACTCGGCTTTTAAGTGCGGCTAGGATCTTTTACACATTTAGATGAAGCGAGGGATTCGTCCATACCATCGGTAAAGTTTGGAAGACCACGACTGATCCTGAAAGGGAATGAATGGAAAAAATAGCATGTCGTATCAATTAAGAGTTTTGAGAATATTTTATTCTTTCCGGCTCGGTACAAAGCCTTTATGGCGACAAAGAATGAAACTTCACAAAAGGAAAAGATTTATATGTATCTTTTATTATTCTAGAATATTCTTTGTGTAACCCTAATCCTCTATTATATAAAGAGGATTAGAGGCGTAGGAAAAGTATGTGTGTGTCAAAGATGTAGACGTCTAATGTGTAGGTTGTGGCTAGGCATCGAGTTTTCACAACAGATGCCTAGGTTTTGTGTATTGTTAGTGTTAGAGATGATGACGAAGAACCTTGATAATAATAATGAATCTTTTGTTATTCCGCTGTGCATCTTGTTTTGATCATTATTATTGTGCTTATTGTTTATCCTAGATCAAGGTCTAAACAACCTAGAGTCCAAAACGGTCCAAGAACTTAATTGATGATGGCGTGCATAAGTTCTATCAAGTGGTATCAAAGCGGGGGGCTCTCGATCTAGGGATGTTATAAGGTTTTACTGTCGAAGAAGGAGCAGAATTGAAGACGATTTTATGATCGGTAAAAATTTTGAATTAAAGGTATTGTAATTTTATTTATTCTGCTGCTCGTACTCATTGATAATATATCGCATTATTTGGTCGATTAAAGATTGGTGGAATTTATGTTTACCTCGTACTGATTCTATCTTTAATTGGTATTGACTTTTGCGAACATGTGATATAATATTATAATCGATTCTACTGCTTTGATAAATTGGGATTCAATCTGATTGGAGAATGCATATGGGTCGGTGGAAAAGGTTATGATTATTATTCGGTTGCGTTTTTGTTTCTTTAATATTCGATTGTGGAAAAGATTGGTCAGATCATGGCTTATTTAATTGATAGTCAGTAGCAATTTTCAAGTTAGTGTGGGACCGGTATTTATCAATCGGTGGATAAAGTCAATTGGTGATTTAATTGTTTATTGCTGCTACTGATTGGATGTTTAGAATTGTCAGTGGTCCACAAGGCTAAGCGTAGGTGCGCATGGTAATACTGCTGCTACTTAGACTTTATTCTGCTGCTACGCTTATTATTATTCTGCTGCTGCGTGAATTGATTCTACTGCTACGTTTTATCCTGCTGCTCGACATATTTTTCATTCTGCAGCTAGTTATAATTTATTCTGCTGCTAGCTTCGAGTTTCTGCTGCTGCACGTTATATACTGCTGCTAGTTGCATGATTTACGAGTAGTAAGGGGAAGTACATTGGTTATTGATTTAGCACACACACAGGGGAAGAGACACACACCAGAAGAGATTGGATTTTTGGTTTCGGATAAAGAACTATTCTTTATTGTTTACTACTACTTGATATCGTATATTATTGTTGTCATCTTTCAAACCTAGCGGAAATAGGATGCTCATTCATGGATGGTACAACATGGTGTTCGTTATTATTGTTGGTTAGTTATTCGACAAGTTCTTTCAAATGGTTAACATATGGGTTTCAGGGGAAGCTTATTGTTTAAATGTGTAACCATTTATATGCTACATCGAGGTGAAGGTTTTTATGATTGCTAGTTGGTATTTTACTGAAGATTTGGAATTTTTCTGTCTTGGATTCATTTATAAAAGAAAGCGTTTTGGTGTTCATTAATGGAGGGCGATTCAAGACATTGGAAGACTAAGTTGGATGTATGGTACTAGCTCGTGGTTATGAAGATCAAAGTTGCATACTTTAGTCCCCTATTGATCATGACAAAAAGGGGAAGAATATATTGAAGATTGCAGCTTGAAGATCCTTGATGATATGCATGGATTAAGGGGAAGTCGCATGTTTCATGACATATTAACTTCAGGGGAAGTTCGTGCTTATTGGTTTTGTCATTATCAACTAGGGGAAGATTGTTGGGTCTAATAGTTGAGTTGATAAAGACAAAACATGTGAAACATGAGGGACTTATGGCGACAAAGAATGAAACTTCACAAAAGGAAAAGATTTATATGTATCTTTTATTATTCTAGAATATTCTTTGTGTAACCCTAATCCTCTATTATATAAAGAGGATTAGAGGCGTAGGAAAAGTATGTGTGTGTCAAAGATGTAGACGTCTAATGTGTAGGTTGTGGCTAGGCATCGAGTTTTCACAACAGATGCCTAGGTTTTGTGTATTGTTAGTGTTAGAGATGATGACGAAGAACCTTGATAATAATAATGAATCTTTTGTTATTCCGCTGTGCATCTTATTTTGATCATTATTATTGTGCTTATTGTTTATCCTAGATCAAGGTCTAAACAACCTGGAGTCCAAAACGGTCCGAGAACTTGTTGTGGCTAGGCATCGAGTTTTCACAACAGATGCCTAGGTTTTGTGTATTGTTAGTGTTAGAGATGATGACGAAGAACCTTGATAATAATAATGAATCTTTTGTTATTCCGCTGTGCATCTTATTTTGATCATTATTATTGTGCTTATTGTTTATCCTAGATCAAGGTCTAAACAACCTGGAGTCCAAAATGGTCCGAGAACTTATTTGGTGATGGCGTGCATAAGTTCTATCAGCGGTCCCTTAATTTTTAAGGGGGACGGCCTACAATTAAGGGGACCGGCCTTCCGGACAGTAATTTTTATTGTTTCCTTTTGCATCTTGTGACCCCTTTTCTCTAGTCCCAGCTACCATTTCTCTTAATATCCCAACTGATCTTGGAATATTACTACAAAACTTCAAAAAACTTACCTAAACCAAACATCTTTTCACAATATAAATTCCCTCCAAATGCTAACTTCTCATTCCATCACTCTTCACCTCCATCAAACACCATCCTAATCCACCATGCTATCACCAAAAACCTCCATCTCTAAGACCTCAAAGAAACACAAAATTGTCATTATACCCCCTAAACAACTCTTCATTGATCTAACTCAAGAAGAAACCACCACTCCATCACCACCACCTCAATGTTCATCTCCTAGTGCACCCAATGCACCATCCAAAACACCCTCAACTCATGGCACATCCTCTTCCTCCATACCTTCAACCTCATCCATCAATGACTACATAAACTCCCACTTATCATCACCACCACCAAGAGCATCACCACCACCTCCCACTCAAGAACCTCCATCCACCGAACTTGCCATTTCCCTCTCACCAATCACACCTCTTGATGCTCATTTTTCATCCTCACCAATCCCACCACCATTCTTTCCCGTACCTTGGGCTTTACTTGAAGCCCATGGGGATAATTGCCTTTGTTGCATCCACAACCGCACCATCATCTTTGGTCTAAGAGATGAAATGCAATACATGTTTTCATGTATTGAACACATGCTTACCAATCCACCTCCACCACCACCTCCACCATCTTCACCCATTTCACCACCACCACCTTCTTTCCCTCCAAATTAAGCATATGCAATGCTTAATAAAAATAATTTTTCCACCATTTTGTTTGCAAGCTCTATGGAAGCACATGTACTCCTTGAATGATCTTGTAGTATGATTAGTTACATTTCTTACTAGTTAATGTATGGTTTCATGTAATCTTGTATGGTTGTGTATTCATACACAACATTTCTTATTAATGAATGATTGTCTTTAACATGCTTGCACATTATTTTTCCTTTTGCTATATATATGCTTGTGCTTCTAATATTTTTCTTGCAAGAATTTCATATCTCGATTCCTTTATGCCCTCAAACGAGGGGAGTACACATCAAGGGGGAGTTATCGTCCCGACAAATCTCATTTCTAAAACTTGTCGGCATGACCTTTTTGATTCTACAAAAAGGGGGAGAAGTAGATATAAACTCACTAAATACTTGTCTAAAAATCAATTTTTTAGTTTAATGAGTTTAGATTTTGTAATCATCAAAAAGGGGAGATTGTTGATATAAATAATGCCTAAACACGTTATTAATATTTTTCGATATCTCTACGTTTTGATAATCACAAAATGTAAAATCATTAAACGAAAGATTATGACGTAAACAAGTATTTAGTTGTAAATATCTATTTTGACAACTTAATCACTTAAGGTATGAATAAACAAATGCTTAATGCATTATATAATCAAAGGAAATTTTTCTTAATCACTAGATTTTTTATAAAATGTCACAAACATTTTATATCTTTTAGAAAAACATTTTTGGTATTAAATAAATATGTTTAATCTATTATAAATATATGAATTCAAATTTTCAACCAAAAATGGCAAAAATGTTCCAGAAAAACCTTCCCCACAAAAAGACAAATCTGAGCAACGTTCGGATTTGGGCGGCCCCCTTAATTCACTAGGCGGTCCCCTTAAAATTAAGGGGACCGGCCACCTATTTAAGGGGACCGCCCCGCTCCTCTAGCTCCTCAGCATTGCCTATAAATGCTGGTTCATTCCTGGACTTTTTCCTCACCTTTTGCACCCCAAACCTTCTGTTCTAAATCTCTTCTCATCTTTCTAAATCCTTTCTAAAATCCTTTGATCATATATTCTTAAGCATTGGTTTCTAAGTGATCCAAGCTTCCACCATCAAAGTGCAAAAGAAGAATACTCCTTCAACTAGAGAAGAAGTATTGTAGTTTAACTCATATTATTTTGTAGTTGTGTAAAGTGTTGTATAGTTGTGATAAGTAGATCTAAGTGTAAGTAAGTAGTTGTGTTGTAAAGAAGTAGTGTAGAAGTTGTGAAGCCGCCGTGAAGTAGCCGTGAGGAAGTTGTGAAGCCGGTGTGAAGAAGTTGTGAATAAGTTGTGAAGAAGTTGTGTAGAAGTTGTGAGATTGGTTCTAGCTACGATTAGAACTCGACATTTAGCTTTGTGTGTAAAGTGTAAGTAAGTAGTTGTGTAAAGTGTTGTATAGTTGTGATAAGTAGATCTAAGTGTAAGTAAGTAGTTGTGTTGTAAAGAAGTAGTGTAGAAGTTGTGAAGCCGCCGTGAAGTAGCCGTGAGGAAGTTGTGAAGCCGGTGTGAAGAAGTTGTGAATAAGTTGTGAAGAAGTTGTGTAGAAGTTGTGAGATTGGTTCTAGCTACGATTAGAACTCGACATTTAGCTTTGTGTCGTTAAACCGGTGTAAGAGAAAGTTGTGTAAGGTTTCTCCGCCACAAGGGAGTTTGTTGACATAGTGAAGTGAACTCTTAAGTTGGTGAATCGAGGAGTGGAGTAGGGCAAGGAAGGTGTCATTGTAGCCGAACCACTATAAATCTCCGTGTTGTGGTTTGATCTTTCCATCTCTATCTTTCATTTCATTTCATTTACTTTACTTGCATTGTTTATTTACATTTACTTATATTTGCTCATTTTGATTCTAGAGTTGAATTCACATAAAATCGAATCGAAGTTTTAAAAAGTAAACAAAAAGTTTTCATAAATTAAAAAGACGTAAAACTATTCAACCCCCCTTCTAGTTTTACACAGTGGTAATGAAACTACCAAGAAAACACAGAAGACATTGCTGAAACAACAATTTGAAAACTTCAGTTCAAATAGCAATGAATCACTTGATAAGCTGTTCTCTAGATTACATAAGCTTGTCAGTCAGTTAGCTGTGTTAAGTGTTGAGATAGCTAAGGAAGATCTCAACATGAAGTTTTTGAGAAGTTTACCTGATGAGTTCCATACTCATGTGGTTGTCTGGATGAACAAGCCAGACATTGAAACCATGAAACTAAATGATTTGTACAACAACTTCAAAATTGTTGAACAAAGTCTAAAGAAGTCTGGAATCTATAGTACTAGTTCTGGGAATGTGGCACTCTTGTCATCTCCTAGTATTAGTAAGTCAGAAGAGGTAGATGAAGATGAAGGTGTTTCTAATACTATCTATGGTGGTCCTTCTACTAGTTCACAAAAGAATGCTGCTGGACTTGGAGATCCAGCATTCTATGTATTCATGTCTAGTCAAACTAGTGGTTCTCCTCTAACTCATGAAGATCTTGATCAGTTGGATGATAATGATTTGGAAGAGATGGACATCAAATGGCAGGTTGCTTTACTTAGCATGAGGGCTAAGAAGTTCTGGTAGAGAACTGGTAAGCAGATTACCATTGATGGTAATGAAACTGTTGGGTTTGATAAGAAGAAAGTAGAGTGTTTCAACTGTCACAGGTTAGGACACTTTGCTAAAGAATGTAGAAACCCAAGGAAGCAGGATAATAGAAGCACATGGTATAGGCAAGAGAAGAAGAAGGAAGTCACAGTGGAAGAGCCAAGGGCTATGCTAGCCATAGATGGTGTTAACTATGATTGGAGTTTCTTGGCTGATGAAGAGGAAGCACCAACGAATGCTGCTCTTGTGGCCACTGAGACTGCACTAATGGCCTTTTCTGATTCAGAGGTAATTTCCATAATTAAATGTACTGAATCATGCTCTGCTCTTAAAGCTTATGAAGATCTTAAAAAGAGATTTGATGATCAACTAGAACAGTTATATGATGCATTAGCTAATTTAGGTAATCATAAAAGAGGTATAGCTATTCTTGAAAAACAACTTTTACATTTTCAAGGAAATGAATCTAAGTTTACTGATGACATGAATGCTCTAAAAAGAGGCATAGAGTTCAGAGATGAAATAATTTCTAGGCAAAATGAATCATTAACTAAAGCTAAAAATAAAACTGAAAATGTTAAGATAAAAGTAGATGCTTTAGCTCATGCCTCAGAGGGAATTAATAAGATTTGGGAAGCTCAAGTAATCAATAAAGCTAAGTCTGGTTTAGGATACAAATCTGTTCCTCCACCATACAGAGGTGTTCCTTGGTATGTGCTTAAACACATACTTTTTCTTGACCAAAACCGGACCAAAATAACCAAAAACCCGACCAAAATGCCAAAAGATATTGTGTTTTTGTGTTTTTGCATGTGCAGGGATGGATATCGTGAAAATTGACAAAAGACACAAGAAAATCAAGAAAACGAGCACGAGATACGGAAAGGCTCAGAACCAGAACCGGGAAGAAAAATATGTCAAAAAGTTAACCGTGGTCCTCCAAGTATCAAAGATTTGCAAATTCAGCCCTTGGATTATCTTTTAAATAATGGCAGCTAAGGTCCCTTAAAAATTCAGAAATTACATTTATGGTCCCTAGTGTTTAAAATCCTTAAATCCTAATAAACACTCTACCCGGACTTACACCAATCCGACCCATCCCACACTTATCACCAAAACCCATCCAGTCCATATCTTAAACCCAACCCACCAATTCATCTACTAACCCAAAGCCCAAAAATTAAATCCTAAAGCCCAACACCAACCCGAGCCCACCTTCCCTTCCTTAAACCAAAAAAATCCAAACCCGGTCATTGTATAACCATTCGGTCAAAGGAAAGAAAGATAAAAAAATAAATAAACACTCACACCTTACCCCTTATCTCTCTTACCCGCTCCCCCAATTTCACCCTTTCCCCATTTTCACTATTCCCCTAACCCTAGAAGATTACCGTACACGTTTTTACGGCAATTAAGGGCTTATTAGTCAAATCAAAGGGCTTCTAGAATGTCAGGAGGTGTCAGAAGCAAACAAGCACACACGGGGACAGGTGGCGGCTTGTTATTGGTTCGAACACCTCACTAAATGTGATCTAAGGGTCAAGAACATTTTGATGATGCTCAAGATGATCTAAGGGTAGATATGGAGCTAAGAAGCACGCGGATCGCCAACGTGGCATAGCCCAGAAGGTTCGGATTAGGCCTATAAATAGGAGAAGGTTATTTCATTTTCGGGGTGTAATTTTTCTTAGCAACGTTATGCTGTCAAAATAATTTTAGAATGTTAGTTTTATAAATCGAATTGTAATTTTCTGTTATTGTTTAGTTGTTTTGATTATTGTAATTCTTAAGTTTTAATGAAATTTTAAATTTGAAGCTTTATTGTATCCGAATTCTCATTTAGTGAATACTGATTTCAGTTTTTAGTTTAGTACTTTGTTTTAATATCTGATTATCACAAAAAAAAAATAATAATAATAATAATATAGTTCAAAACTGCTTCAGTAAGCTCTATTTCAGTTAAATTCAGCTTATGTAAGCTCTTTAGCTTATTGTAAGTTAGTATTAGTGTCAATGCTGTTGAAACATTTCAAAACTACAAAAGGTCAACGAAAGTCAAACTGAATGAAGCAGATGTTGAATCATGGTTTAATTTGATAGTCTATCTGAAAAATTGGAAGCAGTTAGCCTATCCAAAGATAGGCCTCATGGGAAAACTTTCTGTTCTTGCTGAAAGTAGTTTGTAAGTTTTTGTCCATTTACATTTCTCTCAACTGTTACAGTTTAATTCTGCTGCTATTGGTCTAATTTTTGCTTGATATTGGTTAGTTGTTGGTTATTAGTTAGATTTAATGTTAGTTAAGATTGTTTAAATCATAGTTTATAGTTTAAATTTGGAACTGTCTCAATTTAGTTCTATTTTGATCATACAAATGAATCTCTGAATCTGGTATTTATCATTGTTATGAGATGTTATTTGAAGTTATTTGATGTTAGAAAGTGGTATTTGATGGTAGTCAAAGTTGCTAGTTGATCTCATTATCTGTTGAGACTGTTGCAATTTGAGAAGCTTGTTAGTTAATAGATTTGGTTAAAATCTGTCTAGCATAGTTACTGAATTGATAATGTTCTGTGAATTGATAATAGTATAGTTAAAAGCTTGTTAGTTAATAGATTTGGTCAAGCTGTTTTTCCAGCTTATTCTAGTTTCTTTTAAGCTCTTTTCTTTTCTAAAATTTGTTTTGTTAGCTTGTAGTTGTTTTGCAAAAGAAGAAAAAGAAAAAAAATAGTTTAGATTAATTTGTAAAAACCAGGATTCGAACCTGGGTTTATTTTTAGAGTAAAACAATTTTGAATTTTCAAATTTTGCTAATTAGTTCCTAGGTTTCAGTTTTAACTTGTTTGGTCCCTCTCATTGTTTTTAAATCGTTTTAAGCTTTATTAAAGTTTCAAAAATTACAGTTTAAGTCCTTGTCTTTGTTTTAAAAAGTTTTAGTTTAAATAAAGTTTCCAAAATTGCATTTTTAGTCCCTCGTTTTTTATAAAACTTTATTTTCTTATATTTCTTTTATAAAATCAGTTTTTAATAAAATTCATTTTCGTCCATTAGATTTTATTTTTATCTTTTTTTATTTTTATTTCTATTTTAGTATAATTTCACTAATAGATTTATAAATCTCGGGATTAGCCCGGGATTTGCATTTATTTGATTTCTCTTTGTGTGTTCTTATTTGTTAATTGTAGATTGCTTTTAAATTTTCATATTTTAGTTTAAACAACACCAAAATAATCTTTCACGTCACTTATTCACTTCACATTTTCACGACTCCGATTCGACAAATTCGCCGTCAAACCTTCGTTGGGAGAACGACCCGGGGAAATATTTTCACGAATACTTCTTTGGATTCAAAAATCAAAAATAAAAAAAAATATATAAACACATCAATAAAATGGCGCCGCTGCCGGGGAAGGCTTGAAACGAGTGCGTCGATTTCGTCCGTTGTTTTTGTGATTTGAAGATCCTTCCTTGGAAGTTATTGTTTTTTTTTATAAAAAAATAAAAATACAAAAATATAATAAATAAAACACTTTTCCTAAAGTGTTTTCATAAATACATCATTAATAAACATCCTCCGTCTTCCGTTGAAGGAGGGCGGTTGTAAACCATTCCAAATTACAACAAAACAAATCGTGAAATTGATCGTTATCGGATTACTTTATTACTACAACCTAATTACGGGGTTTAAGGAAGCTTGACATTAAATTGTCGAGCTGAAGAAGGCGGGTTTTTAAGCATCTTCGGAGCTACCTTTGCCTTCCCGCCACGCTGCGCGTAGTTTTAAAGGAAACGGTTACGGTTAACGTAACGGTTACCAAAAAGAAAATAAATATAATTTTTCTTATAAAAATATAAAAACCCAAAAATATTTTCTTTTTCAATTTGATTTTTGTTTTTATGTTTGAAAAACCAAAAAGAATCTCCGTTATCCTCTTCATGTTTGATTCTCTTCTTTTACCCTCTATACCGTTTGATTCTTGATCTTCTTATCCTCTAAAGTTTGATTCTTCTTCTCACACCCTCTTATGTTTAATTCTTATGGATCCTATTTGTTTTAAGTGTGGAGAACCCTTCTTCGGAGGGTTGTGTGTTTGGTGTACGTGCGGACAATGTGGTGGTGATATTCATGACGGAGTTTGTTGGAATTGTAATTCTAACACGTATGTTCAAAGGTCGTTCAACAATCTTTCAAACGTTCCCGATTACCCTCCACCGCCGCCTCCGTTCACTTGTTTTAATTGTGGAAATCCCTCCGAAGAAGGAGTACCTTGTGGACAATGTTTTTGTAATCAATGTGGATATACCAATTGTATGTGCTACATCCCGAGTGTTGAAACGTCTTACGCTTATGATACGAGCTTTGATAATTATCCTCAAAATGATTTCAATTTTCCTTTTCAAAACTCTTATGAGCAAGAACCGTATACGCCTAGTTTTGAGCCTTGTGGGGAGTCATTTGAAAATTCTCAGCATGAGCCAAATTTGTGTGATAATGACAAACCCACCATTTCGGAGTCACTCCAAGCACCCAACGAGGGTCACGAGGATGATTTCTTTGAACTTAAGGCTTTTAAGATCTACATTGAACAACTTCAAGCTTTGTCAAAAATGTCGAAATGTCGTATTGATAATGGACCATCGATTCCTATTCCCTCTCCGGTAAGGGAAATGGAGCGAGAAACCGAGGTGACAAAGGACCCGGTACTTTCCACTAACAATGGAAATGCTAAATACGTCCAACCTACGGTTTTCCAAGAATCTAAGTCGACAATTGCTCCTCCAAAACCGTCAAAAATTGATCCTAACCTTTCTCGATTTACGGTTAAGAGTTTGTCAAGCAAACGAGCTGAGCTTAAAACAATGTCTAAAAAGAACGACTTGCCTTATTTTCACGTTTATCAAGAACAAGAACCGGAGACCATAACGGAAGTGGTGGAAATTTCTAGCTCTCAGAGCACACCACTTGTCCCACCTCCGGATTCTTCAAGATGTTCTTCGAGCATTGTTATTGATGATTCCACTTCGTTCATAATTGTTGAGCCGTCAGATCCTTTGGAGCCCGAGCTCAAGGATTCTTCATCCGACTTTGAAAAATATGTTTTTGATACGGCTGAAGAGTGTGAGTTACCGCCTCTTGACAATCCGAATGATAGTGTTGAGATGTTCTCCGAATCTGATGACGACGATTCTTTATCTTGTGGAGACATCGACTATGTGGAGGAGTCACCTTCTGAGCTCGTCAGCTTAGAAGAAGAGAATGATGAAGAAACTGAAGTCCAAGATGATGCTCTTCGTGAGAAATTATTAAATATCAATCTTCTCATTTCAAAGATCGAAGCTTTAAATAATCCGACTCCGTCTACTAATGCCGTGATCACCTCTTCATTTCCTATCCCCGATATGGATAGTGATTTCTTACCCGAGCTTGAAATTTTTCGATTTGAAGAGACGAGTAGTGGCAGTCCCACTATTCATGCTGATATCTCTTTTCCGGATTATGAGTGCTTTCATTTTGAAATTAATTCTGAACCTATTTCCGATAATCCGTCACGTGATCCTCTTTTAGAGGATGTCGATCGATTTCTTGCTTCGGATGACTCGATACCACCGGGTATTGAGAATGACGAGAATGGTCTTATTGAAGATAATGATTTACTTTCTGATGTTGACTCCTTTCTCTTCGATTTACCATATTCTCGTCCACCCGCGAAACCACCGGATGTAGAATTTGAATCCGATACGGATGAAGTTATTTTTGGAGTGGTGGACGAGATTTCTGAACATGATGTTCCGTTGCTTGATATTTTCCCCACCCTACCCACCCGTGATTCAGAATTTGACTTTGCTTTCGTCATCCGTGTGTTTCACCCATTCTTCACTTATCCCATCATCTCTCCATTTTTCCACTCCTCCGGGAGTGAGGATACCATCTTCGACCCCGGCATCTCCGTTTTTCATGCCGGGTGTCCGTTACTTGCTCCCCCAAGGACAAATTAATTCGGGGTCGAGTCAAGCTCATGTGACTCGGTTACCAAAAACAAGCGCTTCGTGGGAGGCACCCCATGCTTATCCATCTATCTTCTTTCTATTTTCTAATAAGTGAGTGAGGAGGGCTTCCTCTTCCATATCTTGTGTTTCGTGTTTTCTTGTGATGTGTCCAGGAATACCCGATGATGAAGACTCTCGTGCTCGTAGTTTCCTTCACGCTACTCGAGTTTCATCATCCGCTGCTTATCCAATATCCAAAATCTTATCGTTTTACATCTATCTTTTGGCATAATTAATAAACGGCCTTAGATTTTTGTAGGGATACCCGTACCTTTAAGACATTGAGGACAATGTCTCGTTCTAGTCTGGGGGGGTAATCTTGCGATTTGATTTTTGCCTTGCATTTTTGCTATTTTCTCATGCAATCCCGTTTTTCCTCAAAAATTGAAAAAAAAAAAAAAAAAAAAAAAAAAAAAAAAAAAAAAAGAGAAAATTTAAAAATTTTGTGCAAAAATATAATAAGTTTTGACATTTTTGTTGACTTTCCGCTGGGTAGAGTAGGAATAAAATTTTGACTTGACCGGGCGTGTTGAGCCCTAGCTTGTTCTCTTAACCAATGATAATCATATAAGCTTGTGCTAGTCTTGTACGCAAGGAGCTGCTCTTTTGCGTGTTCCCGTACTTGACTTTATACATGCATGGCTTTAAAGCTTTCGCTAGTCTTTTACATAAGGAGCTAGAAAACGCGAATTCTTTTCAAGAATTTGCAAGTTTCTGTAACTGACTTTATATATGCGTGGCTGATTATCGGCTAAGTATTCGCGAATTTCATTATTTGAGATTTTTAAATGTGCGAAGAGCGAGAAATGATAGAATTTATTTAGAAGTTAGATGCCAAACGTGGAGTAGTTGGTTCTCTTTAGAACTCGTCGTAGGTACTTGTGGCCTTTTTGCTCCCGTAAAATTGTTTCACCCCATATATTGTATAAATAATTAAAGATATTTAGGTTTAGAACGAAATCTAGTTCTCCATCTTCTTAAAAGAATTTTTGCTCTAAAAATTGGGTACACATCAAGGTCCCGTATTGAGTGAATAAGTTGTAAAGTGCTCTTAGATTTCGGATTGAGATCGGACCTTGGATCCTTACTTCTAAAGGCGGTAAGGTCTTGGATTTAAACCGTGAAGGTTCGTTTTCTAAGGGTTACTATTGAATGTTTGATGTTTTGGAAACACCCGGTAATCCCGTGGTATTAAGTTATTGAGTGAAGAAAAGTTTGAGTAAAAAAAAATAAATAAAAAAAAAATAAAAATAAAAATAAAAAAATGTATGTTGAGATGTATGGATTTTGTGCTTATTGTGTTAGACAAGTTGTTGGCACGTGAGGTGCATGTGAATGACCCTAGATCGGGCACATGAGGTGCACGTGATGTTTCTCCACAACTTATGTCTACATGTTTGTATGAGTTCTTTAGTCTTCGACGTATGTAATAACCTTGATTTGGACCTCATTTTTAAGGCAAACTTTCTTGCAAGAAGATGGAAAACTACTTAGCGTTTTAAACTTGATATCTTTATCGGAATAATAATTATAAAATCGAGAAGATTATGAAGAAATTCATTTCTCTCACAAAAATAAAATAAGTAGAAACAAAAAAATAAGAAAATGGGAGCGAGAGGTTCTTACACAAGTAACTTCCATGAGTAGTGTTGGCATCTAATTTCTAAGTAGGTTGTGATCTCGTTTATAAGCTTAGTTTGGGAGCATGTGAAAAATCAAGGACGAAGAATTTTATCCTTATGGTCACTCCTCTATGAGTTGTGTTTCTACTCTATGACCCTAAAAATTATCGTTAGATAATGATTGTCATCAAAAGCCGTCACTTGAATAATAAGAAAAATATAGAAATAGAATAAAAGGAAAAATGGGGAGTTTTTAGAACTTGGGATTTCTTGATCTCTTTTGAAAATTTTGCTACTTCTCAAAGTTAGTAAAAAGAGATTAGAAATTTTCGGTTTCAAAAACGAGTTTTTATAACATTGCATGAGGACATTGCAATAGCTTAGTCTGGGGGAATTTTGGTATGTGCTTAAACACATACCATTTCTAGACCAAAACCGGACCAAAATAACCAAAAACCCGACCAAAATGCCAAAAGATATTGTGTTTTTGTGTTTTTGCATGTGCAGGGATGGATATCGTAAAAATTGACAAAAGACACAAGAAAATCAAGAAAACGAGCACGAGATACGGAAAGGCTCAGAACCAGAACCGGGAAGAAAAATATGTCAAAAAGTTAACCGTGGTCCTCCAAGTATCAAAGATTTGCAAATTCAGCCCTTGGATTATCTTTTAAATAATGGCAGCTAAGGTCCCTTAAAAATTCAGAAACTACATTTATGGTCCCTAGTGTTTAAAATCCTTAAATCCTAATAAACACTCTACCCGGACTTACACCAATCCGACCCATCCCACACTTATCACCAAAACCCATCCAGTCCATATCTTAAACCCAACCCACCAATTCATCTACTAACCCAAAGCCCAAAAATTAAATCCTAAAGCCCAACACCAACCCGAGCCCACCTTCCCTTCCTTAAACCAAAAAAATCCAAACCCGGTCATTGTATAACCATTCGGTCAAAGGAAAGAAAGATAAAAAAATAAATAAACACTCACACCTTACCCCTTATCTCTCTTACCCGCTCCCCCAATTTCACCCTTTCCCCATTTTCACTATTCCCCTAACCCTAGAAGATTACCGTACACGTTTTTACGGCAATTAAGGGCTTATTAGTCAAATCAAAGGGCTTCTAGAATGTCAGGAGGTGTCAGAAGCAAACAAGCACACACGGGGACAGGTGGCGGCTTGTTATTGGTTCGAACACCTCACTAAATGTGATCTAAGGGTCAAGAACGTTTTGATGATGCCCAAGATGATCTAAGGGTAGATATGGAGCTAAGAAGCACGCGGATCGCCAACGTGGCATAGCCCAGAAGGTTCGGATTAGGCCTATAAATAGGAGAAGGTTATTTCATTTTCGGGATGTAATTTTTCTTAGCAACGTTATGCTGTCAAAATAATTTTAGAATGTTAGTTTTATAAATCGAATTGTAATTTTCTGTTATTGTTTAGTTGTTTTGATTATTGTAATTCTTAAGTTTTAATGAAATTTTAAATTTGAAGCTTTATTGTATCCGAATTCTCATTTAGTGAATACTGATTTCAGTTTTTAGTTTAGTACTTTGTTTTAATATCTGATTATCACAAAAAAAATAAAAATAAATAATAATATAGTTCAAAACTGCTTCAGTAAGCTCTATTTCAGTTAAATTCAGCTTATGTAAGCTCTTTAGCTTATTGTAAGTTAGTATTAGTGTCAATGCTGTTGAAACATTTCAAAACTACAAAAGGTCAACGAAAGTCAAACTGAATGAAGCAGATGTTGAATCATGGTTTAAATAGATAGTCTATCTGAAAAATTGGAAGCAGTTAGCCTATCCAAAGATAGGCCTCATGGGAAAACTTTCTGTTCTTGCTGAAAGTAGTTTGTAAGTTTTTGTCCATTTACATTTCTCTCAACTGTTACAGTTTAATTCTGATGCTATTGGTCTAATTTTTGCTTGATATTGGTTAGTTGTTGGTTATTAGTTAGATTTAATGTTAGTTAAGATTGTTTAAATCATAGTTTATAGTTTAAATTTGGAACTGTCTCAATTTAGTTCTATTTTGATCATACAAATGAATCTCTGAATCTGGTATTTATCATTGTTATGAGATGTTATTTGAAGTTATTTGATGTTAGAAAGTGGTATTTGATGGTAGTCAAAGTTGCTAGTTGATCTCATTATCTGTTGAGACTGTTGCAATTTGAGAAGCTTGTTAGTTAATAGATTTGGTTAAAATCTGTCTAGCATAGTTACTGAATTGATAATGTTCTGTGAATTGATAATAGTATAGTTAAAAGCTTGTTAGTTAATAGATTTGGTCAAGCTGTTTTTCCAGCTTATTCTAGTTTCTTTTAAGCTCTTTTCTTTTCTAAAATTTGTTTTGTTAGCTTGTAGTTGTTTTGCAAAAGAAGAAAAAGAAAAAAAATAGTTTAGATTAATTTGTAAAAACCAGGATTCGAACCTGGGTTTATTTTTAGAGTAAAACAATTTTGAATTTTCAAATTTTGCTAATTAGTTCCTAGGTTTCAGTTTTAACTTGTTTGGTCCCTCTCATTGTTTTTAAATCGTTTTAAGCTTTATTAAAGTTTCAAAAATTACAGTTTAAGTCCTTGTCTTTGTTTTAAAAAGTTTTAGTTTAAATAAAGTTTCCAAAATTGCATTTTTAGTCCCTCGTTTTTTATAAAACTTTATTTTCTTATATTTCTTTTATAAAATCAGTTTTTAATAAAATTCATTTTCGTCCATTAGATTTTATTTTTATCTTTTTTTATTTTTATTTCTATTTTAAGTATAATTTCACTAATAGATTTATAAATCTCGGGATTAGCCCGGGATTTGCATTTATTTGATTACTCTTTGTGTGTTCTTATTTGTTAATTGTAGATTGCTTTTAAATTTTCATATTTTAGTTTAAACAACACCAAAATAATCTTTCACGTCACTTATTCACTTCACATTTTCACGACTCCGATTCGACAAATTCGCCGTCAAACCTTCGTTGGGAGAACGACCCGGGGAAATATTTTCACGAATATTTCTTTGGATTCAAAAATCAAAAATAAACAAAAAAATATATACACACATCATTCCTTCACCTCCAGGTATTGACCTAGCACACACAGGATTTGCTGAGTTTCAAGAACCAATAATGGAATATGGTTCTAAGTCTGCTGAGAGTCCTAAGATAGAGAAAGTAAGTGAGAGTTTATGTACAACTTCACTTTCTAAGGACAAGGTGTCCTTTGTTAGGAAATCAGATGCTATAGTTGTTGAGGATTGTACAACTGATAGTGATGAAGATGAACAGGTTATGTCTAAACCTGAAGTAGTTAAGAAAGCAGGAACAAGGGTTCCTAAAGTGATAAAAAAGGATACTGTTAAGCCAAGAACAAACATTAAACATGTTAGGCAACCAGTTAAATATTGTGAAAAATATAGATCCACTAGCAAGCCCAGAGGTAACCAAAGAAATTGGAATGGCCTCAAGTCTAACCAATTAGGTGATGACTTTTTCTTTTATAATAAAGCTTGTTACACATGTGGTAGTTTTGATCATCTTTCAGTTTTTTGTAACAAATGGGTATCTGGGTATGAAAACAATAGGGTGAATTTCAAAAGGCAAACTCCTCAAACTCACTTTCACTCTAGTTCTAATTTTAATAGAACAAAACCCTGAGCAGTTTCAAAAGCAGTTTCTACTGCTAGACCATTCATGACTGTTAACCCAAGACCAATAGTTAAATATGCAAAATCTTTTTACAAACATGCATAAAAAACTGTTCAAAGGCCCATTCAATCAAAAGCAGTGGTCCAAAAACAAGTTTGGAAACCAAAGGGTACAACTACAAAGCTAGCAGTTTTTGCTGCTAAGCATGTAGTTCATACTACTGCTAGGGAAAACAGGGCCAATGCTGTTAAGGCCTCAGCATGTTGGATTCTTAAATCCAATGTTGCATCAACTGTTCTTAAGAGATTAAATTTCATTGATGCAAAAGGCAGGTCCAAGTCAGTAATGGCTTGGGTCCCCAAAGGAAACTAATACTTCTTATTAATGTGCAGGAACATTCAACTGATAAACAAGAGGATCAAGGATACTCAGATAGTGGATGTTCAAGGCACATGACAGGCAAACAGTCTTATCTTTCTGATTTTCAAACATTAGATGGTGGCTATGTTACCTTTGGAGGAGGTGTTGGTAGCAAAATTTCCGGTAAAGGTACAATTAAAACTGGAAATTTAGATTTTGAAGATGTGTTCTATGTGCAAGAACTTAAGTATAATCTTTTTAGTGTCTCACAAATGTGTGATAAAAAGAACAAAGTTCTTTTCTGTGACACTGAATGTCTTGTACTTTCTCCTGATTTTAAGATGCCTGATGAAAGTCAAGTACTTCTTAAAATTCCTATAAAGGAAAATATGTACAGTGTTGACATGAAGAACATTGTTCCTAAAAAGGATTTAACTTGTCTTGTAGCAAAGGCCACATTGGATGAATCAATGTTATGGCATAGAAGGCTTGGTCATATTAATTTCAAAACCATAAATCAGATTGTTAAGAATGGTTTGGTAAGATGTTTACCTCAAAAACGATTTGAAAATGATCAAACATGCATTGCTTGTCTTAAAGGCAAACAACACAAAGCCACTTGTAAGCCCAAGATTTTTAACTCTATCAATCAATCATTGTTTATGCTTCATATGGACTTATTTGGTCCTACAAATGTTAGAAGTATGCAGCATAAGAGATATTGTCTAGTTATTACTGATGACTATAGTAGATTTACATGGGTTTTCTTTTTATCTACTAAGGATGAGACACCTAGCATCCTTAAGACTTTCATTACACAGATAGAAAACCAAGTAGACAAGAAAGTAAAAGTCATTAGATGTGATAATGGGACAGAGTTTAAGAATAGAGTTATGGATGATTTCTGCAAAGAAAAAGGTATTAGGAGAGAATTTAGTGTTGCTAGAACTCCACAACAGAATGGAGTTGCTGAAAGGAAAAATAGAACACTAATAGAAGCTGCTAGAACTATGTTAGCTGACTCTAAGCTTCCTATAACTTTTTGGGCTGAAGCAGTCAACACTGCTTGTTATGTCCAGAATAGAGTTTTAGTTGTCAAACCTCACAATAAGACATCATATGAACTTTTTAGAGGTAGAACTCCTGCAATAGGATTTCTTAGACCTTTTGGATGTCATGTGATAATTCTAAATACCTTAGACCATCTTGGAAAGTTTGATGGTAAAGCAGATGAAGGTTTCTTAGTTGGATATTCTCTCAACAGTAAAGCATTTAGAGTATACAACTTAAGAACTAAGAAAGTAGAGGAAAACCTACATGTGGAATTTTTGGAGAATAAATCCAATGTAGAAGGTCAAGGTCCCAAATGGCTATTTGATCTTGAGTCATTAACCCATTCTATGAATTATGTGCCTGTTGTTGCAGAAACTAATGAATTTTCAGGTTTAAAGACTGATGAAACAACAAATGAGGCAGGGTTAAACAAGGAGACAGATCAAGATCATATATGGATGCCAATATGGACCAGTTCAAGTGTGGCATCAACTTCAAAAAATGATGAATCTTCTTCTGGTAAAGCTAAAGAAGATGTTGAAGATAAACACAAGGAAGATGGAACAAAGGAACAACAAAATGTTTCTGCTGATGATAGTGCTGCTGAGACAGAGCATTCTACTGCTAGGCTTAATTTTTCTGCTGCTAGGCCAAATGATTCTACTACTGGCCCTTCAGACTCAAATGAAGCAGATTTCTCAGATAAAGAGGTGGATTTGAGTAATATCACACCTAACTATCAAGTTCCTTCAACCCACACACCAGGATTCACAAAGTCCACTCCCTAGAAAATGTGATTGGAGATGTACAATCAGGTGTGAAGACAAGACAACAACTGATGTCTTCAGACCAACAAGGGCTTCTTGATGCCCTTTATGCTTCAAAACAGCATGAGTTTTCCAACTCTTGCTTGTTTGTATGTTTTCTCTCACAAGATGAACCAAAGAACATTCTGAAAGCCTTAGATGATTCAAGCTGGGTAGAGGCTATGCAAGAGGAGCTTCTTCAGTTCAAGATTCATAAGGTATGGGTGCTAGTTGATTTACCTAAGGATGCAAAGTTAATTGGCACTAGATGGGTTTTCAAGAATAAAAGGGATGAAAGGGGAATAGTGATTAGGAATAAGGCTAGATTAGTAGCCCAAGGGTACACACAACAAGAAGGGATAGACTATGATGAGGTTTATGCTCCAGTAGCAAGACTTAAGGCAATTAGGCTTTTCTTAGCTTATGCTTCATTTATGAACTTCACAGTTTATCAAATGGATATCAAGAGTGCATTTTTATATGGTACAATTGAAGAAGAGGTGTATGTCTCACAACCTCCAGGGTTCATTGATCCTGACCATCCAGACAAAGTGTACAGAGTAGTAAAAGCTCTTTATGGCCTTCATCAGGCACCTAGAGCATGGTATGAAACACTGGCTTCCTACTTAATTGAAAATGGATTTCAAAGAGGCAAGATTGATCTAACACTTTTCATCAAACAACACAAGAAGGATCTTATGTTAGTGCAGGTGTATGTGGATGACATTATCTTTGGATCTACAAGGAAGGAGATGTGTTTAGAGTTTGAGAAGCTTATGCATGATAAGTTTCAGATGAGTTCCATGGGGGAACGTACATTCTTTTTGGGTTTGCAAGTTAAACAATCATATGAAGGCATATTTATTAGTCAAGGTAAATATGTTGCTGAGATACTTAGGAAGTTCAACTTTGTTGATTCAAAAATGGCAAGCACACCAATGGACTCTGAGAAGCCACTTCCTAAAGATTTAGATGGAGAAAATGTAGATGTACACACTTACAGATCTATGATAGGTTCTTTGATGTATCTCACATCATCAAGACCTGATATCATGTTCTCTGTTTGTGCTTGTGCAAGATTTCAAGTAACTCCAAAGGTTTCTCATTTAACTGCAGTCAAGAGAATTTTTAGATATCTCAAGGGTAAACCTAGGTTGGGTCTATGGTATTCTGGAGAGTCACCTTTTGACTCGATAGCATTCTCAGATAATGATTATGCTGGTGCTAGCTTGGACAGAAAGTCAACAACTGGAGGATGTCAATTCCTTGGGTGTAGACTTATCTCATGGCAGTGTAAGAAGCAAACTATTGTGGCTACTTCAACAACTGAAGCTGAATATGTAGCTGCTGCAAGTTGCTGTGCTCAAGTCCTATGGCTTCAAAACCAACTTCTTGACTATGGGTACAATTTTATGAACACTGTTATTCATATTGATAATAGTAGTACAATTTGCATTATTAAAAATCCAGTACAACATTCTAAAACAAAACACATAGAAATTAGACATCACTTTATAAGAGACTGCAATGAGAAAAGATTAATTCAAGTTCTTAAAATTGCTTCAGAACACAACTTTGCAGATCTGCTAACAAAAGCTTTTGATGTTGGAAGGTTTCATTACTTGGTAGCAAGTATTGGAATGCTTAATCTTTGAATTTTTCAATCTAATGTGTTTTTGTATATAAATTTTTGGTTGTACTGCTAACTTTATAAGTTAATGCTGCTATTAAAAAAGTTTGTGCTGCTAGTACAAATTTAATTTGTGTTATTCATACAGTTAATCCTATGATTATTCTAATACAAGACAAGTACTTTGTACATTGTTCTTTTGGTTTTAGACTAACAATTTCAGGTATGAACATGTGAACACAAAGGAAGTTTCAAGTGAAATGGAAGCAGCAGAATGATAATATCAGTTGCTGACATAATAGGTTTATGATAGAAAGAGTTTGGGAATTTCAAACCTCCTTAAAACTTCTTTCTTGAAGCTTGATTATGATGTTTCACATTGAATTGATGACTTAGTTGATCAGAAAGTAACTGATACAACTCACTTTCTATCATTTTATACTTTTAAGTATAATGGGCAAGTCTAAGGACATATGATAGAAAGAACAGCTAGTAAAAGTGAATCTAACACTTGTGTTAGAGGCAACAATTGCTATGAGCTGGAAACCCTGTCAAGAAAGCCTTTTGAATAGGTTTGTCTTTACACAGGCAGTTATTTATAACTAAAAACATTGGTTCTCACATAACCAGAGGTTGCTTTAAACCGAAATTTTGATTAAGTGTCTGTTATACACTTAATCCCTTCAAAATGGTTGAAAGCAGTATGGTTTTTCATAATAAAATCAAGTACATACTGCTAAGGCAAAAGTTTCTTAAAAGAATGTTTTTGGAATAAAAAATGGCTCAAAAACCCATCAAATGATGGATTATGAGTTATTGCCCCATGAATCACCTCTCATAGGAGTTAACACACCTAGAAGTGATGAGGGCAGCAAATTAAACTCTTAAGGAATTGATGGCTTCATGTACAACATTGTCTGATAACAAGTTCTAATTGATAGATCAGATGATGGGGAGAGAAATATTTTGGTACATTGTGAGAGATCTTCCAAATAAGGGGAGGAAATAATCCCAAAGAAGGAAGATTAACCAATGAAAGGGAGGAAAAGACAAGAGCATACAAGATGATGACATGGAGGTTGAAAATGACAAGAACAGAGCTGATTCTGGAGTATTATATATATTCAGAAGGGATGAAGCATTCCAAAGGAGAAAGTTCTATCTAGGTCAAACGGAGAAAAGTTTCAATTTCAGTTCACTACGTTTGTTCATCACTTGCAAAGGCATGCTGATAGATGATTTCACTTGTTGAAACAAGCATCCAAGATACACAGCACCATTGCCTCTTATAATTCCTCCATCCAAGGAAATTGCACCATCTTTTAGGCTTTGTTTGAAGCTTGAAGATAGGTACTAATATTGTCGAAGTCAAAAGAATATGGCAGATGAGTTACTGAGAAAGATATTTAATCTTGAAAAACAGAAGATAGCTCAGATCAAGAATCTGACTACAGAAGTGTTTGAAAGATCTTCACAATCCATAATTTAATTCAGAAACATGTTGAAAAGGATTCACATGTTTAGGGGAGGATTGTTCGGAATTAAATATTCAAGAAGATTAATATCGGGTTCTGCTCAAGAAATACTCTTAAGTATCATTCTACTGCTAGAGCATTTGATTCTGCTGCTAGCGTTAAACATTCTACTGCTGAATGATTCTGCTGCTAGTGAAGAACTTTCTACTGCTAAGTGGATAACTATCGAATGATTCTGCTGCTGAGTAGATAAGTATACAAAGATATTATGTGTATTAAAGTCAACAATACACGGTAGATAATATCTTACCCCATGTGATCAGTCATTATGTTATATTCTCAGAACAAGTTGTAAACATAGATACATGTTGTATCTTAATGACTGACACTCTCAAAGCATGTGTTCGATTAGACTTGACAATATTTTAAAGATCTTTCTTGATCTATAAAAGAAATATCTTAGACTAGATATATGTGTGAATAATTAAGTGCTTAGAATATAACTGTCAAGAACATAGAACAAACACATATATCACAAGTCATAGAAACATAAGATTCAAGGTTTTGTAACCCTAGTGATAGTGAAGATCACTCGTATTATTGTGAATAATATTGAATCGTTTGGTGATAAGCTTTTATTGTTCATTGTTAATAACATGTTTAACTCTAAATTGAGATGCCAAAGTCTCATTTAACTAAGAGCAATGTTCGACTCACACTTTTTTCACAAACACAAATTCACACGCAAATGTGGCATGTGAGGTGTATTTTTTTTCCTCACTCTTCATAATCAAGTGACACATATGTGTAGACATCTTTTTGTGAAAATCGCCGTGAGTCTATCATTTCTCTTTATAAAAATCTCGTCAAGAACTTCAAAATGAGTGTATTGTGCTATAATTAATCAGATTATGGTCGCATGAGATCGATGGCTCAAAGATGTGCATCACAACTACATCTTGGTCGTAATAATTTTTATGATGAAGGTATCAGTCATTTTTTTTATAATGCAGATGTGGTCCTGAGAAAATTTTAATTACCAACTTTGCTACTAACACACTACTCAATAAGTATGGAGTGATCCACAAGTTTTCGCCACTCGGGATTAGTGGATTGCTTCTATAACCAAATTTGTGAGGCCATATGTTTTCATTAGGAAATCTTGGTTTTTTAATCTTGATTAGATGGTACACGTAAACGTGACGTTTTTAATACTATATATGAACACTGAAATAAAAGTAAAAAATTTAACGGAAAAGAATGAGTTCATCCTTTAAAACGTCACTCAAAAGTATATACATTAGCTATGAAATCTCGTCTATTCTGCATACATTTTCAGGCTTGTAGCGTAACAAGACAGGTAGGCTATTGGAGTTTGCTGAATAGAAAATGAACCACACCAACCATCTTATTAGATAGTTTGAATATCACATTTCATGTTTTAGAAGGCTTAAAGAAAATTAAACAAATCGTTTATAAAAGTACACATTTTACTAAAGATCCCTAAGGATCCGATATCATGGGAATAAAAGTAAAATAATTTAACCAAAAAGAACGAGTTCATCCTTTAAAACGTCCCTCAAAAGTATTTAAATTAGCTATGAAATCTCACCTATTATGCATACATTTTCAGGCTTGTAGAGTTGTAGCGGAACAAGACTGTACTGCATTGAAAACGAACCGCACCAACCATCTTATTAGATTGTTTGAATATCACATTTCAAGTTTTAGAAGGCTTACAGGAAATGAAAAAAAATCGTTTAAAACTAAAATTTTGCACAAATGTTACTTAAGATCCCTAAGGATCCGATATCATGGAGTTATCAGAAGAACATCTTGGAAGAAGCCACGTGAAGAAGCCAACTTTGGTTTTTCTCTTTGATCTCTGTGATGAGTATTCCACTATCATATTCCAAAGGTCACCGACACTCCATCCATTGGAAGTAATCCACTTTGTTACCTGCCGATAATCCAGAAAACCTTTGTTATTGCTACAGAAGAAAAGACTCAAAGAGTGTACGAGTCTAGAAATCGGGAGTAAACTTTTTAGATCTTGGGTTCTTGCGCCTAATGGCCTAAAGTCAAAGATAGCAAAATGGGCGGGTTGGGTAACGGGTTGCAACAGATTTTGGGTCAAAACATGGTAATGTATTATTCAAAAAATTACTCGAATTTTAGTATTGAAATTGCATACTTTTTTAATCAAAATTTGACACACTTGCTTGTTATAATAAGTTTAGTCTTTAGTGTTTCTGGTCAAGCCAACCCAACATGACCCCTTTCGCTACCCAACAACGACCCATTTTGCCACCAATTATGCAGACCATGTAATAGAAATAGAATTCTTAGCATGCAGTTACGTTTCAGGCGGTTTATAATGTACGTTACGTATAGGAACTACCTGGTCTAGTGACTGTAATGACTCCAACCCAAATGTGTAATACACCACAAAAGGTCTTAACGCCTGGATAGAAATGAAAAAGTCCCCAGTAGGGGTTTTGTTTTATTATATAAATAAAAGATATGTATATGCGAAAGAGAGATCATTAGCAAACCTAAACGGAGATTAAAGTGAAAAAAAGTATACTAGAAGACAAATAGTAAAATTAAATTTCAAGTTTAATCACTAACGTCTATCCAATCCTTGTTAGACAAACCCATTTAGTTTACGTCTCAACCATGACATGGCACTCCACAACTTATTTGACATTCTTCTTGTGTATCAAAACATTGTGTGCCGTTTCTACAACAACAATATTGTATCTTTCCACGAATCTTTAGTTCCCAACAAACTCGGTTATTGTGCTTTATCTCTTTGATCCCACTTTTAGTACCTATACAAACCGAGGTATAGTTGAGGATTAGATTCACTGACATATATATTTAGGACATACTAACAAAAGAACAATAACAATAATTAGATCAGACTTACATTCATGTGAAACTAACAATGTGAGAAGCACTAAACATATAGCGATCGTATATGTGCTCATAACCTTCACCATGATTAGAGATCGAGATTTTGCTTTTTCTTTGTCGTTTTATTTGAAGAGTGTACTCTAAGAATCAAGTGAGATTCTTAGAGCATCCACAATGCTCCAAGTTTTCAATGACTTAAAGCATTTAATGCATTTAATGCATACTACCTTAACTAACTAAAGCTTTTAAGAAAGACTTGATGTTTGTCAAGTCTTTGTGTAAAGCTTTTCAAAAAGTTATTGATGCAATGTTAAAAACACTACTAAAAGACTTTTTAGAATAGGAAAAAGCTTTTACCCATTTGAACAATTGTGGATGCTCTTAGCTTTATACAAACGTTTGGTACAATATCTCTAAATATCACGCATGGAAATGATTTTTCAAAGAGCTAATTCCCAATATTGTATAAAAATTTAACTTTTTTCAAAAAAAAAAGTACAAAAATAATGCCCATTCCCAAAAAGGTCATGTGCGAATGTGCGAATCCACAAATATGTTGACACGTGTCCAGACATAAAGTACTTTCACCCGACCATTATACCCCACGTGCCATTTGACTTTTTTAAACAAATGTGTAAACGACGGTGTGCGAATTGCGGCTAATTGCCGTCATTCGCACATTCGCACATCCGTCGTTCGCACATTTGTTTAAAAAGTCAAATGGTAGCCGTCATTCGCACATTCGCACATCCGTCGTTCGCACATCCGACTGTACTTGCAAATGATTGGTGTTGTACTTATTGTCTGGACACGTGTCAACATATTGGTGGAGTCGCACATTCGCACATGACCTTTTTGGGAATGAGCATTATTTTTGTATCTTTTTTTGAAAAAAGTTAAATTTTTATTCCATTTTTAGAATTGGCTCTTTCTCAAATATCATTAAATAGTCATAAAATCTGCTTATTGTGATTATCATAGAAAAATATATGATACAAACGTTTGGTACAATATCTCTAAATATCATTCATGAAAATGATTTATCAAATATCATTAAATAGTCATAAAATCTGTTGATTGTGATTATCATAGAAAATTGGGATACACTTTATAAACGGGGTCTACCCTAGTTTACATTTTTTTTTTTTTTTTTTTTTTTTTTTTTTTTTTTTTTGTACTTGTACTTGTTATCAGTTTTTTTTGCAGTTTTTTGTTTTTTTTTTTTTATGTTTTTTTCTGTTTTGTCTTATGCTGTCTTTTTTTCCCCGCCCCCAAAGTTAAAGTAATAAGTTTTTTTTTTTTTTTTTTTTTTTTTTTTTTTTTTTTTTTTTTTTTGTCTTTGTATTTTTTTGTCCAGGTCAAGTGTAGTGTTTTTTTTGTCCAGGAAGTCCAACTGCAGATTCCACAATCCACACACACAAAAGTGAAACACAAATTAAGTACCATTGTCCAAGTGCAGATTCCACACAAACACAAAAGTGAAACACAAAGTCTAAACCAAAAGTGAAACACAAAGTTAAAAGTGCAGATTCCACACAACACAAAGTGCAGATTTCGTCATCGCTTATAGGCTCAGATTTGAAAACGTAATAGAAAAAAATGTAGATTTTTAGTAAGGCTCGGATTCGAAGGTTGCAAAGTGATAAAATATCACTTTGCCATGCCATTCGGTTTTGAAGGTTGCAAAGTGATAAAAATATCACTTTGCCATCCATTCGGTTTTCGTCATCGCCTTATAACCAAAAGTGAAACACAAAGTTAAAACCATTGTCCAAGTGCAGATTCCACACAATTGCACACAAGGGTTATATCCAAATAGGGGGGGCCTGGATATCACAGATTGTTAACACAATCCACAAAAGCAGATTCCACAATCCACAAAAGCAGATATCACAGATTGTTAACACAATCCACAATCACAAATTGATACAAGCATGTCGCAAAACAGTAAGATTCCCAAACTGCATGCCCGTAAAAAACAAACAAGCCCAACAGTAAGATTCCCAAACTGCAGCTTTGCTCAATTATAAACAAAGCTCAATCACAAGCAAAGCTCACAATAAACACTACAACCATATCAACCATATCAAAAACAACCACAGAACCACAAACACTACAACCATATCAACAACAACCACAAAACCACCAACTAGAATCCACCAACACATTATCAACCACCACAGAACCACCAACCATAATCCACCATCACATAATCACCCACCACAGAACCACCAACCATAATCCACCATCAAATAATCACCCAACACAGAACCACCAACCATAATCCACCATCAAATATTCACCCACAACAGAACCACCAACCATAATCCACCATCAAGAAGTACAAAAAGTACAAATAGCCACAAATAGCCACCGTCCATATATAAAATAGGGCCCGTTGATACAACCATATTAACAACCACAGAACCACCAACAAGAGTCAACCAACCATAATCCACCATCAACAAATGTCGAATTCACAATTTTACACAAATCAGGTAAAGGCTCAGATTTATAACAAAACTGCTTTCATATTTGGCTGCAACATCAAAGGTTGCAAAATCATTTTTTTGTTTTGCCATCCATTCGGAAATGCCACGCCAAAATCAAGTTTTTTTTTTTTATAAAATCATCATTGCCATTGCCAAAATCAAGTTTTTTAAAATAAAAACAGTTTCATCACAAGCCTGTGGGGAATGGGGTAGGCCAGAGCAGGTATTCATACCACTCAAAGTGGCAGATCAAGGTGTTAACCTACCCACATAATCACCACATATCACATATCACATAATCACCCACCAAATAAGATAATAAATAGGGCCTGTGATATCCACGCCCCACTTAAATGGTTATCCATCACATAATCACCCACCACAGAAACACCAACATCACAACATATCACATATCACAGAACTATCAAGAAACCATCACAAAGTATCACATATCACATAATCACCCACCACAGATCCACCAACCCAAACCCTAATTTTTAACAAATTAGGCGTTTCAAAAAAAAAAAACTTATAGATCTGCTCAATTAGAACACATATCTTCCAATTAAGACTGTTTAATTGTAATAAATCAAACAATTTTAGGAAAACCCCAAATTTTATAGAAATCCTAAAAATCACAGATCTATCAAGAAACCATCACAAAGTATCACATATCACATAATAACCCACCACAGAATCACATAATCACCCACCACAGAACCACCCAACCCAAACCCTAATTTTTAAAAATTAGGCGTTTCCAAAAAAACTTATAGATCTGCTCAATTAGAGCACGTATCTTACAATTAAGTATGTTTAATCGTAATAAATCAAACGATTTTAAGAAAACCCCAAATTTTTTTTAGAAACCCTAATTTTTTAGAAACCCTAAAAATCACAGATCTAACAAGAAACCATCACGAAGAATCACATATCACATAATCACCCACCAACGTATCACATAATCACCCACCGGAGAATATCACATATCACAAATCCAAAAAACTACAGAAAACATAGAGAAAAGAGAGAGATAAAACGCTTGTTTAGATCAGAAACAGAATATCACATATCACAAATCCATCACAACAAATCCATCACAACAAAAACAGATCTAAAACTTTTTTAGATCTAATAAAGAGAGAGAAAAGAGAGAAAGATAAACGCGTTTCACACACACATGTGTGAGAAAAAGAGAGAGAGAAAATCTTTTATACCCCGGTGGGAAAACGCGTTTTTTTTCGTATTTATCCTTTTTTTTTTTTTTTTTTTTTTTTTTTTTTTTAATTGTTGTATTAAAAAGTGTAAATGTTAAAAATGTAAATGTTAAAAAAGTTATAAAAAAATGTAAAAATGTAAATGTTAAAAGTGTAAATGTTAAAAATGTAAATGTTAAAAAAGTTATATAAAAATGTAAAAATGTAAATGTTAAAAAGTTATAAAAGTATTAGTTAAAAAAATATATGTTATAAAATTTGTTATGTATTTTCAGATTTTCAGTTCTTTAGAGGAAGTAACTGAGTGGGTGCAAAATATAGCTCGGGAGCTCGGTTTTGTCATTGTTAAACATAGAACCAAATCAGAAAATGGTCAGATGTACGAAGTCAATTATAGGTGTACAAAGGGTGGGAACTATGAACCTCACGGTAGTGGAAAACGGAAAACCAAAACATGTAAAACCAATTGTCCATTCAGATTAGATGCGAAATATCATCGAACACAAAATTATTGGATTTTGAGGGTGAAGGATGATAGGCATAATCATGATATGCTAGAGTCGTTGCATGGTGTGGCATATGCAATGCGATTAAAGGAAGATGAGGTCGGGTTGGTCAAAGAATTGTCAGATTATAACGTACGACCACGTAATATACTTTCGACAATACAGGGTCGTAATCCGGATAACGTGTCTAGCGTTAGAACTATATATAACGCACAAAATAAGATCCGGAGAGCCATAGTAGGTGATAGAACTCCAATTCAGGTCCTTTACTCGCATTTGATGCATTCAGGGTATACGTATTACCTGTTGTATTTATATCTTGGCAGGGTTGGAATACGTGTTTTCCGCTTTTTTTCGGTCCAAACATATCACAAAGAACTGACCCCCTTGTGATAGCCCGTGTGGGGTCAGACGAATGTGGTCACTACATTTGTCTGACGCTAGACGGAGATTCTCCACTTCCGCATCTCCACCCACAATGGAGGAGGCACAGAACCCAAGATGCATCCCAATGGGAAACATTATATTACGATCGACTAAATAAATCATTGTAGTATCTTAGAACTAACTATTGACGAGCTTGTAATTTTGTGAACACCCTATCTTTTGATGTATATATATAACAAGCTTAGTCTTCCTATCCGATTATTCGTTTTCCTCTGTGGTTGACTATATTCTTGTATTGTTTAAATTAACAATACATTACTTATTTATGTTTATGTTGTAAATAACTGTTTGTATCATTTGAATTAATTATTTGGCCAGGTGGAACAAAATAATCCTTACATGTGTCGCTGTAAGAACGGATTCATTATAGAGAGGATATCCCGTAAAGAACGTAGTTATGGTCAACCGTATTACGTATGTCCTCTTTCAGTGGTAAGTAATCATATGTTTGCTTAGTTATGTAAATTATTTGTTTGTTAATAATACATTTCTTATTATTTTCTTAACATGTAACAGCCAGGAACAGATGACTATGGTTGTCGGTACTTTATGTGGAAGGATGAGTTTCAAAAGAGACACTTTAGTCGAGCCTCTTCTTCAACGCAGTGCTCAGACTGCGTTGCTAAAGCTAATAAGATTGACCAGCTTGAAGCAAGAAACAAGCTGTTGATGACAAGAATAAAGACGCTGGAGATGGAGTTAGAATTGGCAAGGAATCCTGAGGATCACGCTTGTCAGTCGAGTGCAAGGCTTCATGATCTTTTAAATGAAATGAATAATCTTCATATGTCGTAGATGTTGTTGTTTTTAAATAATGTGTTGACGTTGTCGTTCAATTTAATAATAACAGTTGTTGTTGTAGTTATTTAATGTAGCAATATTTAACGTGCTATTATACAAAAAAATAATTATACAAAACATTATACATATACAAAACATTATTAAACACAAATATACAAAACATTATACATATACAATACATTATTATATATTTCTATTTAAAAAAAAAAAAAAAAAAAAAAGGACAAAAACTGACAACAAGTACAAATAGCCACAAATAGCCACCGTCCATATATAAAAATAGGGCCCGTTGATATAACCCCACCCTAGAAAATTATATGATATAAATACACATTAAAAGAGCTGATAAGACCAAGAGTAGTGGTAAGTAATGTGGGTTGGGGCAAATGATGACATGTGGCAGTGAGAGAATTTGGGTGTTGAAGCTAAATGGGAGTAATGCTTCAACGCCCATTCTTTTATTTCTTCAACATTACACTTTTTTTTTTCTTTTCTAAACAAATTTATTACAAATTATTCCAAATTTAGAAATAACACAACATAGACATAAAATAATTCATTCGTCGCTATAGTATGCATCGCCGTAGTCGTCACTCGCATAATAATCTTCCTCGTCGTCACCCAAATCTACAACTGGCTCGTCACCCAAGTCTTCAACCTCTTCGTCGGCTATTTCTTCATCCTCAACTTCACCATTGCATACCCTACGTTGCTTTCGTGCCCAAACATGCTCTACCAAATCCGCCTTAAGAGAATTATGAACGTCGGCACTTCGCATATACCTGCTGTTTTGTAATCTGACTTCCATGGGTGCTTGTTCTCTATTTTCATCTTCTTCCACTGCTTCGGGTCTATAATCTTGACAGTATGCGTTACCCTCATCTTCCAAAATCATATTATGTAAAATGATACATGCTTCCATAATGTACTCCATCGTTTCAGTAGACCATAATTTGCAAGGAGTCCTTATGTACGCCCAACGTTGCTTGAGAACATCAAAGAAACGTTCTATATCTTTTCTTGCCGATTCTTGTTGCTTTTTGAAATGCAATCTTTTGTCATCCACAATGTCGGTGAAAGTCTTTACGATGTAGCTATGTTCGGGATATATATCATCGCCCAAAAAATAACCGTACGGGTAGTAATTATTATTGGCGTAAAAAGATGCGGTTGACATTTTACCTAAAACAATGTCCTCTATGAGAGGTGATTGTTGTAACACGTTGAGATCATTGTTCGATCCAGCTGCGCCAAAGAATGCATGCCAACACCAAAGGTCTTGTGAACAAACAGCTTGAAGTATTTTCGTCGGTCCCTTTTGGTCACCCCGAGTGTGTTGGCCACGCCAAGCCGTAGGACATCTTTCCCACTGCCAATGCATACAATTTACGCTACCGATCATACCGGGTAAATCATGCATGTCTTCGTGCACCTCGTATATTTTCTGTAGGTCGAACCAAGTTGGTTTTTTAAGGTATCGACGACCGTATATCTCACAAATAGCTACAATATTAAATACATATGCGTAAATATAAAAAATAAATAATTCTAAACGTTAAATTAAAATAAACGGTAAATAAAAGTAAACGTTAAATAAAAAATATAATACCGATTGTGAACTCCCTAAGTGTGTCTCGAATAGTTTTAGCCGCCATGTGCAAGTACTCGTCGTTGATGTCGGACGTTTGTGCGAACGCCAAAATCCGTATGGCGGCGGTCAACTTTTGCGTTGTGGTGAATCCAAGCTTCCCTAGTGCATCGGATTTTTGTTTAAAGTACCCGACTTCCCTTTCCAAATCGTCACGCAAACATAAGAACAACCTTTTAGACATTCGGAAACGTTGTTTGAAAACTCTTGGTTGCGGCCAACGGGGATTCTCATTAAAATAATCTCGCATCAAACGGTTATGAGCTTCTTCACGATCGCGCCTGATAACTTGTCTTGTTTGAAACGGTCGACGTTGACTAACGCTTCGGTGAACAAAAGTCGCCATAAGGTTTAACGCACTCGTACAAACGGCTACAACTTCGGATTCAAATTCGTTAGAACTTGAATCACTACTCGAATCATTTGCATTGAATGGCCGGCGAATCATTTTTTTTTTGTTGAAAACGGGCGTTATTTTTGTTGAAAGAAAGTTGTAGAATTGTGTGTGAAATGAAAAAGAAGTGTTAGATTTAAATAGGGAAAGTTGAAGTTAAAAAAAAAAAAAAAAAAAAAAAAAAAAAAAAAAAAAAAAAAAAAAAAGGGCAAGTTAATTAATAAATATAGCCGTTAAATGGCTATATTTGACCAAAGAATAGCTTCAACGCCCGTTGTTCAATCAACGGGCGTTTATTATTTTGCCATTTCAACGGCCTTCAACGCTTGAAGGGGGTGGGCCAACGGGCGTTGAAATGGCAACTAAGCCCACTTCAACGCCCATTACTCTTGGTCTAAGTGTATTCTATTGAAAAAAACTTTAAAAATCGTAATTCAAATGTTGAAAAATACAAAAAAACTCAAAATACCACAATAGATAACACAACATAGCATTTGAGCTAAACTTTGTTTTTCTCTATTAAATGGGCTTAAAGTGATATTTTTTCTATAACTGATTTTATTGTGAACAATTTCAGTGGCAATGTTTCAGATATATAATGATAAAAGTAAATTAAAACCTAAAACTCCATGAAAAGTATAAGCTTCACATACGAAACTCATAGATGGCACGTGTCGCATGTAGCCCAAGGTGTTTATTACTGTACTTTCTTTGTCCCGATTTATTAGTCCGTATTTTAATTTTAATTTTTATTTATCAAAAAATAATTGTCCACTTTGATATTTTAATCAATAAAATAAGACTAGACTAGACGAGTATCCGTGCATAGCAACAAAATTTTATAGTGGCAAATAGTTTTAGTGATAAAAATTTTTTATGGGTTATAAACGAAAAATTAAAAAAGTTTTGTGATTTAGGGATTAAACATAATGTTTTGAAACCCGGTTCGACCTGAGTGGTTCAATCGGTTGAACCGTTCCGGTCGGGTCAATATAAACCGGGTCAACCCGACAGGTTGGGTAAAAAACGGGTCAAATTAAACTGGGTCAACCAACCAGGTTTTCGATGTGTATTAATAGTTTTCTTTTGAAACATATGTGTATTAATAGTTAAAATTGCTCATAATTAATTGCTTCAACATTTTCTTTTTAATTTTTTCAACATTTCACTTTCTTAACTTTTCACTTTTCACTTTAACCATTTTTGTTTTATACATAAATACAGATTTTAGTAAGTAGAGATGATGTTTGATTGATAAAAAACATGGTTAGTATGAATTTATTAAATTACACGTAATTTGAAAGTGTACTAATAAATTAGAACGGATGAAGCATTCATTAGAAATTCCACCATAGTCTTTTTTTTTTTTTTTTTTTTTTTTTTTTTTTTTTTTTTGAGAAATAAAAGACAGCAATATATTAATTAAAAAAAAAAACACGATACAAACAAACGGCATCCCTGCTCTTCAAGCAAGACGATTAAAGAGAAAGAACCCGAAAAAAACACAAATATTAAGCAAGACGATTAAAGAGAAAGAACCCGAAAAAAAAAAACACAAATATCAATTATTTTTTTAGTCATATTTCTAAGATAATAAATATGCAAGTAATTTGTGGTCAAAGCTATAAATCAAAAACTACACTAAAAATGATTCACGTCAGAATTTTTTAAGCTCCACCAATTAACTACAGTACAAACACGTTATGTTTCAAAAGAAAAATATTAATACACATATGTTTCAAAGAAAACTATTAAAAAAATTCACATATGTGTCTATTTTTATAAATTTATAAAGTAAAGTTAAGAAAAAGAAAAGGTTGGAAATGAGACTTGATCCCATGACTTTTTACCAGGGCCGGTCCTGAGATTTCGGATTGTGAAAACCGTAGAGGCGGGTGAATACGTTTCCATTTAAAAACTTAAATCTTTTGTATCAAATGACCAATCAAGTTTGACGTAATATGAGAAGTGTCAACAAAAAGTCTTGTGACAACTAGTGATAGTGGAATTCCATAAGTGAATCATATTACCATAACACAAACATAGACACAACATAACTACCACACAAACATAAAAGCAATGCAAATATAAAACGGTAAATGCAAAGATAAAAGTAAAGAGATAAGTAAGGAAAGCGCAAACCGGGCACGATGATTTATAGTGGTTCGGTCACGAAGCTCCTCTTCGCCCTACTCCACTCCCCGAGTACCCAACTCGAGAGTTACTTCACTAATCAACAAGCTCCCTTCTTGGCGGAGAAAACCATACAACGTCGCTTACAATATTTTCCGACACTAAGCTAGATGTCGAGTTCTTCTTCGGGTACAACCAAACCCGTTATGTTTTATGGCCCAACATAACAAACCTTGTGTTTTGAGGCCTAAACACATAAACCGCATCGCTTACATTATTTTCCGACATTAAGCTAGATGTCGAGTACTAATCTAGCTAGTATCAATCTCACTCACGATCTACCCGATCCTCACAAATCACACAAGCTACAAGATCCACATGATCTACACTCGATCTACCCGATCTACTAACGATTCACCCGATCTACTCGATCTACCCGATAACAACACAAGCTACACAAGATCTCCCCGATCTCTACAAGATTACAATGATCCACACAAACTAACTAAAAAAGATGATAGACAACTTAATGTATATCAAGATACAACAAGTACGTAACGAATGTTACGAGTGCACTACACTAACACTACAACACTTTGCATCTTCTTGATACGGTGTGTTCTTCTCTTGCACTAGAAGAGGAATGAAGGTGATCCCTTGAATGAATGATTGGATCACTCTAAAATAAACTAAGACTCTCTAAATGATCAAAGAAGGTGATCTAAATAAGAAGGGATTAGACCAGAGAAAACTGACTGGAAAAATCAAGTTGGAAGTGTAAAATGGTCCACTATTTATAGGCAAAGAAAATATGTCCGTTATACATGGACGGTACCACTAAATTTAGTGGTACCGTGCCAGACAAGGGACACTCCATTTTTTGTTTTTAGTGGTGAAGGTTTATTTGGGGAAGTTTGGAGCTGATTTGGGGGGGGGGGGGAATAGCTGTTGAGATTTTTAAACTAATTTTTCAAAATAAAACATTTCTTTTTAATTCAAAAATAATTTGTAAAATGTATTTTTGAAAAAATGTTTTGTCACATTAAAAATGTGAAGTTTAGAATAAAAAATTTATTTCTTTGATCATCCGTCAAGTTTAAATTTGTTTGTTCATACCTTGAGTGATTTACGTCAGGATGGAAATCAACGACTCAGTTGAGGCATACTTGAGACGTCGAGAGATGATGTAAGTATGCATTGATGATTTGTATTTACAAGTAACTTGTGCATTTTACGTTATGCATTACAAGTTATATGTTTGTCATTATTAAAACCGAAGAAACCGTTTAGTTTAAATATCGTAATATTTGCACTAACAATCTCCTGCTTTTTGATGATGACAAATATGTAAACCGTGACACATAGTAAAATGTAAAAGTTACCTATTTACACTTCATTCTCCCCCTTTTGTCGAAGCAAAAAGGTAGCTGCCTTGAGCTCTCCCTTGAATTCACTCCCTACTCCCCCTTATTACACTACTTTCCTTTCTTTCCAAAAAATGCGAGCTTGCATCATCCCAGTGAAGTCTTCTATCACCACTGTTAAAAAGACTCCATGCTATGTATTCAAATACTCCCGAGCTCCCCTAGCTCAATGCTCCCCTATGGTAATTGTATTCCCTTCTATTTTTACCTTTGTTTCTAGCAAATCCATGGATCAAATTCTTACAAAGGCTTTTCCTACATCAAGGGTTAGCTTCGTGCAACATAATATATAAAAAAATAGGAGCAACATTATAGGGATAGAATACTCATAGCAAGACATGCAAAGGTTAAACTATGTTAAAGTGTAGCTACAAAAAAAAAAAGAGTTTGATGAGGTATGTGAGCATATCAAAGTATGCTAGAGGTTAGACTCGTGATGAAAGTGTGCCAAGAGGATAAAAACAAAGAAGAAAGCCCAAGAAAGTTGAGCGACCAAAAAAATGAATGCATATTGCAATTCAAAGACACTTGAGTGTCACAACCCGACCGACAACCTAAGGTGTAATTGTTCTATCAATCACACTAACAAGAACGAGATTCGTTCGTTGACTGAAACACAAAATGACTTCGTCCAAGTTGTCATTGGGAAGGCGATTTCTAACAAACCTTTTGAACGACAAAATCATCTACCTAAGATGATTGGTGTTAAGGATAGTTTGTTGAAAAGACATACTCTAAATGAGGTAGATATATGTTATTACTATTATGGCAAGTCATGCCATAAAGTGGACTCGATGGAAGTTATAAAAAAATAAGAATGAGAACGACACGCACCAAGATATTAGTGGAAATGACTCCATACGATGGGAAATTGTTGGATTTGACCTTTGAGAAAAGATGGACAAAGACGGTTTAGATTAATATATCGTTTGCACTGACAATGAGATGCATGATATATTTCAGGGGGAAAAAATGTGCATGTGATCCTATTGTGGGTGGATATCTCTAACGGGGTTGAGGAAACGAAGTTCTAGATTTCTAGTTTGAATGATCCTAGTTATTTGTTAGAGATAATTTGGTGCATGAAGGGTTCCGTGTGATTGTGAGGATTGAAGGTTATTGAACTAACTATCACTATCCAAAGTGAGGAATAGTTAGAAGGTTTGAGTGTAATGATCGATGGGTTGAAGGTTCTTAGACTAACTATCACTGTCAAGAGTGAAGTGTAGCTAAAAGGTTTGAGTGGGATTGATATAAGGGTTGAAGGTTTTGAAACTAAATATCACTGTCAAGAGTGAAGTTTAGTTATAAGGGTTGAGTGTGATGATGAATGATATTATTGTGAGGTTTGATGTGAGGGTTGAAGGTGCTTGTATAGAACAAATATCTAGGTCGTAACAAAGAGTAGAGGTTAGGAAGCTAGAACCGATTGTGGTTTTATGACTGAGGTTTTGCTAAGTAGCGGGTACTTAAGAAATGAGTGTTTTTGTAAAGAAATCTAGGGAATAATGTTGTTCCCTTTACACAATTAGAATTAACTACAAAGTTAAGCTAATAATGTTGCATGACTAAGTAATGTATTGATTAACAAAGCAAAATAAGTAAAACGTAAATGATAAAAACAAGAGTTTTTCAACGTTTAAATTCTTATTAGAAGTTAATTAAAATAATCTATACCCAAGTGTTTGCGGAAAAAACACTTGGGATTGAAATGACAAAGTATGGTATTGTCTCCTCACTAAACTTAAGCTAAGCTTAAGTGGCAACTATAACAAACCACTGAGCTATCTCAGGGACTAGGTTGCTCTTTGGGGGAGAAAAGAGGTTTGTGAATGTCTAAGCATTAATTGCACAAACTTATCCACTTTTCTCCCTTATGATCCTATTTATACACAAGTATAAAAGAGCACCCGTGACTTAAAAGACAAAAAGAATGACCTAAGCTAATCAGGACAAAATACTGATGTATTTTTCCCTTGTAACACCCCCAAAATATCGCAGCGGAACGATAGTGTCATTGGGGTGCTACTTCTCAATACAAAGCACAAGGTATAAAAAACGACCTCTAAATGAGACGTTTTGAAAAGTTACCATTCAATTTATTTAAATCAGAGTTATTACATGAGGTCCCAAAGTACAATAATACATAAGAGTTTTCAAAATGGTTTGAATGGTAAAGGATAATAGCTTAGACTCCAAAGCATGCAAATGACTATTATCCATGCATCCACTATTGCCTTAACAACCTGAGATAAACATGCTAAAAAGTGTGTTGGGTTTATTAATTTGATGAGACAAAACGACCAAGAATGAAACAAGAGGGACTATTTATGACAAAGAGGAAATCTACAAAGATGGAAGATATCATAAGATATTGTTTAATATTTAAAAGATTTATTTGTTTTATACTTATCTTCTTATGTAAGTCTTGATCTCTCCCTTTATAAAGAGATCATAGACGTGTAGGTTTTCACATAAGTCTTCCACAATGTAACCTAAAGGGGTGTGTGTGTGTTCTAGACATTTGTCATAGAAAACGTCTAGGGTTTTGTTTATTTCACTTCAAGATCAGTTTGATCCTTGTTATAGATTAGGTAACACGTTATTAATATAATTGAAGTGATTGGTGTGAAAAACTTTGTGTCAATAACAATTGATTTGTGTTAATCCGCTGTGCATATTGTTTGTCATTGTTATTGTTAAACCCTAAGGCTCAAAACGATCCAAGGAGTATAACAAACTCCTCAATTGGTATCAGAGCTTGGGGAGCTCGTTACCTAGGGATTCACAAAGTTTTTACTGAAGAAAAAGATGTCGACAGAAGCAGATTTGAAAAAGGTTACTGAGGTAATTGATTATTTTTGGTATCGACATATTATTCTTCTTTTAATCATGTTGACTATTACGCATGTGGAAGGCTGGTTTGATATTGTATTTACCTCGTACAATTAATTAAACCTCGTACATTAATTGTCATCGACTGCATATTTATTTATTAAATTGGTCGGTGATTACTTAGTCACATGGTTCTTGTCGTCTTTCACAAGTTGCGATAGATTGGTATATTTAATGTGTTTTTCGAATGGTTCTTTTGCAAGTGGATTAATTGGTGCATGATGAGTTCTGATGCAATAAACCTCGTACAGTACATTAATTGTGTGGGGCCGCTTGGTGTTGATTAACTTGTGCTGCTATGGATATTCATATTATCATTCTGCTGCTGCATATATTTACTCTGCTGCTACGTCTGATACACTCTGCTGCTAGTTATAATACTCTGCTGCTAGCTTTGATCATTCTGCTGCTCGACATATATCACTCTGCTGTTACGCATATTGATTCTGCTGCTGGACTTACTCTCTGCTGCTACGTTATTGCTGGGTTTACACGATTGATACTTGCATAATTTACGAGCAGTGAGGGGAAGTAAGTATGGTTATTGGTTTACACACACACAGGGGAAGTTCACACACACGAAGAAGATTGTTTTTGGTTTATTTGTTCGTTAAAGTTTTAAAGGCTCGCATTAATTTTCTTATTGGAGGAGAGGATTATTTATTGTTTCTTTGATGATGCGGTTGAATTTATCAAGGTTGTGTCTTATCATATCTTAAACGTTCCCATCCGTTTTAAGATGCTTGTTTGTTCGTTCAAGTGACTCGAATTGACAAAACACTTGAAGGAGTTACGTTATTGTGCTCAGTGATTATTGTCAAGAGATTGCGGTCTCCCTATATGTTAAGTATACGTTCAAAGTCGTATTTAGTACAAGGCATAAGACACAGGGTTGGTTTCTTCTACTTCAACATCAAATTGGTAATGATTATTTTTCTTTAACAATACATAAAGCCTACAGATTTGAAGAATCATTTGATGTTCATGCACCACTCGAGGGGAAGTTGTTTGATTTTTGCTACTGTTGATCATTGTTACTACTGCTAGTTGGAGTTTCTATTGTTTTGGATTCATTATTCGTATTTGAGCTTCATGGAGGGCAATTTGAAACATTGGACGACTTGGATTGGAAGTTTGTGATATTGGTTAGTGGTGGTCAAGATCATATTTTCATACGTACCCTATTTGTTGATAACAAAAAGGGGAAGAGATGTGGTGGTGGCATGGCATGGTTTAAGGGGAAGACAGTTTGTTTCATTCAGGGAGATGATTACATCTCAACTTCTGCTACTTCGTCTAGGGAAGTTCGTACAAGACGGTGTTTGTTTTGTCATCATCAAATAGGGGAAGATTGTTGGGTTTATTAATTTGATGAGACAAAACGACCAAGAATGAAACAAGAGGGACTATTTATGACAAAGAGGAAATCTACAAAGATGGAAGATATCATAAGATATTGTTTAATATTTAAAAGATTTATTTGTTTTATACTTATCTTCTTATGTAAGTCTTGATCTCTCCCTTTATAAAGAGATCATAGACGTGTAGGTTTTCACATAAGTCTTCCACAATGTAACCTAAAGGGGTGTGTGTGTGTTCTAGACGTTTGTCATAGAAAACGTCTAGGGTTTTGTTTATTTCACTTCAAGATCAGTTTGATCCTTGTTATAGATTAGGTAACACGTTATTAATATAATTGAAGTGATTGGCGTGAAAAACTTTGTGTCAATAACAATTGATTTGTGTTAATCCGCTGTGCATATTGTTTGTCATTGTTATTGTTAAACCCTAAGGCTCAAAACGATCCAAGGAGTATAACAAACTCCTCAAAGTGTCAACACAAAGGTTGGTGAGTTCATAGAGTTTAGTATAAAATGTAAAGTATTTGAATAAAGATTTCCCAGCAAAGGCCTTGTAAATCCACTCAGTTGCAAATTCTGCCCATTCAAAACTTGCAACCTGTGTGTTCACAACCCATTGCTAAAATACAGAATAAGTATGACATGAACGTATACGATATATGTAAGCACTTATTGTAAAGCATAACAGCAAACTGAACCTCACGACTAGAATAAATAAGTATCATGAATAAACTGGATTATATTCACCCAAGGTCTCGAATAAATGTTGGACACAAGGGTGGGGGTGTCAACCCGATAGTACTATCAATACCTCTCCATCGGCTCCATCCAGGAGTTAAACAGTTGCTAAGTATAAAGTGTAGAATAAGTGTAACACATTAAGGCACATATCGTAACTATATTTCATGTCCAAAAGTATTATAAGTAAAGTGTAGCATAAGAGTATAAATATTTTGAGTATAAAACAAGTAGTTGAGCATGTATCTCCCCAAAAATAGTTCAAAACGTATAAAAGTAGGGGCTATGAAATCTCACCTTAGCAATCTGGATGGAAAACAAAATGAATAAACGTCTCCGGACAAGAAACCTGGGTGGTTATGTCAAATTTCAGTAATCATTTCAGATGATTATAGTTTATTTATTCGTTTCGTTGTTTACATCTTTCGTTCTTATGTTTCTGTTCTTTGTTTGTTTGTTCGTTAATGATATCTTTCGTTAATTCGTTCGTCAAGAAAATAAGCGTATTACGTTAGTATTAAGTCAGAAAATAAAAATAGAAATGATAAAAATAATGGTTATGAAAAGTTACGCTTTAATCCCTAAGGTTTGGTCAATTGACAGTTTATACCCTGAACTTTTGGAAAATGACAGTTTCTACCCTTAAGTTTCAAAAATGAAAATTTCTACCCTATGTATTTATTATTGTCAGAATTGATCCTTAATATCAAATATTTACAAAACCAGCCCTTAAAACTCTAATTATCTTAAAATTAATTCGCATGAAATATATGACTTGGGTAGAGTTTTAGACGCGAATAACTTAACGACAAGTAAATCATTTTGCGTGTTCTCAATTCCTATGAGTTAGCCAGGTCGGCTTTGAACATGTCAAGTTTCGTATTTTATAAAATTCGTTTGATAGTCTAAAAATATTACCAAAGTCGACTAGAAGAACAGATTTTGATAAAATCTGAAAAATATGTTTTAGAACTAGCGATTGAACAATTTTTGGACACTCATAACTTTTAAACCACTCGATGGTTTTACAAAATTTTTCTTTCTAAAATAAGTTTGTTAGCTCATCTTTGATATACCAGAAGTTTAGAATTTTTAGAAAACTTATAAAGGTCAAAAATCTGGTCAAAAGTTGGGGGTTTGGTCGATAGGAACTACAAATAAATAACTGGTAAATATTTCTTAGTTCTAGCGATTTATAGTAACTTTCAAGACTCGATAACTTAGTGAAATCTTAATCAATTTCCATGATTCTTGTTTCTAAATTTAGTTTGATATGTGAATTTTAAGTATGCTAAAAATCAGATTTTATAAAGGCCTCTAAGTGGTCGATTGATAGGTCATAAGTTGGTGAGTTGGGGCGACAAGGCTGAAAAACAATAACTGGTAATTTGATGTGTTATTCTTAGCGATATTGACCCATATTAAAGACTCGATAACTCAACGAAATCTTAATCATTTTTGATGATTCTTTTTCCTAACTAAAGTTTGTTAGGTGAACTTTGTAAATACCAAAAACTAGAATTTATAGTGAACGTTCAGGGGTCGGTTTTAAAGATCAAAAGTTGAGTGTCTGGACTGTTTCTGGTTCGAGTAAAACACAGAAAACAAACCCGATTGGGTTTTTGAGGTTTTAAAACATTTGTAACTATATTTTTATGTAAGATATGATATTAATTGATAAGTTTTAACATGTTTTACTGATTCATGATTTGTTTTAACAAAAACTCAAATATCTAGGGTGCGTTTGTATATACTGGGCGAACAGACAACAACAAGAGGAAAGGAAAACTTAATATGTTTGATTTGGTTTCTTTTTAGTGGTGGTGTTTTAGTGTTTTTAAGATATATAAGTAAATAAAACTGATATTAAAATGAAGTTTGAAAACTTACTTAGGGTTTTAGCTTGCTAGGGTTTAGGGGTTCGAATGAATTGATGCCCTGGATCTCGACTGATTTCCTCCTCCTCTAGGCTTCTTAGAATATGATTAAGAATGTATATTTGAGACTGTGATCAGTAGGGATTTGGAACTGGATTTGTTTTTGTGATTGTCGAATTTTTTTGGTGTGATGAAGAGGAGAGAGTTGAGGCTGCTATTTATAGGAGTGTTTATTTAGGGTTTTCTAGAGTTTGTGGGAAGAGATAAGGGGACAAGGAGAGGAGACAAGAGCTGAGGGTGAATGGAGAAGCATGCCACTTGGAAGGGTTTATTGAAGAGAAGAGAGGAGTGATGTGTTCTAATTTACAGCCATGGGTTTTATTCAGGAAAAAGGAGGGTTTTGGCTGGTAAAAGTGGACATGTGGATAGGTTATTTGAAGAGGAAGAAGGAGAGGGTATGCAAGTGTGTTTTAGCTAGGTACAATGTATTTTTAGTGAAAGTGATGTTTAGTAAACTTAGTTTGGTTTAAGGTTGTGTTCGAACCTGATTTTTAGGAGGGGTCGAATGGAGCTTGAGGGTTTTGTACAATGGGTTTAGGAGGTTGTATCTAAAGTCTAAGGAAGGAACATGCTTAGTTAGTGTATGTATTTAACTAGTTAGGAAAATATTTATAATTATCATATATATACAAAATTCGGATTTTTGAAGAATAGAGAATGAATTAGTTTAGGCTTATGAGAGTTGTACTATATGCTTAAATGAGTTGTACTATTATGTAGAACATATGATAAATATAGTTTTATTGATTTATTAAGTAATAAAAATTATTTGTTAATTTTTATTATGTTTAAAAGTAAATACATAGGATTTTTAGTTTATATGCATTAGGTACTTGTACTTTGTGTTAAAATACTTGTAAAAATAATTAAGGAGTTTAGGAAAAATAATTTATAAGAGTTATGCATAAATGGTTTGTAAATTGTGCTCTAAGAATAATATAAATAGGATTTTATCAAAGATTTTGTGAATAAATGGTTTCATGCATAAAAGACTTGTACTCTAGCTTAAATAACTTGTACATTTATTATTTTGTAAAAATATTGTATAAATAAATTAGGGTTTGTGAAATGTATACATAAAATCACAGTTTTATGAAATTAGTGTTTTACCGGGAATTAATATAGAATTAGGGTTTCTGGTGCTTTAGTAACTTGTACATTAACTCAGATGAGTTGTATTTTTATGTTCTGAGGTTTAGTTATTCATATTTGGTGTTGTGATGAATTTTAGGGTTTCCTAGCAATTTTATTTATACGTTTGGTAAGGAATTATCGTAAAATGGTAAATGGTATATTGTAATGTTTTTATATCGTTATGTTTATGAAATAAACATTAGATTCGTTAGGCAGGTCTGTGTGGGAGTACGTTTATCAAGGATGTGAGCTACGTCACATAAGATAGGAGATACAATTAAATAAAAAAAAATTATCCGTAGAAAAAGGATAATAATTCTGTAAAGTAAATATGTTTAAATGGGAAATTTTACGAGTGGTTACAGTCTCCCTCCTTAACGGAATCCCGTCCCGGGATTCAATCTGTGTTAGGGGTTGAGATGATGTTCTCGAATAATCGGTATGTATAGTCTAAGCAATTATGCTAAAATTTACGCATCTAGGTTCCTTATCTAATAAAGGCATAGTTTCTATAGGGCGAGACTAAGTTTCTTTGGAATTGACTAATATGATAGAATACTAGTTGTCTAGAAAAAGCGTACCCATTATGCTGCATCCGAGTCACCCAAGTAGTAAACTCTACCCCGAGGCGGACTGTTCTGAGTTACAGGGTTTGGGTTATTTCTTTCAATTGCTAAAGCTAGATTACCTTGTGTTAGTCTCGGTGCCCTATTTAACTTAGGACACGCATTCCGAAGGTGATTCGGGCTATTGCACTCATAGCATGCCCTCGGGTTATTCTTCATATTGCCCACATTCACCGGCGCTCTACACTGATTTGCAAGATGACCCAACCGATTGCAGTTTGTACACATACGGCAAGGCGTAGACTCCTGATGATGGTAAGTACATTTAGTACACTTAGGATATGGACCTACATATCCTTTTTGACCAGAACTAGTGTTTGCAAAGTTTCTTGCCTTCTTGTTGTCAACCATTGCGCCCGTTTGCTTATCCGACTCATTTGCTCCTTTCCTTTTATCATTGTTCTTCAAAGTTCCATTCCTAACCATCTCATCTGTTAGAGTCCCTGCTTTCAGTATTGCACTCTGGATCGTGGAAGGCTCGGTTGCTTTCACAGTTCCACGAATTTCAGGGACAAGACCGTAGATGTACCTCTCAATCCTCTTTGATTCAGGGGTAACTAGATGAGGAACTAATCTTGCTAATTCATGAAATCGATCCGTGTAGGCTGCATGACCAGACCCTACCATAGAGTGATGATAAAGTTCATATTCCAGCTTCTGCATCTCATTATCCGGACAGTATTCTTCTTTCAGTAGCGCCTTGAAGTCGTTCCATGTCATTCCTACAGCTGCTTCTCTGCCTCTAGCTTGAATCTGCGTGTTCCACCATGTTAACGCCTTTCCTGACAGCGAGCATGCAGCATACTTCACCTTCTGATGTGTTGCACAGCTACTGATGTCGATCACTGACTCCATCTTTTCAATCCAGCGGGTATATTCCAATGCACCTCCCTTACCATTAAACTCTATTGGTTTGCAAGCCGTAAACTCCTTATACGTGCATCCACTTGCACGGGTGGTAGTCTCATTCACACCTATACCATTGGTATCTTCATTTCTGCTTCCGTGGTTTCCTGAGTTGTTGATGTGATTGCCGACTTGGGTGACGATAGTTGGAAGCAAGGTTTGGAGTTGTTGAGCGATGATGGCGGCAAAATCAGGGTTTCCACCGTCGTTATTGTCATTGTTACTAATGCCGCGACTGCCTCCTCGACCTCCACGTTCACTAGTCCTTCCACCTATTTGTGTGGCATTTCCTCGGTTAGCGTTGCGAGCTGATCTCCTTGTTGCCATTGCCTCTCTGCAATGAAGGACATTTAGTGAACGTCGGAGAGGAGGGAAGAGTCGTTTGAGTAATCGATTTATACTTAACGTTCTTACAAAATCCCGTCGCGAGCGGTTATTCCTAAGGGGTGCCAATGCCGATTAACGTACACATGATTACATATGTCCACGTGTGTCGTGATGCACTTATAATTATGTTGGCCACCCATAATTATACTTGCCTCCTTTCACACGTGTACATATCACCAAGCACACATATCTCGACATTACTTAAATGGCGAAAGAGTAGGGTGATTATCCTAAAAATATTCTTAAGAGAAATTCCACTTTTCAGCAAAGTTATCAAATTTCCTGCGGCTAAGTGATAACACTTATTTAACTTAATCCCATGTCTCATCAAACAAGAACTGTCACAAGATTAAGTTAAATAACCAGTTATCACTGAGCACCACACCTTTGATGACTCGACCAAATGATGAGGTTCCTCTACCGGTGCAGATACTATAACATTTAACAACGCGCACATAAATGGGAAAAGTTCTATCTATGCAAGGCGATAGGGATGAGAGTCTTAATGTATATAACGGTTATAGTCTAGGCTCCTAAATGCAACCTAGTTCTCTATAACCAAGGCTCTGATACTAATCTGTAACACCCCCAAAATATCGCAGCGGAATGATAGTGTCACTGGGGTGCTACTTCTCAATACAAAGCACAAGGTATAGAAAACGACCTCTAAATGAGACGTTTTGAAAAGTTACCATTCAATTTATTTAAATCAGAGTTATTACATGAGGTCCCAAAGTACAATTGATGAAGCGAAAAGTGTACCGCTTTTAAGGGGTCATTTAAGCCCTAAATCGTATTTATTTGATCAAATATCGCCCTAAATCGTTCCTTTTGTCATTTTAGGTACTTTTGTGGAGAAATCTGGAAAAGGAGGCATTTTGGACGTTTTTGGAGCATAAAAGTGAAGAAAACGACAAAGTCTCAAAAATCGGCTGAAAGTTACCTTTGACGGCGTCAGGATTTACTCCAGACGGCGTCATGGCATTGGCAAAAGTGGTGGATGTGAAATTTACTCATGATAAGCCAGTGAAAATTGCATGTGAATTCTGACGGCGTCACGCTTTAACCTGATCAAGGGCGTCACGGCTTAATTCAAAGAGGGACGGCGTCACGTTCAAGGTCTGACGGCGTCAAGCCTTGATAAGCCAGAACGGATTTTGGAGAGCTAAAGAGGGACGGCGTCAAGAAGGTCATCCGGGAACCCTAAAAGCGGCGAGGTGACGGCGTCACACTCCATAACGTGACGCCGTCAGATCCAAAAGTCTATATATAGTTTTCTAATTTTTTTGTCATTAGTGTGGAACTTAGTGTGGAATTTTTGGGAGAAAACCCTAAGACGATTTTAGCTTCTTTTTCAAGGCTTTTTGCCTTGAGATCTTCTATGTTACATTAAAGATAAGTTATCAATTAATCATTCAATATGTCTATGTGTTGTTTGATTCTATCTTGTTCTTGTCTTTGGTTTAATATGTTAGGCTAGATTTATCTTGTGTTTGCTTAGATCTAATGAAACCTAGCTATTGATTATTGGTTATTAGTGTGTTATTAGTTGTATTGGATGATTGTTTATCTATGTTAGGCTTAAGAAAACTGGCTAACTTCCTATTCGGTAACTTGCTTGAACGTCTTAAGAAACATGAACCAAATGCGTACTAAAGGTTTTTATGGTTGTATTTAATGCACAAGCGAATTCTAGTGATCCCATGTTAGGAGCTTCCTAGCCGGCTCGACATAGGAGTGAAGTAGGAGCTTGTAGAGTTGGGGAAGTACGTACGCCACCCCACGATTGGTATTAAGGAATACACCCGTCATCCACGCGACTAATACACACTAATCAACCGGTAAAAGATAGTTAGGGAGTAAGGAAATCTAAGTAAACACATTTCTCTACACATAAGTTTTCACCAACTTTTTATTTTCAGTTATTTATTTTATTTGCATTCGTAGTAATTTGGGTTAGTTGACTAGCAACTAATTCCGCCCACTCTTTCAAACCCGAGATTTTACTTGCTTTCATAAAAATATAAAAACATAAAAAAGAATCTTCCTCAACCCTTAGACCTATTAGAGTAGTCTTTCATACCTAACGAACACTATTCCCTGTAGAGAACGATCAATCCCCCGTACTTACCACTACACTATACTACATCGGTCAGGTACACTGCCTGGTGGGGTTGTAAGCCTCTTGAGATCCCTCGAGAGGTAAAACCTGTTGTAAGGTTGCAAAACCACGCATCAAGTTTTTGGCGCCGTTGCCGGGGAATAGTTATTGTTTAGGTTGAATTTTTATTTTATAGGTCTACTCACTAGATTCCTTTCTAGTGAGATTTTTGTTTTATTTTTTCTAGGTTTTCTTTAGTCTATCTATTTTCTTTGTGCTTTTGTTCGTAACAGATTTTCATTGACTATTCAATTTGCCATTATGGAAAACGCGAATCCACCCCTTACACCTGGCGAAGTGGCTTTGATGCGTAGCCAACTTGAGAATGAGATTAGTGAGCTCAGGGAGCTCAGTAGAATGATTGATATAGAGCTTGATTATGCCTTGAACAACTTAGGGACCGCCATATACTCAGATAATTACTTAGAACGTAATAATCTTACGGTTGATAAGTTGATTGAGAAAATTGATGAAGTGAAGGTAGATCCTAGGTTTGATGATTATTTCAATGAATACCCCACTAAGGAGGAGATTGCTTACTATAACAACCTAGTTGATAACCCTCGACCACCTTTTGTTAGAATTGACCCAAAGATTAAGAGAGGTGATCCCGGGAATGAAAATGGCCTAGGAACCGTGACCAATGATGGAGTCACGTAATGTACGTGACTTTGAGTCTAGCTACAAGACTCGTTAATAAAGAAAAGCGCTTCTTGGGAGGCAACCCAATCTTTATTTGCTTTTGTGTGTTTATTTATTTATTTGCTTTGTGTGTTTATTTATTTGTTTGTTTGATTTTATTTGTTTCCGTATGTGTGTTTAATTTTTATTCTTATTGATTCATGTTCAAAACTAATTTGTGAAAATGCTTTATTTTGTTTTTAACTTCGTCTTAACTACATATAAAGGTATTTTGCAAAAGTTAAGTGTAAGGGAAATCTAAATCGGTTTATTAGAACACAAATGAGCATGAATCATAATAATAATAAATGAACATACATATTAGTATTTGTTTGAGTCAAATGCTTGTATCGAGTCATAGTGATGTTTTGCAGGATTTCCAGGAAGTAAGGTAAAGGTTTTTCCAGAAATTTTCCGGAAACTTAAAATGAGAATTTTTGTCAGGTCATTTCTGACGGCGTCAGGGTTTATAACCTGACGGCGTCAGATTTAATTTTCAGAAATTTTTGAAAGTTTTGTTTTCATAAAAAGTTTTTATTAAAATCTCCAACTTATAATCTCCAGGAATCTGCAAAGTTATCATTCCACAAGCATTATATCTTTATATATAGATTTATCCCGCCGATGTTATGCAGGTTTTCGTGTTTGTTTTCTCAGGTTTAACAGGTTATTTTGGACAAGGAAATGTTTTGAATCAAGCTTTTGGCGATGCATTAGTCATGGAGCTTCAACATTACCTTGGAAGAAGATTTAACCGTATTATTTCATTATCCACCGAGCGAATCAGGGGAGTATTTGATTTCATTCTTTTACTTTATTCTTTTACATTTGTTATTTGAACATTGGGGACAATGTTAATCTTAAGTGTAAGGGGAGGGTAAAAATATGATTTTTAGAGAATGCAATTACGCTTGATTTTTGTTTGTTTAATAGTAGATGTGTAATAAAACTGAGATAAATACCTGTTAGGGTAATTTTAGTGCCAAATTTAAATTTTTTTACAACATATAGGAGTGAAACTTTGATCTTAAAGAGCGTCTCACGGATAGGAGTTATATGACTAGCACAAAAACCGTACCACTAAAAAAATTTTCCACCCCCAAATATGTGAGGTTCACCCCTAGAATTGGTAGGAAAAGCATTTATGCTATGATGTGTGTACCGGTAGCACTTAGATTCTAGAACTTGCGTTAGGACCATTCCAAGGCCACAAGTGAGACTACATTCGTGTAGTTAGATTTACTACATGATAAGAGGCATTAGGATTAACCCATTGTTTTACACCTGTGTTTTTGTTATAATTACTTCGGCTACATTGGTCAAGTAATTCTCCCACACCCTTTGCGTTGTACTCATTTTTAGTACACGATACCTCTAGTACACCCCTCAGAGCCTATCTTTTCGTTTCGACCTTTAAGCATTTTACTTAAAGGAAGAATTTGTTTACACCCCACTTAAATGTACACCCAAATCGCCTTAGCCTACCTTGTATGCACTCATTTTTAGTGCATTATTGTGACAACATTTGTTTAAACCCAAGTTAATTATCTAGTTGATTACATGGTTGCTAAGTCGAGTCATATCCTTGTACATATTGTTTTGGGACGATTGGGACTCATGGGTAAAGTACTAGTGTAATAGAGTAATGGGGAAGAACATCATTTATTACCCCTATATGTGCTAAATGTTTTAAAAGTACTCCAAGTGTTTTGATTATCTTAATTCGAGTCATTAGAATAGTTATTTGTAAAGTTATGTAAAAGTTCAAGTGTAAGGGGAATGCAATGCCCTTTTGATGTATTATTTTGGATGGTAGGGCAAAAGTGTATGCAAAAAAAAAAAAAAAAAAAAAAAAAAAAAAAAAAAAAAATTCAAGAAAAATGCAAAAAAATGAGAAAAAGAAAAATAGAAAAAACATACGGACTACCATCCCGTTTCATTTTATGTTTATTTTATGTTTTTGTTATTTTCTTTCATTAGCTTAGATTGAGTCTAGTCTTGGCTTAGCAACATTGTATAGTACATGTAATTGATCAAGATCTTTAACTCGCCACCAGTAAAATATCCCTTATCCAACAAAACCGTGTTTTCCTTTTCCCTACACCTAACGTTATAACCCATTTAAAAGCCCTCTTTGATAGTTTATCTTAGGTGCTTACGCCTAGTGGAGGAGGTTTTCGATCCTTGCCCAAGCCTATGGTAATCTATTTGCTATGACAGGTAGTGAGAGATATTATCCGTTTTCATTTATGGGATTTATTTTGATGACACTTGAGAGATGTGAGTATCTAAACACTACTTGTGAGGTGCTAGTTTATAATCTCCGTGCTTATTATGATTAAAGTGGAACGAATATTTGTTGTAATTACTTTTATGTTTGCATTAAATGACCCCTAACTTGTATTTTGATTAGAATAAAAGCGCATTTGCTTGAGGACAAGCAAATCTCAAGTGTAAGGGTATTTGATGAAGCGAAAAGTGTACCGCTTTTAAGGGGTCATTTAAGCCCTAAATCGTATTTATTTGATCAAATATCGCCCTAAATCGTTCCTTTTGTCATTTTAGGTACTTTTGTGGAGAAATCTGGAAAAGGAGGCATTTTGGACGTTTTTGGAGCATAAAAGTGAAGAAAACGACAAAGTCTCAAAAATCGGCTGAAAGTTACCTTTGACGGCGTCAGGATTTACTCCAGACGGCGTCATGGCTTGGCAAAAGTGGTGGATGTGAAATTTACTCATGATAAGCCAGTGAAAATTGCATGTGAATTCTGACGGCGTCACGCTTTAACCTGATCAAGGGCATCACGGCTTAATTCAAAGAGGGACGGCGTCACGTTCAAGGTCTGACGGCGTCAAGCCTTGATAAGCCAGAACGGATTTTGGAGAGCTAAAGAGGGACGGCGTCAAGAAGGTCATCCGGGAACCCTAAAAGCGGCGAGGTGACGGCGTCACACTCCATAACGTGACGCCGTCAGATCCAAAAGTCTATATATAGTTTTCTAATTTTTTTGTCATTAGTGTGGAACTTAGTGTGGAATTTTTGGGAGAAAACCCTAAGACGATTTTAGCTTCTTTTTCAAGGCTTTTTGCCTTGAGATCTTCCATGTTACATTAAAGATAAGTTATCAATTAATCATTCAATATGTCTATGTGTTGTTTGATTCTATCTTGTTCTTGTCTTTGGTTTAATATGTTAGGCTAGATTTATCTTGTGTTTGCTTAGATCTAATGAAACCTAGCTATTGATTATTGGTTATTAGTGTGTTATTAGTTGTATTGGATGATTGTTTATCTATGTTAGGCTTAAGAAAACTGGCTAACTTCCTATTCGGTAACTTGCTTGAACGTCTTAAGAAACATGAACCAAATGCGTACTAAAGGTTTTTATGGTTGTATTTAATGCACAAGCGAATTCTAGTGATCCCATGTTAGGAGCTTCCTAGCCGGCTCGACATAGGAGTGAAGTAGGAGCTTGTAGAGTTGGGGAAGTGATGCGTGGGTTTTGCAACCTTACAACAGGTTTTACCTCTCGAGGGATCTCAAGAGGCTTACAACCCCACCAGGCAGTGTACCTGACCGATGTAGTATAGTGTAGTGGTAAGTACGGGGGATTGATCGTTCTCCACAGGGAATAGTGTTCGTTAGGTGTGAAAGGCTACTCTAATTAGGTCTAAGGGTTGAGGAAGATTCTTTTTATGTTTTTATATTTTATAAAAGCAAGTAAAATCTCGGGTTTTGAAGGAGTGGGCGGAATTAGTTGCTAGTCAACTAACCCAAATTACTACAAATGCAAATAAAATAAAATAAACAGAAATGAAAAGTGGTGAGAAACTTATGTGTAGAGAAATGTGTTTACTTAGATTTCCTTACTCCCTAACTATCTTTTACCGGTTAATTAGTGTGTATTAGTCGCGTGGATGACGGGTGTATTCCTTAATACCATTCGTGGGGTGGCGTACTTACTTCCCCAAACTCTACAAGCTCCTACTTCACTCCTATGTCGAGCCGGCTAGGAAGCTCCTAACATGGGATCACTAGAATTCGCTTGTGCATTAAATACAACCATAAAAACCTTTAGTACGCGTTTGGTTCATGTTTCTTAAGACGTTCAAGCAAGTTACCGAATAGGAAGTTAGCCAGTTTTCTTAAGCCTAACATAGATAAACAATCATCCAATACAACTAACAACACACCAACAACCAATAATCAATAGCTAGGTTTCATTAGATCTAAGCAAACACAAGATAAAATTAGCCTAACATGTTAAACAAAAGACAAGCATAAGATAGAATCAAACAACACATAGACATATTGAATGATTAATTGATAACTTATCTTTCAATGAAACATGGAAGATCTCAAGGCAAAAAGCCCTGAAAAAGTAGCTAAAATCGTCTTAGGGTTTTATCCCAAAATTCCACACACTAAGCTCTCCCTAATGACAAAAAATTAGAAAACTATATATAGACTTTGACATCTGACGGCGTCACCTTATGCATTATGACGCCGTCACCTCGCCGCTTTTAGGGTTCCCGGATGACCATCTTGACGCCGTCCCTCTTTAGCTCTTCAAAAATCCATTCTGGCTTATCAAGGCTTGACGCCGTCGGATCCTGAACGTGACGCCGTCCCCTTATGATTTAAGCCGTGACGCCCTTGATTTAGTTAAAGCGTGACGCCGTCAGAATTCTCATGCAAACTCACTGGCCCGTCATGAGTAAATTTCACATCCAACTTTTCTTGCCAAGGCATGACGCCGTCCCATGTTAATTGTGACGCCGTCAAGAGTAACTTTTAGCCGATTCTTGAGACTTTGCCGTTTTCTTCACTTTAATGCTCCAAAAACGTCCAAAATGCCTCCTTTTCCAGATTTCTCCTCAAAAGTACCTAAAATGACAAAAGGAACGATTTAGGGCAATATTTGATCAAATAAATACGATTTCGGGCTTAAATGACCCCTTAAAAGCGGTACACTTTTCGCCTCATCAAATACCCTTACACTTGAGATTTGCTTGTCCTCAAGCAAATGCGCTTTTATTCTAATCAAAATACAAGTTAGGGGTCATTTAATGCAAACATAAAAGTAATTACAACAAATATTCGTTCCACTTCAATCATAATAAGCACGGAGATTACATACTAGCACCTCACAAGTAGTGTTTAGATACTCACATCTCTCAAGTGTCATCAAAATAAATCTCATAAATGAAAACGGAAAATATCTCTCACTACCTGTCATAGCAAATAGATTACCATAGGCTTGGGAAAGGATCGAAAACCTCCTCCACTAGGCGTAAGCACCTAAGATAAACTATCAAAGAGGGCTTTTAAATGGGTTATAACGTTAGGTGTAGGGAAAAGGAAAACACGGTTTTGTTGGATAAAGGATATTTTACTGGTGGCGAGTTAAAGATCTTGATCAATTACATGTACTATACAACGTTGCTAAGCCAAGACTAGACTCGATCTTAAGCTAATGAAAGAAAATAACAAAACATAAACATAAAATAAACATAAAATGAAACGGGATGGTAGTCCGTATGTTTTTTCTATTTTTCTTTTTTTTTTCTCATTTTTTTTGTATTTTTCTTGATTTTTTTTTTTTTTTTTTTTTTTTTTTTTTTTTTTTTGCATACACTTTTACCCTACCATCCAAAATAATACATCATAGGGGCGTTGCATCCCCTTACACTTGAACTTTTACATAACTTTACAAATAACTATTCTAATGACTCGAATTAAGATAATTGAAAAACTTGGAGTACTTTTAAAACATTTAGCACATATGGGGGTAATAAATGATGTTCTTCCCCATTACTCCATTACACTAGTACTTTACCCACGAGTCCCAATCGTCCCAAAACAATATGTACAAGGATATGACTCGACTTAGCAACCATGTAATCAACTAGATAATTAACTTGGGTTTAAACAAATGTTGTAACAATAATGCACTAAAGATGAGTGCATACAAGGTAGGCTAAGGCGATTTGGGTGTACATTTAAGTGGGGTGTAACAAATTCTTCCTTTAAGTAAAATGCTTAAAGGTCGAAACGAAAAGATAGGCTCTGACGGGTGTACTAGGGGTATCGTGTACTAAAAATGAGTACAACGCAAAGGGTGTGGGAGAATTACTTGACCAATGTAGCCAATGTAATTATAACAAAAACACAGGTGTAAAACATGGGTTAATCCTAATGCCTCTTATCATGTAGTAAATCTAACTACACGAATGTAGTCTCACTTGTGGCCTCGGAATGGTCCTAACGCAAGTTCTAGAATCTAAGTGCTACCGGTACACACATCATAGCATAAATGCTTTTCCTACCAATTCTAGGGGCGAACCTCACATATTTGGGGGTGGAAAATTTTTTTAGTGGTACGGTTTTTGTGCTAGTCATATAACTCCTATCCATGAGACGCTTATGAGGATCAAAGTTTCACTCCTATATGTTGTAAAAAATTTTAAATTTGGCACTAAAATATCCTTAACAAGTATTTCTCTCAGTTTTATTACACATCTACTATTAAACAAACAAAAATCAAGCGCAATTGTATTCTCTAAAATCGTACTTTTACCCTCCCCTTACACTTAAGATGAACATTGTCCCCAATGTTCAAATGACAAATGTAAAAGCATAAAGTAAAAGAATGAAATCAAATACTCCCCTGATTCGCTCGTTGGATAATGAAATTACACGGTTAAATCTTCCTCCAAAGAGAATGTTGAAGCTCCATGACTAATGCATCGCCATAAGCTTGATTCAAAACATTTCCTTGTCCAAAATAACCTGTTGAACCTGAGAAAACAAACACGAAAACCTGCATAACATCGGCGGGATAAAATCTATATATAAGGATATAATGCTTGTGGAATGATAACTTTGCAGATTCCTGGAGATTATAAGTTGGAGATTTTAATAAAAACTTTTTATGAAAACAAAATTTTCAAAAATTTCTGGAAATTAAATCTGACGCCGTCAGGTTATAACCCCTGACGCCGTCAGAAATGACCTGACAAAAATTTTCGTTTTAAGTTTCCGGAAAATTTCTGGAAAAACCTTTAACTTACTTCCTGGAAATCCTGCAAAACATCATTATGACTCGATACAAGCATTTGACTCAAACAAATACGAATATGTATGTTAATTTAATATTATTACGATTCATGTTCATTTGTGTTCTAATAAACCGATTTAGATTTCCCTTACACTTATCTTTTGCAAAATACCTTTATATGTAGTTAAGACGAAGTTAAAAACAAAATAAAGCATTTTCACAATTTAGTTTTGAACATGAATCAATAATGATAAAAATTAAACACACATACGGAAACAAATAAAAACAAACAAACAAACAAATAAACATACAAAGCAAATAAATAAAGCAAGTAAAGCATGGGCTGCCTCCCAAGAGCGCTTGTTTTTGTTCGAGTCACGAGCCTGACTCTACCCTTATTTAACGGAAATAGGGGAGGTTTCCCCTACACTTAGGATTAAGTGTGGGTGAAAGTAGCGATACACACCCGCTCGGTAGGAGTATGCCACGTGAGGAAAGAGTGGTGGATGAATTATATGCTCAAAGGGGTGTGCTCCTTTCATCATAACCTTGCCTAGTTTACTTTGGTCAATGGGTGAATTAAAGTTTCCTCCTAAAAAGGGATCATCTTCTATCAACTTTGAGAGATTCCTAATTGGGAATCCATCTTGACCTAATAAAACCCGGTTTAAACCCATAATGTTTCTTACGATCAATCATGAATGGGTGATGTAAGTATGTAAGGTTATGGTTCACTCCTATGTCAGCTTCCTCTCTACAAGGCTTAGAGTCTACTACCTTCAACATAAAACTACCCGGACTATATGGTTTGATGGGTGGGTCGGTACCTAATTCAATTCCTAAGTTCACATCTAAGGATGGAAGATTAGGTAACGGTTTTGGTTTAGGCTCCGGTTCATCAAAACTATGAACTTCCATAGAACTAAAAGAAAGGTTATGACTACAAGTATTCAAACCTATTTCTTCTAGTTTTGTTTCTTCCAAAGGTTCTACTTCAATTGGGATTCCTATAGTCCCGTCTACTTCTTCTGAGTAAGTCACGGGCGGTGTATGTGCCTCAAATGATGGTAGGACTTGTGGGGTACTTGGTGGTCTTTGATTTTCTACTCTATCGTCCATCTTATCAAGATCACCTATATCCTCATCACGTGTTTTAGTAGGATCTAACCCTAACATTTTCCCAAGTATCTCAAGTGCTTCTCTAGGCATCTCAACTTCTATGTCCGAATCATAAGGATCATCCTCAATATTCTGACTGCTATATTCAAACTGCCTAAAAGATTCATCATGTGTTTCTTGAGATTCGACGTCATCAATCACAAAACCTAGGTCTTTTTGATCAATGTGATCATGTTCGGCTAAATCCTCCGTCACATCAAGGTCACCTATGTGTTTGTTTTGTACTATGGCATTACATGACAACCACTTAGGTATCTCAACACTAATGTATTCATCCCCAAACAAACTTGTTTCATGATCCTCGAAATTTGTGGTCAATTGACTTGTACTAACGTTTGTTGGGTTGTCTACTATATAATAATATTGGGCACACTCTTCAATAGCTTCCCATGCTTTCTCAGCACTTAATTCCCTAATATCCCTGCCGGCAATATGGTAAATGTCCCTTTGGGCATGTCGGTCGACATGATTGTAAAAGATTTGAGTTAGGGACCAAAAATCGAAGTTATGATGAGAGACTTTTTGGAGTAAATATTTAAAACGAGTCCATGCATCATAGAGAGGTTCATCTTTATGTTGTTTAAACATCAAGATGTCATATGGAGTGGGTGAATTACGTGGTTGGTAGTATGGTGGATTCGCGTTCTCCATAATGGTGAACGGAAGAGTCAATGGAAATTACGAACAAACAAACAAAGAAATAAGATAGACTAAAGAAAACCTAGAAAAATAAAATAAAAATCTCACTAGAAAGGAATCTAGTGAGTAGACCTAATAGAAATAAAAATTCACCCTAAACAATAACTATTCCCCGGCAGCGGCGCCAAAAACTTGATGCGTGGGTTTTGCAACCTTACAACAGGTTTTACCTCTCGAGGGATCTCAAGAGGCTTACAACCCCACCAGGCAGTGTACCTGACCGATGTAGTATAGTGTAGTGGTAAGTACGGGGGATTGATCGTTCTCCACAGGGAATAGTGTTCGTTAGGTGTGAAAGGCTACTCTAATTAGGTCTAAGGGTTGAGGAAGATTCTTTTTATGTTTTTATATTTTATAAAAGCAAGTAAAATCTCGGGTTTTGAAGGAGTGGGGCGGAATTAGTTGCTAGTCAACTAACCCAAATTACTACAAATGCAAATAAAATAAAATAACAGAAATGAAAAGTGGTGAGAAACTTATGTGTAGAGAAATGTGTTTACTTAGATTTCCTTACTCCCTAACTATCTTTTACCGGTTAATTAGTGTGTATTAGTCGCGTGGATGACGGGTGTATTCCTTAATACCATTCGTGGGGTGGCGTACTTACTTCCCCAAACTCTACAAGCTCCTACTTCACTCCTATGTCGAGCCGGCTAGGAAGCTCCTAACATGGGATCACTAGAATTCGCTTGTGCATTAAATACAACCATAAAAACCTTTAGTACGCGTTTGGTTCATGTTTCTTAAGACGTTCAAGCAAGTTACCGAATAGGAAGTTAGCCAGTTTTCTTAAGCCTAACATAGATAAACAATCATCCAATACAACTAACAACACACCAACAACCAATAATCAATAGCTAGGTTTCATTAGATCTAAGCAAACACAAGATAAAATTAGCCTAACATGTTAAACAAAAGACAAGCATAAGATAGAATCAAACAACACATAGACATATTGAATGATTAATTGATAACTTATCTTTCAATGAAACATGGAAGATCTCAAGGCAAAAAGCCCTGAAAAAGTAGCTAAAATCGTCTTAGGGTTTTATCCCAAAATTCCACACACTAAGCTCTCCCTAATGACAAAAAATTAGAAAACTATATATAGACTTTGACATCTGACGGCGTCACCTTATGCATTATGACGCCGTCACCTCGCCGCTTTTAGGGTTCCCGGATGACCATCTTGACGCCGTCCCTCTTTAGCTCTTCAAAAATCCATTCTGGCTTATCAAGGCTTGACGCCGTCGGATCCTGAACGTGACGCCGTCCCCTTATGATTTAAGCCGTGACGCCCTTGATTTAGTTAAAGCGTGACGCCGTCAGAATTCTCATGCAAACTCACTGGCCCGTCATGAGTAAATTTCACATCCAACTTTTCTTGCCAAGGCATGACGCCGTCCCATGTTAATTGTGACGCCGTCAAGAGTAACTTTTAGCCGATTCTTGAGACTTTGCCGTTTTCTTCACTTTAATGCTCCAAAAACGTCCAAAATGCCTCCTTTTCCAGATTTCTCCTCAAAAGTACCTAAAATGACAAAAGGAACGATTTAGGGCAATATTTGATCAAATAAATACGATTTCGGGCTTAAATGACCCCTTAAAAGCGGTACACTTTTCGCCTCATCAGGAAGCACGTACGCCACCCCACGATTGGTATTAAGGAATACACCCGTCATCCACGCGACTAATACACACTAATCAACCGGTAAAAGATAGTTAGGGAGTAAGGAAATCTAAGTAAACACATTTCTCTACACATAAGTTTTCACCAACTTTTTATTTTCAGTTATTTATTTTATTTGCATTCGTAGTAATTTGGGTTAGTTGACTAGCAACTAATTCCGCCCACTCTTTCAAACCCGAGATTTTACTTGCTTTCATAAAAATATAAAAACATAAAAAAGAATCTTCCTCAACCCTTAGACCTATTAGAGTAGTCTTTCATACCTAACGAACACTATTCCCTGTGGAGAACGATCAATCCCCCGTACTTACCACTACACTATACTACATCGGTCAGGTACACTGCCTGGTGGGGTTGTAAGCCTCTTGAGATCCCTCGAGAGGTAAAACCTGTTGTAAGGTTGCAAAACCACGCATCAACAATAATACATAAGAGTTTTCAAAATGGTTTGAATGGTAAAGGATAATAGCTTAGACTCCAAAGCATGCAAATGACTATTATCCATGCATCCACTATCGCCTTAATAACCTGAGATAAACATGCTAAAAAGTGTCAACACAAAGGTTGGTGAGTTCATAGAGTTTAGTATAAAATGTAAAGTATTTGAATAAAGATTTCACAGCAAAGGCCTTGTAAATCCACTCAGTTGCAAATTCTGCCCATTCAAAACTTGCAACCTGTGTGTTCACAACCCATTGCTAAAATATAGAATAAGTATGACATGAACGTATACGATATATGTAAGCACTTATTGTAAAGCATAACAACAAACTGAACCTCACGAATAGAATAAATAAGTATCATGAATAAACTGGATTATATTCACCCAAGGTCTCGAATAAGTGTTGGACACAAGGGTGGGGGTGTCAACCCGATAGTACTATCAATACCTCTCCATCGGCTCCATCCAGGAGTTAAACAGTTGCTAAGAATAAAGTGTAGAATAAGTGTAACACATTAAGGCACATATCGTAACTATATTTCATAACAAGAATCATGGAAATTGATTAAGATTTCACTAAGTTATCGAGTCTTGAAAGTTACTATAAATCGCTAGAACTAAGAAATATTTACCAGTTATTTATTTGTAGTTCCTATCGACCAAACCCCCAACTTTTGACCAGATTTTTGACCTTTATAAGTTTTCTAAAAATTCTAAACTTCTAGTATATCAAAGATGAGCTAACAAACTTATTTTAGAAAGAAAATTTTTGTAAAACCATCGAGTGGTTTAAAAGTTATGAGTGTCCAAAAATTGTTCAATCGCTAGTTCTAAAATATATTTTTCAGATTTTATCAAAATCTGTTCTTCTAGTCGACTTTGGTAATATTTTTAGACTATCAAAAGAATTTTATAAAATAGGAAACTTGACATGTTCAAAGCCGACCTGGCTAACTCTTCATAGGAATTGAGAACACGCAAAATGATTTACTTGTCGTTAAGTTATTCGCGTCTAAAACTCTACCCAAGTCATATATTTCATGCGAATTAATTTTAAGATAATTAGAGTTTTAAGGGCTGGTTTTGTAAATATTTGATATTAAGGATCAATTCTGACAATAATAAATACATAGGGTAGAAATTGTCATTTTTGAAACTTAAGGGTAGAAACTGTCATTTTCCAAAAGTTCAGGGTATAAACTGTCAATTGACCAAACCTTAGGGATTAAAGCGTAAATTTTCATAACCATTATTTTTATCATTTCTATTTTTATTTTCTGACTTAATACTAACGTAATACGTTTATTTTCTTGACGAACGAATTAACGAAAGATATCATTAACGAACAAACAAACAAAGAACAGAAACATAAGAACGAAAGATGTAAACAACGAAACGAATAAATAAACTATAATCATCTGAAATGATTACTGAAATTTGACATAACCACCCAGGTTTCTTGTCTGGAGACGTTTATTCATTTTGTTTTCCATCCAGATTGGTAAGGTGAGATTTCATAGCCCCTACTTTTATACGTTTTGAACTATTTTTGGGGGAGATACATGCTCAACTACTTGATTTATACTCAAAATATTTATACTCTTATGCTACGCTTTACTTATAATACTTTTGGACATGAAATATAGTTACGATATGTGCCTTAATGTGTTACACTTATTCTACACTTTATACTTAGCAACTGTTTAACTCCTGGATGGAGCCGATAGAGAGGTATTGATAGTTCTATCGGGTTGACACCCCCACCCTTGTGTCAAACATTTATTCGAGACCTTGGGTAAATATAATCCAGTTTATTCATGATACTTATTTATTCTAGTCGTGAGGTTCAGTTTGCTGTTATGCTTTACATTAAGTGCTTACATATATCGTATACGTTCATGTCATACTTATTCTATATTTTAGCAATGGGTTGTGAACACACAGGTTGCAAGTTTTGAATGGGCAGAATTTGCAACTGAGTGGATTTACAAGGCCTTTGCTGGGAAATCTTTATTCAAATACTTTACATTTTATACTAAACTCTATGAACTCACCAACCTTTGTGTTGACACTTTTTAGCATGTTTATCTCAGGTTGTTAAGGCGATAGTGGATGCATGGATAATAGTCATTTGCATGCTTTGGAGTCTAAGCTATTATCCTTTACCATTCAAACCATTTTGAAAACTCTTATGTATTATTGTACTTTGGGACCTCATGTAATAACTCTGATTTAAATAAATTGAATGGTAACTTTTCAAAACGTCTCATTTAGAGGTCGTTTTCTATACCTTGTGCTTTGTATTGAGAAGTAGCACCCCAGTGACACTATTGTTCCGCTGCGATATTTTGGGGGTGTTACATCCCTTGTTACAAGAACCTATTTTGGGTATAAGACAATTGTGCTTTCAGAGTAACAATGATGACACTATTCTTGTTCTTAAGCCTTTTAGGGAAAGTTTGACTTTGGCTTGACAAGGACTTCTCCTTATCTTTTCAAACTCTTCCCGCCTTGTCCCACATTTCTTTCTGACTTCAGGTTCTTCAGTCTTTGGTCTTCAGTCTTCATTCTTCATAGTTGTTGAGGAGACTGGGGTTCAGTGAGTTATTGTCATCACTCACTGAACCCATTATCTTCTTCTTTGGCTTAGGTGACACTCAGGGAGTTCCGCCTCACTGAATGGTGATGAGTGCGCGTGATGTGTCATTGCGGTTTAGCAGTATTAATGCCTACTCAAGTTTTAAATTTATATTTAGCTGACTTATCAATAACACACACACTTAACGAGCAGTGTACCCGGTCAGTATGAATATAATGGTAAGTAGAGTGTCGATCACTAAGAGTGGAACGTATTATCTAGTTATTCTAATCAGTATTTTAATATCCTAAGTTAGCTATACAACCTAATCTAAGGCAAGGGGGTTCAGCCTGAGAGACTGGCACGGTTTGGTTATAATTAAGTAATAAACTAAACTAATGAGCACGAATCAGCGATTAGCACACACGTACACAGATAGATACTCGAGACAATAAGAAAACCTGTCCTGATAATTAAGTAGCTTGTCACTTGTTTTATTGCTAGTTTTATATGAAGTGTATATAATTAAACCTTTCTCGTTGGCTCTAATCTTATTGGCGAGTAAACCCTTAATGATTACTTATGTCTATCCTATTTATTTAAGAGACGCTAAAACAAATAGGCGAGGAAGGGGCATGGCGACCCAAGCAAGACTCAGCTAGACACAGAGGTTATCAATGCACTAATAAAAGTCACCAAAGACATCAACATATAAACTTTAATTAATGGGAAAGCAATATTAAAGGGAGTGCATGATCTTCCGTAGTCACATGACACAAGCCCATCAATCCTAATGAATTAAAGCGTACTAATACAATAAAACAAAACTACTTAATGAATTGAATACATGCAGGACCTTCTTACAGCTCTTGTATCTTTGTTTAAGGTGTGTCTTGTGCTGCTTGGTCGTCTGAATTCGGCTCTAGGGTTATTTCTTCACACACACCAAATTCGTCTGACCTTGGGGTATTTATAGTTTCTGTCTCAGGGATAGATGCGGCGCATTGAGTTGATAGATGCGGCGCATTGACTTAACTTCGCGTGGGGTCCAAGATTAATATATTCAGGAATATTCGTACACCGTCTTCAGATGCGGCGTAACTTGATCTTTGTATGCGGCGCATGTACTTTAGCTGTCTTGGATTGTAACTTGTGAAATCTTGATAGTGATACGCCGTATGTTAGAAGTATATTGCGGCGTATCTGGAGTAGAACGAGCTTGATCTTCTGGATTTCAGTAGGCTTTTGACATCTTGCTTGTTTTGCTCCATAATTAGTCCAAAATTGCCAAGTTTCACATAATGCTTGTTTTTACCTTAGAATCACTAAAGTAAACATTAATGTATCGATTCTCATGTATAATATAATAAAACAAGTCAAATAAATAGGATAAATGATGATAATAAAATGTACTTATTTGAGTTCATCAAATATCCCCCCACTTGAACTTTACTTGTCCCCAAGTAAACCTTAGAATTAATCATATGAAAATGTATCCTAAAAGATATTAGGATTTATTTTTATATTTAAGCACGTATTCGTTTTGTCATAATCACACAACCAAACACTTAACGAAGTAGAAACCAAAATAATTTTTAATGTAAAACAATTCTAAATCGTTTAGTTGCTTAGTCGTGACGAATATTCTATCATAGGATTGGCAAGTATACGCATCTCCCCCACTAAAGCCAAGGAGTAGCAAGTCTAAAGCGGTAAAAAGGGTTTTGAGGCTTATGGGTTGATCATCCTTTTTAATCTCTATCGATCTCATATTCCAGAAAAGGCGACAAAATTACAAATACATGATCGAATCCACGACCACGATACTTGCAATTGCTCAAATCCTTAACTCGAATGGGCTAAAGATAGGACCAAGTAATCTTCACCAATAATATTATATCAAAAAGGGCGACAAAATCATAAATACATAGCCGAAACCACGACTACGATACTTAAGATTGCTCAAATCCCTAATCTCAATAAATCAAAGGTTTGGATGAAGAATGATATAGGGTATGGATAATATTTGGGATACAACTTGGTGTAAAATGAAAAATAAACAAAACAGATAAATTAAAATCCTAAGTGTGGTTAATCACTTTCCCAACCATCCCATGAATAAGACTCATATCATTGAATAACTCACGCTTTAACACTTGAAACACACACTTATAGGTAGACACGAATTATACTCAACAAAATCTCAATCAAAGAATAACCTTAGTTGGCGTTCCCATAACGGCCAACTCCCATTCAATCCATAAATATAATATACAACAATAAATAGTGGTGATATCTCTCACTTAATACAAAACTTTACATAAGTTGGTTAAAACAAACTTCCAACTTTTCCCTTTTCTTTTTCTTTTCTATTTTTTCATTTTTTTTTAGTCACCAACATATATGTGTAAAATTTCATAACTTTTCTATCACTGTTTTTTTCGGATAATTTTTCCATACTCTTCATACTTTCAGAAATAACTGTAATAGTGAAAGTAGCAAACACACGAAAAATAAACTAAAAGTTATACAATATTTACTTTCATACCAATTGCATTGTGCAATTTCCCGACCTAATCAAAGATAATGAATTTCGCACGCGAACACAGGTAATGTAAGGAAACACACTTTGCCTAAAGCAACTAACCACGGATTTTAATCTACAGGGTAGGCTAAGGTGTAAGGGTGTATCGAAACATTATAACAAAGGTGTAAGAAACGAAAAGAATGGCTCTGAGGGTTTTTTCTAGGGGTATCTTACTCTAAAAGTAAGAGTAACAAAGGGTTTATACGGGGGTTAACTAACCAGTGTAGTTAGTTAATATCACATAACATATAAAGGCTATTTGGGTGTAATCCTAGAAATTTACCAATTTAGACAAGTCACTCCAATTATATAGATAATACTCATTATGGTGGTCTCGAATAGTATACAAGCCAAGTTCTAAAGTTTACAAGTCACCATCACACTAAAGTTTTAATATTTTTGAAAAAAATAGAGTTATGTGTGCGGTTATGTAATTTAGACTTTAAACAAAAACATGCTAAAATTTTTAAATTTTGATATATTAAGTGCATTTTAAGCATATTTTGAAAAAGTTTAGGACAAGTAAGTGTTCTAATTCTCCATCCCCCCACTTAAGTTAAACAACGTCCTCGTTGTTTGTGTCAAAGGTTAAAAACTGGAAAATAAAAGAATTAGAACAGAAAAACTCCCCTGAGATTTGCTCGGTATGATCCTCCATTATTCGTATAAGAGCAAAAATCAACTTTCTTGTGGATGAGACTTTTAAGCTTCATAAATAATGTATCCACAAGAATGCAGGAATCTATAATACCATTTAGACTTTAACACACCTGAGTTAAGAAGGTTCAAACTTGCATAATACATTAGTAGTTAGTAAAAATAAAACCTAAAAAAAAAAATTAAACTTTAAATCATCAAGTCAGTTGATACACCGTATCTTATGGAAGAGGATACGCCGTATCGAGCCTGGAATAAGTACGAATCAGAATAAAAGATGCGTCGCATCCTTAACCAGGGATGCGCCGCATTAAATAAACTGACAGAAAGTTTTAAAGTCAAAAATAAAAATGCAAAAAATGAAATAAGATATGACCAGTGCAGGTGATGCGTCGCATCTTATGGTGGAGATGCGCCGCATCTTCTGCAGGTCTGACAGACTCGACACAGAACAGAAAAGTAAAAATTTTTCTTCGGGTTGTCTCCCGGTCAGCACTTGTCTTTATTCCAGAGTCTTCAAGTTAGACTCACGTTCAGCTCCTTATTTTGTTCTTGTTACGTGCCATCCTTCTTCTTTCATCCGAAAGATGTTACCGTATAGCTCCGCAACATTTTCTTCCGTTCGACATAATCTAATATATTCTTTGGTCTTCGTCGCAACATATTCCTCATATGGTCCCAAAGAGTATTTGACGACTTCAATTTTTTTAGAAATTATCATGGGTGGGTTATTATAAGTGATCCCAAGTAGTCGACATTTTCTTTCGTGACTCATCGTTAGTGCATCAACATGTTATCAATGCACTAAACCAACTCAGAAGACATCAACATATAAACTTTAATTAATGGGAAAGAAATATTAAGGGGAGTGCATGATCTTCCGTAGTCACATGACACAAGCCCATCAATCCTGATGAATTAAAGCGTACTAAAACAATAAAACAAAACTACTTAATGAATTGAATACATGCAGGACCTTCTTACAGCTCTTGTATCTTTGTTTAAGGTGTGTCTTGTGCTGCTTGGTCGTCTGAATTCGGCTCTAGGGTTATTTCTTCACACACACCAAATTCGTCTGACCTTGGGGTATTTATAGTTTCTGTCTCAGGGATAGATGCGGCGCATTGAGTTGTTAGATGCGGCACATTGACTTAACTTCGCGTGGGGTCCAAGATTAATATATTCAGGAATATTCGTACACCGTCTTCAGATGCGGAGTAACTTGATCTCTGTATGTGGCGCATGTACTTTAGCTGTCTTGGATTGTAACTTGTGAAATCTTGATAGTGATACGCCGTATGTTAGAAGTATATTGCGGCGTATCTGGAGTAGAACGAGCTTGATCTTCTGGATTTCAGTAGGCTTTTGACATCTTGCTTGTTTTGCTCCATAATTAGTTCAAAATCGCCAAGTTTCACATAATGCTTGTTTTTACCTGAGAATCACTAAAGTAAACATTAATGTATCGATTCTCATGTATAATATAATAAAACAAGTCAAATAAATAGGATAAATGATGATAATAAAATGTACTTATTTGAGTTCATCAAATGGTGAATCCTTCTTCTTAAACTCGTCCTAAGCATCTTGAAGATAACTCACTGAGTGACTGTTCACTCAGTGACCTGAGAGTATTCACGGTTATGACACTTGGGCTAATTTGTATTCAAATCCTTGTTTTAAGGATACTTGGGTACTGAGTGGACCCAACAATCTCCCCCTATTTGGATATGAATTAAGCCTAAGTGTTTGATCAGTGCAAGTGAGTAAATGGGCTTCTTCTTACACTGAATATACTAGAAAGTAGTTAAAGGACATTGATATAACAAAACGTGGGCCATCATTTTATTCATATAATTACAACAGTCCTATCATCTAAACATAATACTCAGGGAAAAGTACTCAGGCTTCCTTGATTCCCATGAGTTCCAATTTAGCTTTCTTTGACATCAACACCTGCTTGTCAGGTCTTTCATTCATCATCTTGTCCATCAGTCTTATAAACTCCTCATTTTCAGGACTCTTGACATGGATTGCCATCAGCTTGTAAGCCAGGAGGGTTGTTGTTTCCACCAGATGTATGTCACTGACTCTTTGGAAGGCCTGTTGACCAAACTCATCTATAAAGAAGATACCAAACTCAGGATTCTTGATAACTTTGTTGGGATAGAACTTAACCCATTCTGGAGGAATCCTGTTGCAGTGAAGAACATCTATAAATTGTTCAGGTTCTTGGCCTATAGCTTTCCTCTTCTTCCCTGTCTTCTGAGTTGGTTTAGGGATTGTTAGTCCCAGAGAAGCAAGTGCCTTTTGATGATCTATTCCTAAGCTCTTGGCCATCCTTTTCAGTTCCTCATATTTGTTACTCAGGGCAGCCAGAAGGTCAGGAGCACACTTGTTTTTCTTCTTCCTCAGGATGGGCATCATCATGTCCCATTCCTTGATCCCATATTCTGAGAACTTGAAAGGTTTGTTCTTCTCAGACTTCCTTGGCCCTCTATGAACTGTGATGGCGATGGGATCAATGTTGGCATGAATGGTCATGTCAGTAATGGGACCTTCACCCTTTGTCTTCGTCATGTACCAGACATACTTCTCATAGTTCTTCCTCTTTCTTTCAGTGTTCAGCTTGACCTTGAGGTTGTGTTCTTTGATTCGGTCAGCCTGAAGTTTGAGGAATTGTTCCCCCCTGATATTCTGTTCAGTTTCCCTGATGACTTCTTTCGCCACTTCAGTAATCACTGGCTTACTGAGTCTTTCAGCTTTGAGCCTTTCCTCTTCATCCAAAATAGCGGCCACTTCTTCAGTGGTTCCCTTGAATCTTCTCCCATCATCTAAGATGATTTCCATGAGTACTGTGCATCTGGGTTAGGACGCACGTCTCTTGGTGCCTTTACCAATTTTGGAGGAGAATCTTCAGTCTCCATGATTCCCTTCCCTTTTTCACTGGGAGGGGGTGTACTGAAGGAGGCTTCAGGGAACTCTGTTGTTGTTGTTGCTTCAGTTGTAATGGGATTTGTAGCAATAACAAGTGCTGAAGAAGTTGAGGTTCCTGGCATGAAGCTATGGAGTGGAACAGCTTCAGTGATATTGGTAGCTTCAAGTTCAGGTACTGAATCATCAGGTTTCTCCCCCTCAACAGATGCTGGAGCTTCAGTGTAAGCATCTGTTGACTGAGGAGCTGGGGAAACTTGAGAGGTATGAAGAACTGTCAGTATAGTGGAGACCATGTTCTTGATTTCAGTGGTCTCGTTCTTCAGGGTAGAGATGTCTGTGGCCATGCTGACTTGAGCCTCTGAGAGTTCTGTGACTCTGGTGGTGTAGTGGCTGACCAACTCATTATGTTTGGTAGAGAGCTGATCAAAAGCTGTGGATATTTGGGTCAGACATCCTTGGGTATCAGAAACCGACTTCTAAATGGCTTCCTGCTGAGACCTGAGAGGTGCAAGATCCACTTCTTTGAGGAGCTTGAGAAGCTCAGTAATGTTGGAGGAGGTGGTCTTCTGAGAATCCATGAACTCAGTCAGCTTGGTAATGAGAACTGGGTCATCCTTGAACTCTTCTTGAATTGCACTGAGAGTCTGCAGCACATTGTGGAATTGTGTGTCCTGTTCAAAGCCTAGTTGCTCAATGGAGGTCCTCAGGTCACTGATATGTTTATCAGTGGAAGCAGTGACCGGATAAAGTTTACCGTGAGAGCCTTCAACAGCAGCCCTGAAGTCAGCATAAGAGGCTGCTGCGTCAGTATGCTGATCCCATTGTTCCTTGATTAGCTCATTGAAGAGGGCAGAGTTGGATTTTTTGAGGAACTTAACTAACTGCCTTTCAGTGAGAGGTAGAACATTGTCATACTTCTGCAAGTAGTCAGGAGTTGCAGGAGCAGAGTCTGAGGAGCCTGATGATTTGCCTGATGATGATGATGATGATGTAGGGTTGTGATGGGATTCTTGTTCCTCAGGAGGAGGAGATGAGGTTGGTTGTTCAATGTGCTGAGGAGAGTTGTAAGTATCAGTGTCCAGGTCATCCCCAGCAGCAAAAACCTCATCTTCCCCAAAGTCGACCATTTCTTCTTCTGATTCTTCATTGATTAACATCTGGAGATCAGCAAGAGTAGGAACCAGGTTAAGATTCGGCTCCCCCTCAGAAGAGGGCTTGCCTTTGTTTTGGCCAGGCATTGACCCCTCTATTCTGGCAGACTGGGTTTTATCTGCCTGGTCCTTAGGGCCAGTTCCATGGGGGTGTAGGTTCCATATCAGCGGGTGGTCGCATGCCCCCTGAGTCTTTGTCTCCTTAAGTGCCTTCAGGGACTGGTGGGTGATTGCGTGGGTTTTGCAACCTTACAACAGGTTTTACCTCTCGAGGGATCTCAAGAGGCTTACAACCCCACCAGGCAGTGTACCTGACCGATGTAGTATAGTGTAGTGGTAAGTACGGGGGATTGATCGTTCTCCACAGGGAATAGTGTTCGTTAGGTGTGAAAGGCTACTCTAATTAGGTCTAAGGGTTGAGGAAGATTCTTTTTATGTTTTTATAATTTTATGAAAGCAAGTAAAATCTCGGGTTTTGAAGGAGTGGGCGGAATTAGTTGCTAGTCAACTAACCCAAATTACTACAAATGCAAATAAAATAAAATAACAAAAATGAAAAGTGGTGAGAAACTTATGTGTAGAGAAATGTGTTTACTTAGATTTCCTTACTCCCTAACTATCTTTTACCGGTTAATTAGTGTGTATTAGTCGCGTGGATGACGGGTGTATTCCTTAATACCATTCGTGGGGTGGCGTACTTACTTCCCCAAACTCTACAAGCTCCTACTTCACTCCTATGTCGAGCCGGCTAGGAAGCTCCTAACATGGGATCACTAGAATTCGCTTGTGCATTAAATACAACCATAAAAACCTTTAGTACGCGTTTGGTTCATGTTTCTTAAGACGTTCAAGCAAGTTACCGAATAGGAAGTTAGCCAGTTTTCTTAAGCCTAACATAGATAAACAATCATCCAATACAACTAACAACACACTAACAACCAATAATCAATAGCTAGGTTTCATTAGATCTAAGCAAACACAAGATAAAATTAGCCTAACATGTTAAACAAAAGACAAGCATAAGATAGAATCAAACAACACATAGACATATTGAATGATTAATTGATAACTTATCTTTCAATGAAACATGGAAGATCTCAGGGCAAAAAGCCCTGAAAAAGTAGCTAAAATCGTCTTAGGGTTTTATCCCAAAATTCCACACACTCAGCTCTCCCTTAATGACAAAAAATTAGAAAACTATATATAGACTTTGACATCTGACGGCGTCACCTTATGCATTGTGACGCCGTCACCTCGCCGCTTTTAGGGTTCCCGGATGACCATCTTGACGCCGTCCCTCTTTAGCTCTTCAAAAATCCATTCTGGCTTATCAAGGCTTGACGCCGTCGGACCTATAACGTGACGCCGTCCCCTTATGATTTAAGCCGTGACGCCCTTGATTTAGTTAAAGCGTGACGCCGTCAGAATTCTCATGCAAACTCACTGGCCCGTCATGAGTAAATTTCACATCCAACTTTTCTTGCCAAGGCATGACGCCGTCTGGAGTTAATGTTGACGCCGTCAAAGGTGACTTTCAGCACAATTTTGAGACTTTGCCGTTTTCTTCACTTTTATGCTCCAAAAACGTCCAAAATGCCTCCTTTTCCAGATTTCTCCTCAAAAGTACCTAAAATGACAAAAGGAACGATTTAGGGCAATATTTGATCAAATAAATACGATTTCGGGCTTAAATGACCCCTTAAAAGCGGTACACTTTTCGCCTCATCAAATACCCTTACACTTGAGATTTGCTTGTCCTCAAGCAAATGCGCTTTTATTCTAATCAAAATACAAGTTAGGGGTCATTTAATGCAAACATAAAAGTAATTACAACAAATAATCGTTCCACTTCAATCATAATAAGCACGGAGATTACATACTAGCACCTCACAAGTAGTGTTTAGATACTCACATCTCTCAAGTGTCATCAAAATAAATCTCATAAATGAAAACGGAAAATATCTCTCACTACCTGTCATAGCAAATAGATTACCATAGGCTTGGGAAAGGATCGAAAACCTCCTCCACTAGGCGTAAGCACCTAAGATAAACTATCAAAGAGGGCTTTTAAATGGGTTATAACGTTAGGTGTAGGGAAAAGGAAAACACGGTTTGGTTGGATAAAGGATATTTTACTGGTGGCGAGTTAAAAATCTTGATCAATTACATGTACTATACAACGTTGCTAAGCCAAGACTAGACTCGATCTTAAGCTAATGAAAGAAAATAACAAAACATAAACATAAAATAAACATAAAATGAAACGGGATGGTAGTCCGTATGTTTTTTCTACTTTTCTTTTTTCTCATTTTTTTTTTATTTTTCTTGATTTTTTTTTTTTTTTTTTTTTTTTTTTTTTTTTTTTTTTGCATACACTCTTGCCCTACCATCCAAAATAATACATCATAGGGGCGTTGCATCCCCTTACACTTGAACTTTTACATAACTTTACAAATAACTATTCTAATGACTCGAATTAAGATAATTGAAAAACTTGGAGTACTTTTAAAACATTTAGCACATATGGGGGTAATAAATGATGTTCTTCCCCATTACTCCATTACACTAGTACTTTACCCATGAGTCCCAATCGTCCCAAAACAATATGTACAAGGATATGACTCGACTTAGCAACCATGTAATCAACTAGATAATTAACTTGGGTTTAAACAAATGTTTGTAACAATAATGCACTAAAAATGAGTGCATACAAGGTAGGCTAAGGCGATTTGGGTGTACATTTTAGTGGGGTGTAACAAATTCTTCCTTTAAGTAAAATGCTTAAAGGTCGAAACGAAAAGATAGGCTCTGAGGGGTGTACTAGGGGTATCGTGTACTAAAAATGAGTACAACGCAAAGGGTGTGGGAGAATTACTTGACCAATGTAGCCAACGTAATTATAACAAAAACACAGGTGTAAAACAATGGGTTAATCCTAATGCCTCTTATCATGTAGTAAATCTAACTACACGAATGTAGTCTCACTTGTGGCCTTGGAATGGTCCTAACGCAAGTTCTAGAATCTAAGTGCTACCGGTACACACATCATAGCATAAATGCTTTTCCTACCAATTCTAGGGGTGAACCTCACATATTTGGGGTGGAAAATTTTTTTAGTGGTACGGTTTTTGTGCTAGTCATATAACTCCTATCCATGAGACGCTTATTAGGATCAAAGTTTCACTCCTATATGTTGTAAAAAATTTTAAATTTGGCACTAAAATTGCCTTAACAAGTATTTCTCTCAGTTTTATTACACATCTACCATCAAACAAACAAAAATCAAGCGCAATAGCATTCTCTAAAATCGTACTTTTACCCTCCCCTTACACTTAAGATGAACATTGTCCCCAATGTTCAAATAACAAGATGTAAAAGCATAAAGTAAAAGAATGAAATCAAATACTCCCCTGATTCGCTCGTTGGATAATGAAATTACACGGTTAAATCTTCCTCCAAAGAGAATGTTGAAGCTCCATGACTAATGCATCGCCATAAGCTTGATTCAAAACATTTCCTTGTCCAAAATAACCTGTTAAACCTGAGAAAACAAACACGAAAACCTGCATAACATCGGCGGGATAAATCTATATATAAGGATATAATGCTTGTGGAATGATAATTTTGCAGATTCCTGGAGATTATAAGTTGGAGATTTAATAAAAACTTTTTTTTTAAAAACAAAACTTTCAAAAATTTCTGAAAATTAAATCTGACGCCGTCAGGTTATAAACCCTGACGCCGTCAGAAATGACCTGACAAAAATTCTCATTTTAAGTTTCCGGAAAATTTCTAGAAAAACCTTTACCTTACTTCCTGGAAATCCTGCAAAACATCATTATGACTCGATACAAGCATTTGACTCAAACAAATACGAATATGTATGTTAATTTAATATTATTACGATTCATGTTCATTTGTGTTCTAATAAACCAATTTAGATTTCCCTTACACTTATCTTTTGTAAAATACCTTTATATGTAGTTAAGACGAAGTTAAAAACAAAATAAAGCATTTTCACAATTTTAGTTTTGAACATGAATCAATAAGAATAAAAATTAAACACACATACGGAAACAAATAAAATCAAACAAACAAATAAATAAACACACAAAGCAAATAAAACAAATAAAGCTTGGGTTGCCTCCCAAGAAGCGCCTTTCTTTATTAACGAGTCTTGTAGCTAGACTCAAAGTCACGTACATTACGTGATTCCATCATTCATAATGACGTATCCCTGATAGATATGATCCTTGTTATCAGGGTGGTGGTGTCTCAATCGCTCGACATTCGCGGTCACTTCACCTCCTCCTTTGCTGGTCAAGCTTACTATCCCATCTTGGTGTAAACTTTTAATTATGAATGGTCCGTACCACCAGGGACTTGGTTCATTAGTAGGTGCTTCAGTTGCTGAATGCCTTAGGAGCACTAAGTCCCCTTTTGTAAATTCAACGGGGTTATTGGTTTGCTCATCAGCCTCAATGTAATTGTTATTTCCACCTTTACATTCTCTAATCTCATTTTCCATATAACTCTTAATCCTCGCCTCCCATGCAAGAATTTTCTCTCGAACATTACCACGGATTATATTGGGGTTAGCCTCCATCTTCTTCTGCAGAGCAACATCTCGTATATGTCGTGGGATTGTTGGGAAGTTTATTGTTTTCTTCCCCTTCTTCATTTGGATGGTTCTATTTTCGTAATTGATTTGTGCTCTAGTGGTAGCGAGAAAGGGTGCCCCAAGGATTATTGGCATATTCATATCATTTCTCTCAATGATCATGAAGTCGACCGGATACAGAAATCCGGCAACGTTGACCAATACATCTTCTGCAATTCCTAACGGGTACTCATAAGAATGTTTCGCAAAGGAGAGTTTAGTATGGGTGATGGATGGCAACTCATCGGTTAACTGGACATAAATGGATAAAGGCATCAAATTTACGTCGGAACCTTGGTCAGCTATCGCATCCAGATACTTATGTTTTCCAATGCTGCATGGTATTTCAAAGACCCCGTAGAATTTCTGCTTTTCCACTAACTTTTGTCCTATGAGGCATTCATACAATTGCCCACCGGGTAATGTGTCAGATTTATCATCCGGTTCCACCTTCTTGGACTCCTTGTTGGGTAGATGAGTACGTCGATAGTTTCTCACCCAATCGTTTATGGTCTCCTTGTTTATTTCGTGCTTCAAATAATGCTTCACTTGTTGTGACACTGGCGGTTCAACCAATTGGCGCTCCTCAGAGGGCGCCTCCTCTCCCTTGTCGGAATCGCATTTGTAAGCATTGGTGTTTCCCTTATTAAGTGGGATGAGGTCAATTTTGTTAACTTCCATAGTTATGGATTTCCCTCTTCCATCATTTCCGCCCTCTTGGACGACGGAGGTGGCCTTGACAAATTCAGTGTTAGGAACATCAGCGTCATTCCTCACCAACACTTTTTCAGGGGCTTTAGTATTTGTGTATTCCTTCAAAAGATTCATCATCTCCGCCATTTTCTCTTCCATTTCCTCCTTTTGTTTGTAGACGGCTTCCTCAAATTTAGCCAACCGTTCGGAGTGTTTCGACATGTACTCTCTCATTCGAGCTTCGAATGTTGGACTGAGTTCCTGAGGTGGTGAGTTGGGTGGAGCGTGCTTATGGAAGGGTTTAGTATTTTCCCTACGGGGTGATTCGGACAATGGTATTTGCTTAACGCTTAAGACTGAGTTAATTGTTGCTTTTTGTGGACTTAAGGGTCTCTTTTGCTTTTCCATAAGATATGCAACCCTTTTCTCAAGTTCACTAACGCTTTCCTCAGTGATTTGATTGGCTGTAACGGGCGAAGAATATGTCATGACTGCCGAGCGCACGTCGTGGGAGACTTGCCACAGTTCATCATCGTCGGATGCAAGCTCATCAATGATCTCCCATGATTCCTCGGCGCTTTTGTCGCGCAATCTGCCCCCGGCGGCTCGATCGATGGCACGCTTGGTGTGGTAATCAACATGGTCATAGAAGATTTGGATTTGAAGCCATAGATTTATGCCATGATGAGGGACTTTTTGAAGTAAGTCCTTGAATCGAATCCATGCCCCGTAGAGGGTTTCGCCTCGACGTTGTTCAAACATCAAGATATCCTTCCTTAGCTTGGTAGTTCTCCCCGGTGGGAAAAACTGAGCAAGGAAACGAGTGGTGAGATCGTCCCAAGAGGTGATGGATCCTGCGGGTTGACGTTCTAGCCACTGACTAGCTTGGTCCCGCAGAGAGAATTGGAAGAGACGCAATCGGGTCGTCTCTCGAGTGGCAACATCAAGGTCTATAGAATCAACGATTTTAAGAAAGTCCTTGAGATGTTGATTAGGATCTTCAGAACGAAGTCCATGGAATGCGCATCCGCTTTGCACCAACCGGATGGTGTCGGATCGCAAGGGTGTGATATTGGCTCCTTGAGTGAGCTCAATGGTGTTTCGATAGCCGTGGTGGCTAGGACGGGAATACTCTCCTAAAGTACGGGCTCTAGGAGGTGGTGGTGGTTGTTGTGGTGGTGGGTTGTGTGGGTTAAGGATATTACCATCTTCCATGATGTCGGACGGTAATGGTTACGAACAAAGACACGAAGAAAATAGATAGACTAAAGAAAACCTAGAAAAAGAAAATAAAAATCTCACTAGAAAGGAATCTAGTGAGTAGACCTAATAGAAATAAAAATTCAACCTAAACAATAACTATTCCCCGGCAGCGGCGCCAAAAACTTGATTGCGTGGGTTTTGCAACCTTACAACAGGTTTTACCTCTCGAGGGATCTCAAGAGGCTTACAACCCCACCAGGCAGTGTACCTGACCGATGTAGTATAGTGTAGTGGTAAGTACGGGGGATTGATCGTTCTCCACAGGGAATAGTGTTCGTTAGGTGTGAAAGGCTACTCTAATTAGGTCTAAGGGTTGAGGAAGATTCTTTTTATGTTTTTATAATTTTATGAAAGCAAGTAAAATCTCGGGTTTTGAAGGAGTGGGCGGAATTAGTTGCTAGTCAACTAACCCAAATTACTACAAATGCAAATAAAATAAAATAACAAAAATGAAAAGTGGTGAGAAACTTATGTGTAGAGAAATGTGTTTACTTAGATTTCCTTACTCCCTAACTATCTTTTACCGGTTAATTAGTGTGTATTAGTCGCGTGGATGACGGGTGTATTCCTTAATACCATTCGTGGGGTGGCGTACTTACTTCCCCAAACTCTACAAGCTCCTACTTCACTCCTATGTCGAGCCGGCTAGGAAGCTCCTAACATGGGATCACTAGAATTCGCTTGTGCATTAAATACAACCATAAAAACCTTTAGTACGCGTTTGGTTCATGTTTCTTAAGACGTTCAAGCAAGTTACCGAATAGGAAGTTAGCCAGTTTTCTTAAGCCTAACATAGATAAACAATCATCCAATACAACTAACAACACACCAACAACCAATAATCAATAGCTAGGTTTCATTAGATCTAAGCAAACACAAGATAAAATTAGCCTAACATGTTAAACAAAAGACAAGCATAAGATAGAATCAAACAACACATAGACATATTGAATGATTAATTGATAACTTATCTTTCAATGAAACATGGAAGATCTCAGGGCAAAAAGCCCTGAAAAAGTAGCTAAAATCGTCTTAGGGTTTTATCCCAAAATTCCACACACTCAGCTCTCCCTTAATGACAAAAAATTAGAAAACTATATATAGACTTTGACATCTGACGGCGTCACCTTATGCATTGTGACGCCGTCACCTCGCCGCTTTTAGGGTTCCCGGATGACCATCTTGACGCCGTCCCTCTTTAGCTCTTCAAAAATCCATTCTGGCTTATCAAGGCTTGACGCCGTCGGACCTATAACGTGACGCCGTCCCCTTATGATTTAAGCCGTGACGCCCTTGATTTAGTTAAAGCGTGACGCCGTCAGAATTCTCATGCAAACTCACTGGCCCGTCATGAGTAAATTTCACATCCAACTTTTCTTGCCAAGGCATGACGCCGTCTGGAGTTAATGTTGACGCCGTCAAAGGTGACTTTCAGCACAATTTTGAGACTTTGCCGTTTTCTTCACTTTTATGCTCCAAAAACGTCCAAAATGCCTCCTTTTCCAGATTTCTCCTCAAAAGTACCTAAAATGACAAAAGGAACGATTTAGGGCAATATTTGATCAAATAAATACGATTTCGGGCTTAAATGACCCCTTAAAAGCGGTACACTTTTCGCCTCATCAGTGGGTTTGTTCCAGTACCATCACTAGGCAATGAGATGTTGAGGTCCCCCTTTCCATCAGGGTTGTACTGCCCTGACGAAGATATGGGGACCGTTACTCCCTGAGACCTTGATTGTGATTGATCAGAGCCGTAAGCAGGATGTTGAATGTTGAGGTCCCCCATTCCACCAAGGTTGTGCTGCCTTGATGAAGATTTAGGGACCAGTCCTCCCTGAGACTCTGACTGTGATTTGTCAAAGCCATAAACGGGATGTAAGGGGGTGTGGGTCCCCTTCTCGATAGAGTAGTGCTGCTCTACTAAGGATATATGACCCTTTTCTCCCTCAGGCAGAGGTGGTGATGAACTCAAATAAGTACATTTTATTACTATCATTTATCCTATTAATTTGACTTGTTTTACTATATTATGTATGAGGATTGATACTTAATCGTTTACTTTTGTAATTCTCAGGTAAAAACAAGCATTTGGTGAAACTTAGCGATTTTGGACTGATTATGGAGCAAAACATGCATAAAGTGAAGAGTCTACTGAAATGGACAAGATCAAGTTAAATCTGCTCCAGATGCGCCGCATCTCACTCATGACATGCGCCGCATCTCTATCAAGATATCACCAGATACGATCCAAGATACAAGAGGACATGCGCCGCATCTAATCATGGAGTTACGCCGCATCTTCTGGCGGTGTACGAATATTCCTGAATATTATAATCTTGGACCCCACGCGAAGTTAATTCAATGCGCCGCATCTACTTAATAGATCCGCCGCATCTTCCCTCAGACAGAAACTATAAATACCCCAAGGCCAGACGAATTTCGTGTGCAATATTTTAGTTTCGAAGACCGAACCAGCAGAACCCTAGGACGAATTCAGTCAAGGAGGCAGCACAAGACACACCCAAATCAAAGATACAAGAGCTGTAAGAAGGTGCTGCATGTGTTTAATTCATTAAGTAGTTTTGTTTTATTGTGTTAGCAAACTTTAATTCATCAGGATTGGTGGCTTGTGTAATGTGACAACGAAAGATTGCACTCCCTTTAATACTTGCTTTCCCATCAATTAAAGTTTATATGTTGATGTCTTTGGTTACTACTTATTAGTGCATTGATAACCTCTGTGTTTATTAGTGGCTTGCGGGCATTTGACTGCGGAAAATAATGTGGCTCCCACGGTTATTACTAAATTGATCACTTAGGAATAACTTTTAGACATAAGTAATCATTAAGGGTTTACTCGCCGATAAGAATAGGACCAACGAGAAAGGGTTAACTACATACACTTCATATAAAGCTATCAATAAAACAAGTGACAATCTACTTAATCATAAGGACAGCCCTCTTATTGTCTCGAGTATTTATCTGTGTACGTGTGTGCTACTTGCTGATTCGTGCCTATTGGTTTATTTTATTATTTAATTGCAAACAAATCGTGCCAGTCTCTCAGGCTGAAACCCCCTTGCGTTAGGATATTAAAATACTGATTAGAATAACGAGATAATACATTCCACTCTTAGTGATCGACACTCTACTTACCATTATATTCATACTGACCGGGTACACTGCTCGTTAAGTGTGTGTGTTATTGATAAGTCGGCTAAATATAAATTTAAAACTTGAGTAGGCATCTAAACGTGCTAAAACTATACTACGACACGCACACGCATTTACTGATATCTGCAGACGATGCGCCGTATCCAAAGAGTTGGATACGCCGTATCTTAATACGTTAAAATTAAATCAGACTTTATTCAGAAATTAGATACGCCGCTTTAGAATTTATGAATGCGCCGTATCGAATTAATCAAAAATCAACTTATCTAATTAAAATTAAATGCGTCGTATTAACGAAAGTTAATGCGCCGTATTTTCGTTACGTTTAAAAATAAATATCAATTTTTGATTCAGAAAGATGCGCCGTATCGATATAGATCGATGCGTCGTATCTGTTTAATAATTCGCAAACTGTTTTTAATTAAAATAATAGATACGCCGTATCTACGAAAGCAGATGCGTCGTTTAGAAAATTTTTTTTTTTATCAAAAACAGATACGCCGTATCTGCAAAAGCAGATGCGTCGTATTACTTTATCGCTTTTTTTAAAAAAATTTCGGATTAAAAATAGATACGCTGTATCTTGGGGAAAAGATGCGTCGTATCGAATTAATTAAACGCGTTGTATTTTTAAAAATTAAACGCAATACGCCGTATCTGAGAGATCAGATGCGCCGTATCGTTTGATTTAGCACAGTACAACGATAGCAGAACAGAAAAAAATACGAAAAATAAAAACAAAAATTAAACACACAAACAAAAATAAACAAAAACAAAAAAAAAAAATGAGAAAAGAAAAAGAAAAAGAGTTGGATGTTTGTTTTTAAACCAACGATGTAAAGTTATGTAAGTGGTCGATATCACCACTATTTGTTGTACTATATCTATGGATTGAATGGGAATTGGCAGTTATGGGAACGCCAATTAAGGTTTATTCTTTGATTAAGATCTTGTTGAGTATAATTCGTGTCTACCTAAAGCGTGTGTTTCGAGTGTTAAAGCGTGAGTTATTCAATGATATGAGTCTTATTCATGGGATGGTTGGGATAGTGATTAACCACACTTAGGATTTTAATTTATTTGTTCTGTTTATTTTCATTTTACACCAATTTATATCCCAAATGTTATCCAGGCCCTTTATTATTCTTTATCCAACCAAACCTTTGATTTATTGAGATTAGGGATTTGTGCAATCTTAAGTATCGTAGTCGTGGATTCGGCTATGTATTTATGATTTTGTCGCCCTTTTTGATATATTATTATTGGTGAAGTTTGGACCTATCTTTAGCCTATTCGAGTTAAGGATTTGAGCAATTGCAAGTATCGTGTTCGTGGATTCGATCATGTATTTGTGATTTTGTCGCCTTTTCTGGAATTTGAAATCGATAGTGAAAAGAGAATAATTAACCCTTAAGCCTAAAAACCCTTTTTACCGCTTTAGACTTGTTATTCCTTGGCTTTAGTGGGGGAGATGTGTATACTTGCCAAGCTTATGATAGAATATTCGTCACGACTGGACAGTTAAACGATTAGATTTGCTTTTATCGACTTATTTTATTTTACTTCTAATTCGTTAAAGTGTTTAGTTGTGTGATTATGAATTAAACGAATACATGCTTAAATATAAAAATAAATCCTAACATCTTTTAGGATACATTTTCATAAAAGAAATTCTAAGGTTTACTTGGGGACAAGTAAAGTTCAAGTGGGGGGATATTTGATGAACTCAAATAAGTACATTTTATTACTATCATTTATCCTATTAATTTGACTTGTTTTACTATATTATGTATGAGGATTGATACTTAATCGTTTACTTTTGTAATTCTCAGGTAAAAACAAGCATTTGGTGAAACTTAGCGATTTTGGACTGATTATGGAGCAAAACATGCATAAAGTTAAGAGTCTACTGAAATGGACAAGATCAAGTTAAATCTGCTCCAGATGCGCCGCATCTCTATCAAGATATCACCAGATACGATCCAAGATACAAGAGGACATGCGCCGCATCTAATCATGGAGTTACGCCGCATCTTCTGGCGGTGTACGAATATTCCTGAATATTATAATCTTGGACCCCACGCGAAGTTAAGTACATGCGCCGCATCTACTTAATAGATGCGCCGCATCTTCCCTCAGACAGAAACTATAAATACCCCAAGGCCAGACGAATTTCGTGTGCAATATTTTAGTTTCGAAGACCGAACCAGCAGAACCCTAGGACGAATTCAGTCAAGGAGGCAGCACAAGACACACCCAAATCAAAGATACAAGAGCTGTAAGAAGGTGCTGCATGTGTTTAATTCATTAAGTAGTTTTGTTTTATTGTGTTAGCAAACTTTAATTCATCAGGATTGGTGGCTTGTGTAATGTGACAACGAAAGATTGCACTCCCTTTAATACTTGCTTTCCCATCAATTAAAGTTTATATGTTGATGTCTTTGGTTACTACTTATTAGTGCATTGATAACCTCTGTGTTTATTAGTGGCTTGCGGGCATTTGACTGCGGAAAATAATGTGGCTCCCACGGTTATTACTAAATTGATCACTTAGGAATAACTTTTAGACATAAGTAATCATTAAGGGTTTACTCGCCGATAAGAATAGGACCAACGAGAAAGGGTTAACTACATACACTTCATATAAAGCTATCAATAAAACAAGTGACAATCTACTTAATCATAAGGACAGCCCTCTTATTGTCTCGAGTATTTATCTGTGTACGTGTGTGCTACTTGCTGATTCGTGCCTATTGGTTTATTTTATTATTTAATTGCAAACAAATCGTGCCAGTCTCTCAGGCTGAAACCCCCTTGCGTTAGGATATTAAAATACTGATTAGAATAACGAGATAATACGTTCCACTCTTAGTGATCGACACTCTACTTACCATTATATTCATACTGACCGGGTACACTGCTCGTTAAGTGTGTGTGTTATTGATAAGTCGGCTAAATATAAATTTAAAACTTGAGTAGGCATTAAAACTGCCAAAACTTTACTCCAACGCACACGCCCATCAAGTTTTTTTCAATGTAGCCTAGTTGGTAAGTAGGGTGTCGATCCTTTAGAAAGTGCCCTTTCAATTCAAACCTGGTTTCTCTCTTGAATCTTGTGTACCACTTTTCTTCATCGTATCTTGCATATTGGAAATATTCTTCCATGGTTAGTTCATTAATGTTTTTCTCGATCACCATGATTTCCTGAAAAACAAAACAACCAAGAAGAACAACAGTAGACCAAACAAAAAATAAAAATACTAAAAACTAATTAACCACTAAAAATAAAATAAAATAAAAACTAAAAATACTTTTGGGTCACCGAAGGTCGATACGCCGTATCTAACAGACAATAGATACGCCGTATGCGATACAAGTTAATACGCCGTATCCAACTGACAATGGATACGCCGTATTAGCTTCCTGTAATTTTTTTTTTTTTTTTTTTTTTTTTTTTTTTTTTTTTTTTTTTTTTTTTAAATTTAAACACTAAATCACACAAACTAAAAAAAAATTTTGCCCACAGAACGTCAATACGCCGTATTCACAGACAAGAATACGCCGTATTGAAACAGAAAGATGCGCCGTATTCACAGACAAGAATACGCCGTATCTCCCTTCTGAGACAGACACACAGAATATAAACAAACTAACAGACAAACAAACCAAACACACAAAAACAAACTAAAAAAAGAAAATACCAATAAAACTAGCAAATAGATAAATTCACTCCCCGGCAACGGCGCCAAAAACTTGATGTGTCGTTGTATAGGTGATTATTCCTTATCAAGTTTTACATTTATATTTTGCCGACTTAACCTATAACAACACTAACGGGCAGTGTACCCGATCAATGTAGCCTAGTTGGTAAGTAGGGTGTTGATCACTAAGAGTGAGATTTCTAATATACTAATTCTAAAGGTATTCGACTCTACTAAATTAATCCTAAACTAAAGCAAAAGGGGGTTCAGCCTGAGAGACTGGCACGAGTTTGGTTTTCTAATGAACTAATTAAGTAAAACAAACAATACAAGTATGAAGACACCAAAGATAGGAAGAACATGTTAACCAAGTTTAGTCATATAAGATTAAGTTTTGATAAGTTTCTAAGACATGTAGTGACGGTGCTCACGACTAGGCGCGGTCTATCCTAAATAGGCGAGGAAGGGGCATGGCGACCCAAGCAATGCTCAGCTAGACACAGAGGTTATCAATGCACTAATAAAAGTCACCAAAGCGTTGGCTCTAATCTTATCGGCGAGTAAACCCTTAATGATTACTTATGTCTATCCTATTCTAGATTCCATTTTAAGTCTTTTTGACTGACTAATCCTGTCACAATTAATCAGAACCCGCATAAAGCTGCTTAATGATTACCATGTTTATATATTATTTAGCCCTTAAGGAGCTTACATTAATCACGCAAACGATATTAATGAAGTATAAACTAATAAAGTAATCAAAACGAAGACTAAGCAACCAATCGAATTAGAAACTAATTAAACCATCAAATAATCATAAACTTGGCTAACACCAAAGGGTGTTAGCCCATAATCTCTGTAACAAAGTACATAAACATAATCATAATGAATAGAGTATGAAACATAGTGAATACGATACGCTAACCGAATGATTAAGTAATATAACAATGATTAGAGATGTTCTTCAAGGATGATTGGGTCTTCAAGGGTGATCTTCTGCTGTTTTGAGAGGCCTTGATCGTCTGGGAATGGCCCTAAGGGTTCCCAAAGATACCCTAATTCGTTAATGAGCTCGGTATTTATAGATTCTGAAATCTGGGTCGATACGGCGCATCTAGAGAGTTAGATGCGCCGCATCTATAAGTAAACGTAGCCTCCAAGTCTGAAACTGACCCAATACGGCGCATCTAAAGACCAGATGCGCCTCATCTCCCAATACGGCGCATCTAAAGACCAGATGCGCCGCATCTCCTTCAGATTCAGATAGATTTTCTTTTTCTCTTCGCGTGGCCGCTTGAATCAACTAAATCGGAGTCCGGATGAAGATTTTATGGCCAAAATACGAAAGCATCTTCAAGTGTCGACTTGTAATCTTGACTTCTTCATTAAGCTTCTAATCTCCACTTGATTTCTTTGGTAAGGATTGTGTATGGCCGATACGGCGCATCGGATTGTTCCGATGCGGCGTATCTGGAGTAGAATAAGTTGGTTCTTCTTCGTTGACCAAAGTTTCATATGCGACGCATGATAAAATCAGATGCGGCGCATGCTTCAAAGTCAGGCAATGGCCTTTAATCTCTTCAATTCAGCAGACTTTTCCAACTTGATTCTTTTACTCCGTTTTTAGTCCATAATCGCTAAGTTTCACCAAATGCTTGTTTTTACCTGAGAATTACAAAAGTAAGCAATTAAGTATCAATTCTCATATATAATATAATAAAACAAGTCAAATACATAGGATAAATGATGATAATAAAATGTACTTATTTGAGTTCATCAAATATCCCCCCACTTGAACTTTACTTGTCCCCAAGTAAACCTTAGAATTAATCTTATGAAAATGTATCCTAAAAGATGTTAGGATTTATTTTTATATTTAAGCATGTATTCGTTTTATCATAATCACACAACCAAACACTTAACGAATTAGAAATAAAATAAAATATTTTGATAAAAGCAAATCTAATCGTTTAACTGTCCAGTCGTGACGAATATTCTATCATAAGCTTGGCAAGTATACACATCTCCCCCACTAAAGCTAAGGAATAACAAGTCTAAAGCGGTAAAAAGGGTTTTTAGGCTTAAGGGTTAATTATTCTCTTTTCTATCGATCTCAAATTCCAGAAAAGGCGACAAAATCACAAATACATGATCGAATCCACGAACACGATACTTGCAATTGCTCAAATCCTTAACTCGAATAGGCTAAAGATAGGTCCAAATTTCACCAATAATAATATATCAAAAAGGGCGACAAAATCATAAATACATAGCCGAATCCACGACTACGATACTTAAGATTGCTCAAATCCCTAATCTCAATAAATCAAAGGTTTGGTTGGATAAAGAATAATATAGGGTATGGATAATATTTGGGATATAAATTGGTGTAAAAGGAAAATAAAAACGAAACAAATAAATTAAAATCCTAAGTGTGGTTAATCACTATCCCAACCATCCCATGAATAAGACTCATATCATTGAATAACTCACGCTTTAACACTTGAAACACACGCTTTAGGTAGACACGAATTATACTCAACAAGATCTTAATCAAAGAATAATCCTTAATTGGCGTTCCCTTAACTGCCAATTCCCATTCAATCCATAGATATAATACAACAAATAGTGGCCATATGAACCACTTACATAACTTTACATAGTTGGTTTAACAAACATCCAACTTTTTTTTTTCTTTTTCTTTTTCTTTTCTCATTTTTTTTTTTTTTTTTTTTTTTTTTTTTTTTTTTTTTTTTTTTTTTTTTTTGGAAACTTGAAACATAAATATAGATGTGTAAAATTTCACCACATCACTACAACTTTCTTTCCGGATAATTTTTCCATACTTTTCATAACTTCAGAAATAATGGTAATAGTGAAAGTAGTAAACACACGAAAAATAAACTCAAAGATATACAATATTTACTTTCACTCCAATTGCATTGTGCAATTTCCCGACCTAACCATAGATAATGAATTACGCACGCGAACACAGGTAATGTAAGGAAACACACTTTGCCTAAAGCAATTAACCAACCACGGATTTTAATCTACAGGGTAGGCTAAGGTGTAAGGGTGTAACGAAACATTTTAACAAAGGTGTAAGAAACGAAAGGAATGGCTCTGAGTGTTTTTCTAGGGGTATCTTACTCTAAAAGTGAGAGTAACAAAAGGGTTTATACGGATGTTAACTAACCAGTGTAGTTAGTTAATAACACATAACATATATAGGCTTTTTGGGTGAAATCCTAGAAATTTACCAAGTTAGACAAGTCACTCCAATTATATCAATAATACTCATTATGGTGGTCTCGAATAGTATACAAGCCAAGTTCTAAAGTTTACAAGTCACCGGCACACTCATAGATTTGTGAATTTTGAAAAATCACAATTTTTGAAAATAACGTCATGTGTGCAGCTATGCAACTTAGACTTTAAACAAAAACATGCTAGAAAAATTTTAAATTTAAGCATATTAAGTACATATTAAGCATATTTTTTGAAAAATAAGGACAAGTAAACGTTCTAATTCTCCATCCCCCCACTTAAGTTAAACAACGTCCTCGTTGTTTGTATTTGAAATTAAAAACAAGAGATAGAAAGAATTAGAACGGAGAACTCCCCTGAGATTTGCTCGGTATGATCTTCCAATGTAAGTGTGCGAGCGTATAAAATGCGGGAGTCCATCAACATCTTCAATATTCCGGACCTGTAAAAATATAGAGACCACAGGAAAAACAAATCTCGAGAAACATCTCATTAATCATCGGTTAGAAAACGATAAACAAAAGAAAAACAAAGAACTGTATTCAATTCTGGCAGGTCGATACGCCGTATCTAAAAAGATAGATATTGATGCCTCGCTTCTTATTTTATTAATTCAAAGACTGTTTTTAATAAATAATTAGATACGCCGTATCTATACAACAGATGCGTCGTATGTCCGTTATGGTTTAAAATTTTTCTGATTAAAAACAGAATACGGCGTATCTAGGGGATAGATGCGCCGTACTCGAATTATTAAATGCGCTGTATATAAAATTAAAACGCCATACGCCGCATCTAGAATACAGATGCGCCGTATCGTTTGTATCAGCAGAATACAGCGACAACAGTCATGCAGAAAAAAAAAAAACAAATAAAAACAAACACAAGAAAATAAGATAATCTAAAAAGAAAATAAAAGACAAGCATGGGTTGCCTCCCACGAAGCGCTTGTTTTTGTTCGGGTACACTTATCGTTTTGATTACTTTATTAGTGTATGTAGTTAACCCGGAGAATTTTTATTATTCTGTTTTCTGTGTCGAGTCAGTCAGGCCCGCATGAGGATACGGCGCATCTCAATTCTGAGATGCGGCGCATCTCCTACAATGGTCATATCTTATTTTATTTTTTTGCATTTTTATTTTCGACTTTAAAACTATTTATCAGTTTATTTTAATGCGGCGCATCCCTGGTTAAGGATGCGGCGCATCTTTATTCTGATCCGTATTAATTCCAGGCTCGATACGGCGTATCTTCTTCCATAAGATACGGCGCATCGACTGACCTGATGATTTTCAGTTTTAATTTTTAAGTTTTATTTTTATCTAACTAATAATGTATTATGCAAGTTTGAACCTTTCTTATCTTAGGTGTGTTTTGAAGTGTTGGTGGTATTATAGTTTCCTGGATTTCCTGTGGATACATCAAGTATGAAGCTTTAACGTTCTAATCCACAAGAAAGATGATTTTTGCTCTTATACTAATGGAGGATCATACCGAGCAAATCTCAGGGGAGTTTTCCTGTTCTAATTCTTTTATTTTCCAGTTTTTAACCTTTTATACAAACAACGAGGACGTTGTTTAACTTAAGTGGGGGGATTGGAGAATTAGAACACTTAACAATTACTTGTCCTAAACTTTTTCAAAAATTATGCTTAAACTGTGCTTAATATATCAAACTTAAAATTTTTTTTAGCATGTTTTTGTTTAAGATCTAAGTTGCATAGCTGCACACATGACGTTATTTTCAAAAATTGTGATTTTTCAAAATTCACAAATCTATGAGTGTGCCGGTGACTTGTAAACTTTAGAACTTGGCTTGTATACTATTCGAGACCACCATAATGAGTATTATTTTATATAATTGGAATGACTTGTCTAACTTGGTAAATTTCTAGGATTTCACCCAAAAAGCCTATATATGTTATGTGTTATTAACTAACTACACTGGTTAGTTAACATCCGTATAAACCCTTTTGTTACTCTCACTTTTAGAGTAAGATACCCCTAGAAAAACACTCAGAGCCATTCCTTTCGTTTCTTACACCTTTGTTAAAATGTTTCGTTACACCCTTACACCTTAGCCTACCCTGTAGATTAAAATCCGTGGTTGGTTAATTGCTTTAGGCAAAGTGTGTTTCCTTACATTACCTGTGTTCGCGTGCGTAATTCATTATCTATGGTTAGGTCGGGAAATTGCACAATGCAATTGGAGTGAAAGTAAATATTGTATATCTTTGAGTTTATTTTTCGTGTGTTTACTACTTTCACTATTACCATTATTTCTGAAGTTATGAAAAGTATGGAAAAATTATCCGGAAAGAAAGTTGTAGTGATGTGGTGAAATTTTACACATCTATATTTATGTTTCAAGTTTACAAAAAAAAAAAAAAAAAAAAAAAAAAAAAAAAAAAAAAAAAAAAAAAAAAAAAAAAAAAAAAAAAAGAAAAAGAAAAAAAAAAGTTGGATGTTTGTTAAACCAACGATGTAAAGTTATGTAAGTGGTTCATATGGCCACTATTTGTTGTATTATATCTATGGATTGAATGGGAATTGGCAGTTATGGGAACGCCAATTAAGGATTATTCTTTGATTAAGATCTTGTTGAGTATAATTCGTGTCTACCTAAAGCGTGTGTTTCAAGTGTTAAAGCGTGAGTTATTCAATGATATGAGTCTTATTCATGGGATGGTTGGGATAGTGATTAACCACACTTAGGATTTTAATTTATTTGTTTCGTTTTTATTTTCCTTTTACACCAATTTATATCCCAAATATTATCCATACCCTATATTATTCTTTATCCAACCAAACCTTTGATTTATTGAGATTAGGGATTTGAGCAATCTTAAGTATCGTAGTCGTGGATTCGGCTATGTATTTATGATTTTGTCGCCCTTTTTGATATATTATTATTGGTGAAGTTTGGACCTATCTTTAGCCTATTCGAGTTAAGGATTTGAGCAATTGCAAGTATCGTGTTCGTGGATTCGATCATGTATTTGTGATTTTGTCGCCTTTTCTGGAATTTGAGATCGATAGAAAAGAGAATAATTAACCCTTAAGCCTGAAAACCCTTTTTACCGCTTTAGACTTGTTATTCCTTAGCTTTAGTGGGGGAGATGTGTATACTTGCCAAGCTTATGATAGAATATTCGTCACGACTGGACAGTTAAACGATTAGATTTGCTTTTATCAAAATATTTTATTTTATTTCTAATTCGTTAAGTGTTTGGTTGTGTGATTATGATAAAACGAATACATGCTTAAATATAAAAATAAATCCTAACATCTTTTAGGATACATTTTCATAAGATTAATTCTAAGGTTTACTTGGGGACAAGTAAAGTTCAAGTGGGGGGATATTTGATGAACTCAAATAAGTACATTTTATTATCATCATTTATCCTATGTATTTGACTTGTTTTATTATATTATATATGAGAATTGATACTTAATTGCTTACTTTTGTAATTCTCAGGTAAAAACAAGCATTTGGTGAAACTTAGCGATTATGGACTAAAAACGGAGTAAAAGAATCAAGTTGGAAAAGTCTGCTGAATTGAAGAGATTAAAGGCCATTGCCTGACTTTGAAGCATGCGCCGCATCTGATTTTATCATGCGTCGCATATGAAACTTTGGTCAACGAAGAAGAACCAACTTATTCTACTCCAGATACGCCGCATCGGACCAATCCGATGCGCCGTATCGGCCATACACAATCCTTACCAAAGAAATCAAGTGGAGATTAGAAGCTTAATGAAGAAGTCAAGATTACAAGTCGACACTTGAAGATGCTTTCGTATTTTGGCCATAAAATCTTCATCCGGACTCCGATTTAGTTTATTCAAGCGGCCACGCGAAGAGAAAAAGAAAATCTATCTGAATCTGAAGGAGATGCGGCGCATCTGGTCTTTAGATGCGCCGTATTGGGAGATGAGGCGCATCTGGTCTTTAGATGCGCCGTATTGGGTCAGTTTCAGACTTGGAGGCTACGTTTACTTATAGATGCGGCGCATCTAACTCTCTAGATGCACCGTATCGACCCAGATTTCAGAATCTATAAATACCGAGCTCATTAACGAATTAGGGTATCTTTGGGAACCCTTAGGGCCATTCCCAGACGATCAAGGCCTCTCAAAACAGCAGAAGATCACCCTTGAAGACCCAATCATCCTTGAAGAACATCTCTAATCATTGTTATATTACTTAATCATTCGGTTAGCGTATCGTATTCACTATGTTTCATACTCTATTCATTATGATTATGTTTATGTACTTTGTTACAGAGATTATGGGCTAACACCCTTTGGTGTTAGCCAAGTTTATGATTATTTGATGGTTTAATTAGTTTCTAATTCGATTGGTTGCTTAGTCTTCGTTTTGATTACTTTATTAGTTTATACTTCATTAATATCGTTTGCGTGATTAATGTAAGCTCCTTAAGGGCTAAATAATATATAAACATGGTAATCATTAAGCAGCTTTATGCGGGTTCTGATTAATTGTGACAGGATTAGTCAGTCAAAAAGACTTAAAATGGAATCTAGAATAGGATAGACATAAGTAATCATTAAGGGTTTACTCGCCGATAAGATTAGAGCCAACGCTTTGGTGACTTTTATTAGTGCATTGATAACCTCTGTGTCTAGCTGAGCATTGCTTGGGTCGCCATGCCCCTTCCTCGCCTATTTAGGATAGACCGCGCCTAGTCGTGAGCACCGTCACTACATGTCTTAGAAACTTATCAAAACTTAATCTTATATGACTAAACTTGGTTGACATGTTCTTCCTATCTTTGGTGTCTTCATACTTGTATTGTTTGTTTTACTTAATTAGTTCATTAGAAAACCAAACTCGTGCCAGTCTCTCAGGCTGAACCCCCTTTTGCTTTAGTTTAGGATTAATTTAGTAGAGTCGAATACCTTTAGAATTAGTATATTAGAAATCTCACTCTTAGTGATCGACACCCTACTTACCAACTAGGCTACATTGATCGGGTACACTGCCCGTTAGTGTTGTTATAGGTTAAGTCTGCAAAATATAAATGTAAAACTTGATAAGGAATAATCACCTATACAACGACACATCAAGTTTTTGGCGCCGATGCCCATCAAGTTTTAAAACTGCCAAAAACTGGATTTCCTGTGGATACATCAAGTATGAAGCTTTAAACGTTCTAATCCACAAGAAAGATGATTTTTGCTCTAATACAAATGGAGGATCATACCGAGCAAATCTCAGGGGAGTTTTTCCTGTTCTAATTCTTTTATTTTCCAGTTTTTAACCTTTTATACAAACAACGAGGACGTTGTTTAACTTAAGTGGGGGGATTGGAGAATTAGAACACTTAACAATTACTTGTCCTAAACTTTTTCAAAAATTATGCTTAAAATGTGCTTAATATATCAAACTTAAAATTTTTTTTTTAGCATGTTTTTGTTTAAGATCTAAGTTGCATAGCTGCACACATGACGTTATTTTCAAAAATTGTGATTTTCCAAAATTCACAAATCTATGAGTGTGCCGGTGACTTGTAAACTTTAGAACTTGGCTTGTATACTATTCGAGACCACCATAATGAGTATTATTTATATAATTGGAATGACTTGTCTAAATTGGTAAAATTCTAGGATTACACCCAAAATAGCCTATTATATGTTATGTGTTATTAGCTAACTACACTGGTTAGTTAACCCCCGTATAAACCCTTTGTTACTCTCATTTTTAGAGTAAGATACCCCTAGAAAAACCCTCAGAGCCATTCCTTTCGTTTCTTACACCTATGTTTAAAATGTTTCGTTACACCCTTACACCTTAGCCTACCCTGTAGATTAGAATCCGTGGTTGGTTAATTGCTATAGGCAAAGTGTGTTTCCTTACATTACCTGTGTTCGCGTGCGTAATTCATTATCTTTGGTTAGGTCGGGAAATTGCACAATGCAATTGGAGTGAAAGTAAATATTGTATATCTTTGAGTTTATTTTTCGTGTGTTTACTACTTTCACTATTACCGTTATTTCTGAAGTATGAAAAGAATGGAAAAATTATCCAGAATTATCATTATAGTGATGTGGTGAAATTTTACACATCTTTTGTTAAAAAAAAAAAAAAAAAAAAAAAAAAAAAAATCGAAAAAATAAGAAAAGAAAAAGAAAGAAAGAAAAGTTGGAAGTTTGTTTTAAACCAACGATGTAAAGTTATGTAAGTGGTCGATATCACCACTATTTGTTGTACTATATCTATGGATTGAATGGGAATTGGCAGTTATGGGAACGCCAATTAAGGTTTATTCTTTGATTAAGATCTTGTTGAGTATAATTCGTGTCTACCTAAAGCGTGTGTTTCAAGTGTTAAAGCGTGAGTTATTCGATGATATGAGTCTTATTCATGGGATGGTTGGGATAGTGATTAACCACACTTAGGATTTTAATTTATTTGTTTTGTTTATTTTTCATTTTACACCAATTTATATCCCAAATGTTATCCATGCCCTTTATTATTCTTTATCCAACCAAACCTTTGATTTATTGAGATTAGGGATTTGAGCAATCTTAAGTATCATAGTCGTGGATTCGGCTATGTATTTTTGATTTTGTCGCCCTTTTTGATATATTATTATTGGTGAAGTTTGGACCTATCTTTAGCCTATTCGAGTTAAGGATTTGAGCAATTGCAAGTATCGTGTTCGTGGATTCGATCATGTATTTGTGATTTTGTCGCCTTTTCTGGAATTTGAAATCGATAGTGAAAAGAGAATAATTAACCCTTAAGCCTAAAAACCCTTTTTACCGCTTTAGACTTGTTATTCCTTGGCTTTAGTGGGGGAGATGTGTATACTTGCCAAGCTTATGATAGAATATTCGTCACGACTGGACAGTTAAACGATTAGATTTGCTTTTATCGACTTATTTTATTTTACTTCTAATTCGTTAAAGTGTTTAGTTGTGTGATTATGAATTAAACGAATACATGCTTGATATAAAAATAAATCCTAACATCTTTTAGGATACATTTTCATAAAAGAAATTCTAAGGTTTACTTGGGGACAAGTAAAGTTCAAGTGGGGGGATATTTGATGAACTCAAATAAGTACATTTTATTACTATCATTTATCCTATTAATTTGACTTTTTTTACTATATTATGTATGAGGATTGATACTTAATCGTTTACTTTTGTAATTCTCAGGTAAAAACAAGCATTTGGTGAAACTTAGCGATTTTGGACTGATTATGGAGCAAAACATGCATAAAGTGAAGAGTCTACTGAAATGGACAAGATCAAGTTAAATCTGCTCCAGATGCGCCGCATCTCACTCATGACATGCGCCGCATCTCTATCAAGATATCACCAGATACGATCCAAGATACAAGAGGACATGCGCCGCATCTAATCATGGAGTTACGCCGCATCTTCTGGCGGTGTACGAATATTCCTGAATATTATAATCTTGGACCCCACGCGAAGTTAAGTCAATGCGCCGCATCTACTTAATAGATGCGCCGCATCTTCCCTCAGACAGAAACTATAAATACCCCAAGGCCAGACGAATTTCGTGTGCAATATTTTAGTTTCGAAGACCGAACCAGCAGAACCTTAGGACGAATTCAGTCAAGGAGGCAGCACAAGACACACCCAAATCAAAGATACAAGAGCTGTAAGAAGGTGCTGCATGTGTTTAATTCATTAAGTAGTTTTGTTTTATTGTGTTAGCAAACTTTAATTCATCAGGATTGGTGGCTTGTGTAATGTAACAACGAAAGATTGCACTCCCTTTAATACTTGCTTTCCCATCAATTAAAGTTTATATGTTGATGTCTTTGGTTACTACTTATTAGTGCATTGATAACCTCTGTGTTTATTAGTGGCTTGCGGGCATTTGACTGCGGAAAATAATGTGGCTCCCACGGTTATTACTAAATTGATCACTTAGGAATAACTTTTAGACATAAGTAATCATTAAGGGTTTACTCGCCGATAAGAATAGGACCAACGAGAAAGGGTTAACTACATACACTTCATATAAAGCTATCAATAAAACAAGTGACAATCTACTTAATCATAAGGACAGCCCTCTTATTGTCTCGAGTATTTATCTGTGTACGTGTGTGCTACTTGCTGATTCGTGCCTATTGGTTTATTTTATTATTTAATTGCAAACAAATCGTGCCAGTCTCTCAGGCTGAAACCCCCTTGCGTTAGGATATTAAAATACTGATTAGAATAACGAGATAATACGTTCCACTCTTAGTGATCGACACTCTACTTACCATTATATTCATACTGACCGGGTACACTGCTCGTTAAGTGTGCGTGTTATTGATAAGTCGGCTAAATATAAATTTAAAACTTGAGTAGGCATCTAAACGTGCTAAAACTATACTACGACACGCACACGCATCAGGTGGTGATGGACGAATGCCTTCATCGAAAAGTGATTGGTAGATGGTTCCTGACTCCACTGACTTGTGTATGCCAGCAGAATCTTTAGGATCAGGTTTTTCTGAGGACACTGAGGGTAATTTCTTAGTGCCCTCCGTTGGCGGTTGTTCTTTGGCCAATGGAGTATGGGTCGCCTATATGGGTGTCTCAGTAGGCTGGGCCTTTTTTTGCCTTCTTTTTTCAAGCTTTGAAGCAGAGGTCTCAGTGTCGAGTGGTTTGGGTTGAACCACCTGCGTGGACCCCTTCTTCATTTTCTTCTTCTCCTTCTTGGAAGGAGAAGGCACTGGTGATATGGCATCCGCGCCCTGAATGACCATTAACATGTATGTGGTCAGGGCGACTGGTGTAACCTCAGTGAGGTCTCTAGAGTAATTGGCATTATGTAAGACATCAGGGTCAGATCCCTGTATGTTGGGCCTAATGTACTCAGAGCCTAGTAGGTCTTGAAGCACACAGGAAATGAACCTAGGGTAAGACATGTGTCTTTGCCTGGATTTCCCTGATAGCTTGACTATGAGGTCTTTGAAGATTATTTCTCCAATGTCTATTTTTCTACCCTCCAGGAGACTGAACACTATTATTTGTTGAGCAGTGTTCAATTGCTCCATGGAGGACTTGTTCCCACCAAGGACCTGAATGACAAAGGTCATCAGTATCCTCCAGACTGCATGAAACCAGGTTTTGATGATGGGGGCTTTGGCCAATAGAGTCCTTGGGGCCACATCAGGGTGTTGTCGTCATGTGTCCTAAGTAAAAGCAATTCGGCTTTTACTTCACCGTCAGTGGGGTGAGGAACAAACGTCTCAATGTAATCAAGGCCTGTAGCTTTGATAAAGGTCTTGTAATTAAGGGCGACTGGTGTAACCTCAGTGAGGTCTCTAGAGTAATTGGCCTTATGTAAGACATCACAGTCAGATCCCTGTATGTTGGGCCTAATGTACTCAGAGCCTAGTAGGTCTTGAAGCACACGGGAAATGAACCTAGGGTAAGACATGTGTCTTTGCCTGGATTTCACTGATAGCTTGACTATGAGGTCTTTGAAGATTATTTCTCCAATGTCTATTTTTCTACCCTCCAGGAGATTGAACACTATCATTTGTTGAGTAGTGTTCAATTGCTCCGTGGAGGACTTGTTCCCACCAAGGACCTAAATGACAAAGGTCATCAGTATCCTCCAGACTGCAGGAAACCAGGTTTTGATGATGGGGGCTTTGGCCAATAGAGTCCCTGGGGCCACATCAGGATGTTTGTCGTCATGTGGCCTAAGTAAAAGCAATTCGGCTTTTACTTCACTTTCAGTGGGGTGAGGGACAAACGTCTCAGTGTAATCAAGGCCTGTGGCTTTGATAAAGGTCTTGTAATTAAGGGAGAGGGTTTTCCTCCCATTGTTCACTGAGAAGGTGATGATGGAGTCCTTGGTGACATCAGGGTTGGTGACCACTGTTGTACACCAGAACTCCCTCAAATAGTCATGGTATATGACTGGGGTGTCTTGGTAAATGCCGTAGAGAGAAAGCAGTTTTGCAGGTATTTCACCATATCCTTATAGGCCGAAAATTTTTCCGGATAGGCAAAATTCCCTACGACATTATTTTTGGTCAAATCCACGCCCTCTAGTTGGAATTCCACATTAGAGGCGCAGGTAATAGCTTTAGAAGCAGCCATTATAAGGGAAGGTCTTGATTTTGCAAGAAAAAGGTCTGGTTTTGATAATAAGAACACACACAAGTTTTGAGAAAAAATAGCAAGGGTTTGATTTAAAATTACAAAGCGTGTGTGTGTGATTATTTGTGTGGGTACTTATAGGGAAATGGAGAAGAGGGTTAGTTTTTTCACTATTGCGAATTTTACTCAAAAATTTGAAAACTGTTTTGTAAAAAACTTTTGATATCCGCATTAAATGCCATCTCTCCACTTTCCTGGGTTTTGCGCAACTGCCAAGGTGAACAGTTGTACCGTCTGCAAAAAGTGCATTTTGCAGTGTGACGTCACCACATATAATATCAAAAGATATTGTATGTGAGGAGAGGCATTAAATGCCATGTGGGATATGTGGTGATGATGTGGGGGCCCAAGATGTGGTTGCTAGAAGGTATAAGAACATATATTCCTATATTAAATAGGTGTTCATTTACCAACCTCGGACATTTACTAACTAAATACTTAGAGCATTAAGTATAGCATTGAATGTCATTTGTTTGAGTCTTGAGGCCCCTGAATGACTTTTCATTCAGTGTGAGGGTGTTCAGGGAAGGCTATTCAGTGAGATAGAAGATATGATTCACTGAGAGATTTGTTGAGTCAGGGACCAATGGTTATCATAATATACACTAAGTTGGATGGATTCAATCAGTGGACTGATTCTCAATATCCAACATTCCCAATTCAGCTTTCAGTCTTGTGAAAGTTGGTTCATCCAATGGTTTGGTGAATATATCAGCTAGCTGATATTCAGTGGGGATGAAGTGTAATTCAATGTCACCATTCATGACATGGTCCCTGATGAAATGATATCTGATATCAATGTGTTTGGTTCTCTGATGAAGAACAGGGTTGTTTGAGATAGCAATTGCACTTGTGTTATCACAAAAGATGGGAACCATCTTGTAATGGATGTCATAGTCACTGAGTTGACTTTTCATCCATAGCACATTTGCACAACAACTGGCTGCTGCAACATATTCAGCCTCAGCTGAGGACATGGCAACTGATTGTTGTTTCTTAGCACTCCAACAGACTAGTTTACCACCAAGGAATTGGCAGGAGCCTGAAGTGCTTTTCCTGTCCATGTTGCAGCCTGCATAGTCAGAGTCTGAGTACCCTTTGAGATCAAAGCCTGAACATTTAGGGTAGTACAATCCAAGAATTGGAGTACCCTTCAGGTACCTGATAATCCTTTTCACAGCTGTGAGATGTGATTCTCTTGGGTCAAACTTGTTAGACCCGTTCCCCGGGTAGTGGGACCCCACCCTAGATGAAATTGACCCGAGTCTAAGTATGTTTGACTAAGAGTGTGTGTTGTTTAAGGGCAATGGTTATAGTGTTAAGTGTTAGCCTGCTATAGCCTAGATGCGGCGCATCTAGGAAGTGAATGCGGCGCATTGTAGAATGGAAAGTAGAATCGACCTATTATAGTACATGCGCCGTATTGGAGAAAGAGATACGGCGTATTCAAGGGGTAGCATGGATGCGGCGCATCTAAAATATAGATGCGGCGCATCGACCTTAAATAAGCAGAATGGACAGAATTGCCCTTGTAGCTAGAAACTTCCCTATTATTCTATAAGATACCACACTCTCCTGTAAAAGAGAGTGTGTTTCTGTGGGTGTCGAGCCAAGGGAGAAAGAAGGGAAGAGATGAGGAGATGATGATGGTTTAATGGTGATAATTCAAGAGTGAAGTCTATAGCTTGTCCTGGCATGGTTATCAAGTAAGTAATGTTGCTTAATTAGTGTTTAATTGATGATTAAGAATCTAGGGTTTGTGAACCCTAAGTTGGGATTAAAGGGTAAATGGTGTTTTAAGATAATTAAGAAGTAATGATGGTTATGTGATGAGTTTTTAATGGGTTTAAGTTGGTAAATGATGGGATTAGCTATCATATAATCAATATATGATTATATAATGATTAGAAGTGTTAGAGGTTAGTTATGGTGGTGTTAACCATGATTATAGCTAATGACTATGTATTATATGTTATGATGATAATGGTTTAGGATGTAATGATGATGATGATAAAGATGAAGATGTTGAAGATGATGTTAGTGATAGTCTTGGCTTGGACTCAAGGTAAGTAAACCGGCTATAAAATGATGTTATGATGACTTCCATGCATTATGTGTCTAGATGATCTTATATGCTAAGATTAATGAATTTTTGTGTGATGTTGTTATGTGTTAGTAAGTGTAAGGTAGTGATGGATTAGGCAAGGTTGGATTAAGGTATGTGTTTATGTTCGATGTATTGAAGGATTATAGGTTATGATGTGTAATGTGAGAATGAATTGTAATGTTATGTTATACCCGTTTTACTTACTAAGCATTCGTGCTTACGGTTTAAGTGTTTAATGTTTTGTAGGCGAAAGTGTTGAGATGAAGGCTTGGATAAGGATTAAGGTTGGATATGCGGTTGGTAGAAGAATGGGTAAGAAATAGAGCTAGGTAGATACCGAGCTCAAGTGTATGAGTTTGTACCCCCGCGAGTCAAGTGTTGTTTTGTAACGAGTAAACGAGTGTCTAAATGTATGTCAATAGTCGTATGATGATTTGGTGGTCAAATGGTAAATCAAGGTATAGTTATATGTATATGGTCAAGTTAAAGGGGTGTTTGGCATAAGCTTGTTTATACCCATTTTGAGTAGTAAACGGGTCAAGTGTTATCGTAAGATGTTTGATGTGTTAAATGAATGATTTCGGAAATGTTTATGGAGTAGAAAGGGTGTCAAAGTGTAATTGTGGTGTGTTGAGTTTATGCAGGTGTTCCTGCTGATGTTCTGTGTCAAATGGGTAGATGCGGCGTATCTAGTATGGTAGATGCGGCGTATCAGAAGTTTAATGCGGTGCGGCATATCTAATATGGTAGATGCGGCGTATCAGCAGTTTAAGGTGATGCGGCGTAACACTTTAGGTGGATACGGCGCATGGTCTGATACGGCGTATCCCTCAAAGGGATGCGGCGTATCGTCAGTCAGAAGGATTGTCAGGTTGTGTTATAAAGTTTTATGTGAAATGTTTTGAAAGGTGTTCGAGTATATTTTCTTGCAAATGTTTTAAAAGAGTTAAATGTTATAGACTCTGATATTTAAATGAAGAATTTGTATAAGTCCGGTAAGGTCAAGCGTTTCCGCGTCAAAAGTCAAAGTTTTTGGTCAAAGCGGGCACGGGGCGTTACATCTGGCACATAAACAGACGGAGAATTGGATATCAGGCCTTGATGCAAGTAGGTGCATCAGTGACCCAATCATTCCTCTAAATAGAGTTTGATTGACTGGTTTACCAGCAAGGTCAGGAACTAGGTTGTTTGGAGGAACCATGGGAGTTTCACTGAGGCACAGTCACTGAGCTCATACTTTTTCAGTAGGCTTCTAGTGTACTTCTCTTGACTGATAGAGGTTCCCTTATCAGTCTGCTTGATTTTCAGTCCAAGGAAGTAAGTGAGTTATCCCATCATGCTCATTTCAAATTTCCTTGCCATTAGTTTTTCAAATTATTTGCAAAGTTTATAACTTGTTGAGCCAAATATGATGTCATCCACATACACTTGAACAAGAATGATATCTTCTTTTGTCCTATAGATAAACAAGGTGTTTTCTATCTTGCCTCTGACAAATTTGTTTTGGATGAGAAAGGCTGAAAGAGTTTCATACCATGCCCTAGGAGCTTGTTTCAGTCCATAAAGGGCTTTGTCAAGCTTGCAGACATAGTCAGGAAACTCACTGCTTTCAAATCCAGGAGGTTGTTGAACATAAACTTCTTCTTTCAGTGATCCATTGAGGAAGGCACTTTTTATATCCATTTGATATACTTTGAAGTTCATGTAGGTTGCAAATGCAAGGAAGATCCTGATGGCTTCCATTCTTGCCACTGGTGCAAATGTCTCTTCATAGTCAATGCCTTCTTGTTGATTATAACCTTTGGCAACAAGTCTGGCCTTGTTTTTAATGACTATGCCATTTTCATCAGTTTTGTTCTTGAACACCCATTTCATGCCAATGACTGAAACATCCTGAGGACATTTGACCAAGGTCATTACCTTGTTTCTATCAAATTTTTCTAGTTCATCATGCATAGCCTGAACCCAGCTAGGATGTTTCAGTGTTTCTTTGACACTTTTAGGTTCAATGGTGGAGATGAAGTCTACAAATAGACATTCATTGCCTGAGGCTGCCTTCAGTTTAGCAGCCATGCTTCTAGTAAGTATTTCTTTAGTAGGCTCTCCAATTATGTTGACAAGTTCTATATTTTTAGACCTAGTCCAACTGTTCTGAGGTCTTGGATACTGATTAGAACTTGCGGAGGCCTGATTGGGTGGAGGTGTGGGATTAGGTGCAGTAACTTGAAGATCTTCAAGATCTTGAGTATCTGACTGACCTAATTGATCACTGGGGTTGATTGGTTCCTGAGCACTTTGTTCAGCCTGATTGATTTCATCAGTGCCTGTTTGTGCTTCAACAAACTCAGTGATGGTTGGATAAAGAAGGTTGTGAGGGGTAATGTAATAAGAAATATCAGCATCTGCTTGATATTGAGTAGAAGGATTACTATCAGGTTGATATTCATCAGGAGGATACCTTGATGAATCATCGATTCCTATCTCTTCCACTGAGGTATTTGAGAATCTGATCGCTTCAGTACTCTCATCAAAGGTGACATGGAATGTCTCCTTAGTTTGTTGTCTCCTTGTATTGAACACCCTGAAGGCTTTAGAGACAAGAGAGTATCCTAGAAAGTATCCATCATCAGCTTTCGCATCAAATTTCCCTAAGTGATCCTTGAGATTATGAAAAAACACAGGGCACCCAAAGACATGAAAATAGCTGATGTCACGGATTCTTCCTTTGAATAACTCATAAGGAGTTTTGCTATGTCTCTTGACAATGATGGATCTATTTTGAGTATAACAGGCAGTTTTAACTACTTCAGTCCAAAAGTGTTTGGATAGGACTGATCCATTTAGCATTGTCCTAGCAGCCTCAATGAGTGTTCTATTCTTCCTTTCAGCAACACCATTTTCTTCAAGTGTGTAAGGAGAGGATAAGTTCCGAGAAATTCCTTTCTTATCAAAGAAACACTCAAGTTCATGGTTTTGGAACTCAGTCCCATTGTCAGTCCTGATTTGTTTGACTTTAATGTCATTTTGGTTTTCAATGTTCCTGACAAAGGACATGATTGTTTCAACTGCCTGACTCTTTTTGGTCAGGAAGTAAACCCAAGTGTATCTTGAGTATTCATCCACAATGACCAGAGTATACTTCTCATGATTAATGGACATAGGACTGATAGGTCCAAAAAGATCCATATGGAGAAGATGAAGGCAGCTTTTGATGGAGAAGTTTTGTTTGGTTTTAAAGGATGCTCTATGATGTTTACCTTTTTCACAGGCATAGCAGGGTTTATCCTTTGAAAACACAAGTGATGGTAAGCCAAGGACCTTGTTTTGTTTGACAAGATTGTTTATGTTTTTGAAATTCAGATGGGAGAGTCTCTTATGCCAAAGCCAGTTGAGAGTTTCAGTGGCTTTAGCAAAGAGACAAGTTCCATTCTGAGTTAGAGTAGACATATCTAACACATAAACATCTTGTCTTCTTGGTGCAATAAGAACTACTTCTTTATTTGCATTGAAGATGGTACCTTGCTTATTATCAAATTGAACTATGTATTTAGCATCACATAGTTGACTGACAATGATAAGATTGTACTTGAGATCATTAAGATAAGCTATCCTAGTAAAAACTATTCCACTACAGTTTACTGAACCATAACCTTCAGTGAGACATGATGAATTGTCAGCAAATACCACCTTAGGTCCTGGTTCCTCAACATATTTGTGCAGATATTCCTTCACACCAGCCATGCTTCTTGAACATCCACTATCTAGATGCCAAACAGGCTCCCTGGCATGTCTCTGCATAAATAGTAAACTGTGTCAGTTTTTTCTAGGACCCCTCTTCTTTGAGGGCTTGGCTTTGATGGCCTTTTTAAAAGATACAATTGATGCATGGTCAGTGGTGGTATGGACTGTGCTTCCACATATTCTACACTTGGTTGTTGATGTGGACTCAGTAGGCTGAGAAGAGGATTTGGTGATACCTCTTCTAGCCTAAATGACCTTTTCATGTCCTGAGGTGTCATGAGAGGGATCTCCACATATGTCACAAGAAGGATCCATTAGACAATCATCAGGAAGATGGTCATTGAAGCCACAATGTGGACAAGGTGAAAAAGGCTTAGCCTTTTGTCTTTGCTTCTGTTTAGAATCAGAAGGATACTGAAAAGCCTGTGCTTTAAAGTTTGCAACATTGGATGTGACTGTGTATGACAAGTGATCAGAAGTCCTGTGATCTTCCTTTTTTCATATCATGCAAAAGAGGATTCTATAACAATCATAAGTGGAATGATTTGTATAGTGACACAGCTCACATCTTTGCAGAGGTTTTGAAGGTTTTGGTTTGGAGGTGCTTGAGGAAGCTGATTTGAGTTCCTTAATCTTAGATTGAGGAGGTTTCTCAGAAGATTTAATCTTCTCACTCAGCTTCCTGACAAGCTCAGCCAACTGATCATATTTTGAATCAGGGCTTTCAGTGTTCACCTCAGTTAGGACTGAAGTTGTTGAGTCATCAGTAGGAACTGAGACTTCAGGTGTGGGTCTCTTCAGGATGGTTTTTCCCAATCCTGACTTCTCCTTTGGAGAATGTTGAGAGTAGACTAATGGTGTAAGGTCAGAGCATGGTGCAGCTCCCTGAAGGACTTTCAGAGGTGGGAGTGGTGTTTGTGATTCTGATTCAGACTCATTGACAGACTCAGTGTTACTGGGTTTATCAGTGAGTCCAAGCATATCTTTTATAGCCTGACTTTCAGGTTGCAAGATTTTCCCAGTCTCAAAGTTAGGTAACTTACTAACTGGGTTGTTTCTTACAACCCAGTCACTAGACTTGGGTTCCATTTCTTGCTCAAAAGATATGCCAGCTGGTATAAAGGCCTTTTCACTATGACTCTCACTGAGGGATTCAGTGAGTTGGTCTTCTCCTATGACTTTCTTGTTAGAACTAGGAATAAGACTAACAGTTTCATAGACTTTAGGATTCTTTTTTGTCCAGCTTTCAATGACAGCCTTTTCTTTGTTAAGTTCAGTTTGAAGAGCTTGATTTTGTTTCAAAATTTCAGTGTTTTGAATTTGAAGTGTAACAGCTTCTAGCTTGGCTTGTTTTAAGACAAGTAATTCATCTCTACACTTATTTAATTCTTGAACAAGATTATTATATTTTGAAAACAAATTAAGTCTTTGCTCTTCAACAAACTTAAGATCAACATTAATGTAATTCAAGTAAGATTGCCAATCAGAATCATCATCCACTCTTCGTTTCTTGCATGGCTTTTTCCAATAGCCAGCTGGTCATTATCTGAAAGTGCCATCAGTGCACTGACTCTTACTTCTTCATCATCTGAGGAGACCTCTTCTTCATCCCAGTCATAGGCTTCAGCTACAAGTACCTTGTTCTTTGTTTGAACAGGTTTAGTGGTTTGAGCAGCCTGAGATACTGAGGGAGTGGCCTCAAGGAGAGCAAGTTTAGCTTTAGCTTTTCTATACTTAGCTTCAAAGTCTTTTTGACCATTTTGAACAGTTTTGTTTTGAAAATGTTGAGTAGACTGAAGCATTTTTGGTTGAAACTTGCTAGTTCCTGAAGAAGAACTATTACCAGAGAATTTATAAGAGGGTTCTGAGGTGGTTTTAGAAAAACAATCTTTTGCAAAATGACCCTTTTTACCACATTTGAAACATTCAGTGGTTTCATTTGCTTTTGCTTTAGAAAAGTTTGACTGATTTCTTTTAATAAACCGTTTTGAATTAGCAAGGAGTGCCCTTTCTTGAAATTCTATGTGTAAATCATTAAGGTACTCCTCACTGGTTCTCTCATCAGCCTCATCATCAGAATTCTCTTGGAAATCCTGCACAACACCATTAGAATAAAAGGCAGTTGATATGGGTATGGTTGTCAGGGCCTTTTTGGTCTCAAGAGCTTTCTTTGAGTCAAGGTATCTCCTAGAGATTAAGTTGTCCTCATAGACAAACTTCCCATAGATCTCAGGGAGCTCAAGGGTTTGAATGTGGTTAGCATTCCTGAGGCCCTGAGAGAAGTTTAACCACTTTTCAGGGAGACTGTTGACAAAGCCAACATTGATTTCATGCTTAGACAAGACTACACCATCATTTAATAGTTCATTTATCAAGGTTTTGTATCTTGTATAGGTCTGAGAGAGACTTTCAGAGTCTTTGGACCTGAAAGTATTATACTCAAGTTTCAGGTCCATAATCCTGTTTTCCTTGGTATCTGAGGGACCTTCAAAGCTGTGAACCAAGTGAAGCCAAGTTTGTTTGGCTGTTGTACAGTTAATGATTGATTCCATCGTATCTTCAGGAAGACATGATATAATGATGCTTTTCAGGTGTTGGTCTTGGTTAACCACCCTTCTCTCATCAATAGTCCACTGAGCTTCAGGTTTAGGTAACCCTTCAGCAGTCTTAGGGACAAAGGGACCTTCATTGATACATGTGATGTAGTATGGTTCCATACCAGTCAAGTAGCAAAGCATACGCTTTTTCCACTTGCTAAATTTACCAGTTTCTAGTCTAGGAGCAACAGCTGAATAGCTTCCTCCCTTTTTGTCAACTAGCTGGGGCACATTACTATCAGCCATGGTAGGATCTTGGTTTTAAAAACCTTTTTGAGCACTCTTTAGTTTTGAAAGATTTTATAAACCTGGCTCTGATACCACTTGTTGTTCCCTTTACACAATTAGAATTAACTACAAAGTTAAGCTAATCATGTTCCATGACTGAGTAATGTATTGATTAACTAAGCAAAATAAGTAAAACGTAAATGATAAAAAGAAGAGTTTTTCAACGTTTAAATTCTTATTAGAAGTTAATCAAAAGAATCTATACCCAAGTGTTCGCGGAAAAAACACTTGGGATTGAAATGACAAAGTATGGTATTGTCTCCTCACTAAACTTAAGCTAAGCTTAAGTGGCAACTATAACGAACTTTGGGGGAGAAAAGTGGTTTGTGAATGTCTAAGCATTAATTGCACAAACTTATCCACTTTTCTCCCTTATGATCCTATTTATACACAAGTATAAAAGAGCACCCGTGACTTAAAAGACAAAAAGAATGACCTAAGCTAATCAGGACAAAATACTGATGTATTTTGTCCCTGTTACAAGAACCTATTTTGGGTATAAGACAATTGTGCTTTCTGAGTAACAGTGATGACATTGTTCTTGTTCTTAAGCCTTTCAGGGAAAGTTTGACTTTGGCCTGATAAGGACTTCTCCTTATCTTTTCAAACTCTTCCCGCCTTGTCCCGCCTTTCTTTCAGACTTCAGGTTCTTCAGTCTTTGGTCTTCAGTCTTCATTCTTCATAGTTGTTGAGGAGACTGGGGTTCAATGAGTTATTGTCATCAATCACTGAACCCATTATCTTCTTCTTTGGCTTAGGTGACACTCAGGGAGTTCTGCCTCACTGAATGGTGAATACTTCTTCTTAGACTCGTCCTAAGCATCCTGAAGATGACTCACTGAGTGATTGTTCACTCAGTGACCTGAGAGCGTTCACGGTTATGACACTTGGACTAATTTGTATTCAAATCTTTGTTTTAAGGATACTTGGGTACTGAATGGACCCAACAAATAAGAACCACATTTGTGTGTTCTTGAGAGTGTTTGGTGAAGGACTATATGTGTATGAGTGTGTTTTCTCTCCCCTTTAATCGATGGCCATCCGGACAAGATGTGTTAAAAAATAAAAAATAAAGAGGAAAAGAAACGTTGACGGAAGCGATGAGCTTAGTAATGTCATGAAAAGTGGTGGATAGCATACAATAAACTTCACCTTTGAAGTCACGTAGCTCTTCTCAATCATTGTGAATATTCATAGAACATTGTAACACCCGGTAATTTTCCAAACCTATTTTTCCTAGCCAAACATTTATTTTTGCATCCCCTTAGCATTTAAACTTTTTCCGAACTTATTTGAACTTGAGAAGCAGAAGATATCTTGATAAACGTGAGCGTTATCCCTTTATTGAGTCGGCACAGCCTAGAAAGCACGAAATGAATCAATTTGCTAAATAAATTAACTTCGAAAAAGTTATGCATATTTATACTCGTTTTTATCAGAAAAATTATTTCGGAAACAATGGCGCAAGTCTCGTAAATTTTTATGGCCGTTTGATACGTCAAATAGGTCCCACAGTGTTTATTTTAAAAGTTTAATCCATTTGTCACAAACACCCCCTCCGCCCGAATGTTACCCCGCGCCCCCTTCTTTTTAGTTTGTCCACCTTCGAACCCTCTACCTAAATATATAAACCCCACCTTCTCTCTCTCCTCCCTCATTTGATACCACCCCCTCACCGGAACCTTATTCCGGCGCCGCTACCCCGTCCGGCCAAAATTCCAGCTATCACCGAAACTTTACCCACGCATAGATCTCGACCTTCTCTTCATTTCTGGAGCATTTGTGAGACAAGGGAGACCGTTTGGTTATGTTTCGAGACATCACCGCCACCACCACCGTCGCACCACCACTCACCGCCGCACCTTTCTCTCTTTCTCATGCGTTTGGTAAGCACCACATGCCACCCTTCTTTGTTATTTTCATTTTTATCAAAACCCTAAACCTAAAATTTTATTAAACGTATTTTTATTAACAAAAACTTATTTAAACTCAATGTTTTAAACTCAAAACGTGTGGATCTAAAACCTTGACCCTCGACTCAGCCGGACTCGTTCCGAGTCGCGTGACTCAACCAAGTCAACTCACGAGTTGAGTTGACTTGGGGAGGTTTCTCGTTTATTTTGATTTCATTATCTTGTCTAAGCTTATTTTGGTTTGTTTGTAGCTTGGTTTTGGATTTGGCTCGGTTTTGGTTTGGGTTCGTGTAGGCCGAGAGCCATTTGGCTCGTGTAGCGTCGAGCCGTGACTCAAGGGAGTCACGACATAGTGTAGGTTGTTTTGTTTGTGTCGCGGATTGGATTTGGTTTGGTTGTGGTTAGCCGAGAGCCCATAAGCTCGAATAAGATCGAGCCGTGACTCAAGGGAGTCACGACATGAGTTGGTTTTGCATTTGATACTAATTTTACTCGAGTCGGGTTTGGTTTGTGTGGATTTGGATTTGTAGCCGTGGTTAGTTGGTTGTCGTATCGAGTGAGCCGTGACTCAAGGAGAGTCACGAGCTTGTTGTTTTGATGTTGGTCGCGGCCTTGGATGGCTTGGTCGACAAGAGTGAGTCGAAGTCGAGACTCATGGGAGTCTCGGCCGTGTCGTGCTCGAGGTTAGAAAACCTCGAGTTAGCGTCTTGAGTTGGTTTTGGGTTCGGATTGTTGATTGAGCCAAAAGGACTAAACAAGCCTGTTGACATAAATTATGCCTAAAAACATTATTCATATCTCTATGTTTTAATGATCACAAAATATAAACTCATTAAACATAAACTTATCAAATAAACAAGTATTTAGTTGTAAATATTCATTTCTACAACTTAATCACTTAAGGTATGAATAAACAAGTGCTTAATGCATTATATGATCAAAGGAACATTTTCTTAATAACTAGATTTTTTATAAAACATCAAAAACATTTTATATATTTTTGAAAAACATTTTTGGTATTAAATAAAAATGTTTAATCTTTTATAAAAATATGAATTCAAATTTTTAACCAAAATCAGTTAAAATGTTCCAGAAAAACCTTCCCCACAAATTGACAAATCTGGGCAACGGACACCTTGGGCGGCCCCCTTAATTTTACTAGGCGGCCCCCTTAAAATTAAGGGGACCGCCCCCTATTTAAGGGGGCCGGCCACGCTCCAGTAGGTCTCCAGCTGTCCAGTTTTTCTCCTATAAATACCAGCCTTCTCCTGGATTTTTACTCACCTTTTGTACACTGAAACTTTCTGTTTTAAATCACATTCCATATCTTCAAAATCCCTTTGATCATATAGTCTTAAGCTTTGGTTTCTAAGTGATCCAAACTTCCTCCATTCAAGTGCAAGAGAAGAATACTCCTTCAACAACTAGAGAAGAAGTATTGCAACTTAGATACCTAAGTTGTTTGTGTCATCATACATTTGTATATAAGTTGTGTATTGTTGTTAGATAGTTGTGTGTATAATTGTTTGAGATAGGTTAGTGTGTAAGTAGAGAAGTTGTGGTGTTAAGGTGTGTAAGTAGTGAAGGTGTGAAGAAGTAGAAGTGTACATTGGTTGTGCATTAGTTGTGAAGTGTCGTGAAGAAGTCGTGAAGAAGTTGTGAAGAAGTCGTGAAGAAGTCGTGAAGTAGTCGTGAAGAAGAAGGTGTGATTAAGTCGTGCTTAAGTTGTGAGATTGGTTCTAGCTACGATTAGAACTCGACATCTAGCTTTGTGTCGTTAAGCCGGTGTAAGCTAAAGTTGTGTAAAGGTTTTCTCCGCCATAAGGGAGCTTGTTGACATAGTGAAGAAAACTCTCGAGTTAGGTGCTCGGGGAGTGGAGTAAGGCAAGGAAGGTGTCCTTGTAGCCGAACCACTATAAATCTCTTGTCTCTCGGTTAGATCTTTCCATCTCTAGCTTTCATTTCATTTTATTACCTTACTTGCACTACTTATTTATATTTACTTATATACATATTGTTCATATTGTTCAAGGAGTTGAGATCACATAAATTCGAATCTAAGTTTTAAAAAGTAAATAAAGTTTTCACAATAAAATTTTAAAAGGACATAAAACTATTCAACCCCCCCTTCTAGTTTTCCACAATTGGTATCAAGAGCCACGTCAAACAAGATTTTTAAAATTAATTGTATTTTAAAACTTGAAACGATCTATGGAATCTTTAAAATATTTAGAAAGGCAATCTATGCAAAGACCACCACTATTTGAAAGTGATGGTTTTCTTTATTGGAAAAATAGATTCGAAACTTATGTGAAATCAAAGGATCTTGATCTTTGGCATGTTATTAGCTATGGTGATTTTCCCCCTATTCAATATAATATTCTAACTAAAATAGATGAAATTGTACATTTTGAAAAACAAAATGATGATTTAAAAAAGAAACTAGCAAAAAATAATGAAGCTAAAATGGTAATTTATAATGCGTTACCACGCAAAGAATATGAAAGAATTTTTATGTGTCAAACCGCAAAAGAGATTTGGGATTCTTTACTAATCACTCACCAAGGTAATAGTCAAGTCAAAGATAATAAAATAGATCTTCTTGTTCAACAATATGAACAATTTATAATTCCTGAAGAGGAATCTATTGATAATGCATTTGCTAAATTTAACACAATTATCACAAGTTTAAAAGCACTTGATGAGACTTTTTCTAGCAAAAATTGTGTAAGGAAATTTCTTAGGGCATTACATCCGAAATGGCTCGCGAAGGTCACGGTGATTGAAGAGTCAAAGAACTTGATGACGTTATCACTTGATGAACTTATTGGCAACTTGAAGGTTCATGAAGAAATTATAAAAAGGGACTCGGAAACGGTCAAGAGCAAGAAAGATCAAATCAAGTCACTCGCGCTAAAAGCCAAAAAGGAACTTAGTGATGACGTTGATTTAAGTGACGATAGTGAAGACGAAGAATATGCAATGGCCGTAAGAGAATTCAAGAAATTCTTCAAGAGACGAGGAAGATTCACGAGACAACCGCGAGATGAAAGAAGATCGCTACAAAGAAATTGAAATGATAACTACGGGAAAAGAAAGTGCTTTAGATGTGGAAGCCAAAACCATCTCATTGGCGAATGTCCAAAGACACCGGGTTATGATTACGAAAGCGCATTTGTTAGTGGAACATGGAGCGATAGCGACAAAGATGAAGCGGACAAAGCAAAAGACGAAAAGTGCCTTGTAGCTCACACCACCGATGAAATATGTCTTGGGATAAATTTGGAGCCCGACGAATGGACTAAGGATAGTGGATGCTCGAAGCACATGACGCGAAACCGGAAGCTATTCTCATCCTACAAGGCATACAACGGAGGTAATGTTATTTTCGGTAGTGATTTTCATGGAAAAATCATTGGCAAAGGTACGATCTCTCAAGACTCCCTAACTATTGAAAATGTTGAGCATGTAGATAACTTAACATATAACTTGCTTAGTATAGGACAAATATATGATAATAAGTGTAGGGTTACTTTTACAAGTAAAGATAGCGAAATAGTTAAGGACGGAAAGGTCATAGGTAGAGGAGTTAGGAAAGGTGGCGTATATGTTATGAAACTAGGAAATAAACCGGAAGATAAAATATGTCTAGCAACCTTAGATGAAAACTCTACACTGTGGCATAGAAGATTAGGTCACGCAAATATGCAACAAATACAATCCCTAGCCTCTAAAGAATTAGTTAGAAACTTGCCTAACCTAAGATATGACCAACACTTTTGCGATGCATGTAAAATAGGAAAACAAGCACATGCTAGTCACAAAGCTAAGAATATAGTCTCCACTACTAGATGCCTAGAATTATTACACATGGATCTTTTTGGTCCAACCGCTGTGCGGAGTTACGGAGGTAATCGTTATACCTTAGTAATTGTAGATGACTATTCACGATACACGTGGACTAGATTTTTAAGTGATAAAACCGAAGCCTTTAATAAGTTTGAAATATTTAGTAAAATGATTCAAAATAAATTAGGATGTTCTATAGTATCAATTAGGACGGACCATGGTCGGGAATTTGATAACGAAGTGCAATTCGGAAAATATTGTGATTTAAATAGGATATCTCACAATTTCTCCGCTCCTCGCACTCCACAATCAAATGGGGTAGTAGAAAGAAAGAATCGAACCTTACAAGAAATGAGTAGAACAATGCTAAATGAACAATCTATCCCACAAAAATTTTGGTGTCACGCTGTAGATACATCGACATATATAATAAATAGAGTCTCAATTAGGCGAATTTTAGGAAAAACCCCATATGAGTTATTAAGAGGTAGAAAACCTAATCTAAATTACTTTAGGGTATTCGGGAGCAAATGTTTTGTTCTCAATACAAAAGATTACCTTACTAAGTTTGATCCTAAGTCGTACGAAGGAATCTTTCTAGGGTATTCACAAAATAGTAAAGCATACATAATTCTTAATAAACACACTATGAAAGTAGAAGAGTCCTTAAATGTAACTTTTGATGAAACTCCACCACCACCTAAGACATTACCCCTAGAAGATGATGACCTAGTTGAAGAAGAAGCTATTGAGGTTAGTAAAATTAAACCCTTAGGCGATGATAATGAAGATATAACATTAGGTGAAAACGAAATTGTAAATGTTAAGGAATCTAAATCACACCCGTTAGATAATATAATAGGAAACCTAAATCAAAGAACCCTTAGATCACAAGCTCAAGATAAAAATAACTTCTTTTGTTTCCTATCAACTATAGAACCTAAAAATATAAATGAGGCATTAAAAGATGAAAGTTGGGTTATGGCTATGCAAGAAGAACTAAATCAATTTAAGACTAATGACGTTTGGGAACTAGTCCCAAATCCCATGAACATGACCATCATAGGAACTAAGTGGGTTTATAGAAATAAGTTAGACGAAAATGGAATAGTTACTAGGAACAAAGCTAGGTTAGTTGCCCAAGGATATAATCAACAAGAAGGAATAGATTATGACGAAACTTATGCCCCCGTAGCTAGATTAGAATCTATAAGAATACTACTTGCCTATGCATGCGCCCTAGATTTTAAGTTATTTAAAATGGACGTGAAAAGTGCATTCCTTAACGGTTTTATCAATGAGGAGGTATACGTGGCACAACCTCCAGGATTCATTGACTTTGCAAAACCTGATTATGTTTATAAACTCAAGAAAGCTTTATATGGACTCAAACAAGCTCCCAAGGCTTGGTATGATCGATTAAAGGCATTTCTTATTAAACATGATTATTCCATGGGAATGGTAGATAACACTCTTTTCAAGAAAAAGAAAAGCCCAAACTCATCATTGTCCAAATATATGTCGACGACATTATATTCGAATCGACTTGTCAGGATATGTGTGATGAATTCGCCAAAATCATGCATGATGAGTTTGAGATGAGTATGATGGGTGAACTTAATTTCTTCCTAGGATTACAAATAAAACAATTAGAAGATGGAATATTTTTTAATCAATCTAAGTACATTAAGGAAATGCTTAAGAAATTTGGATTAGAAGACGCTAAGCCCATGAAGACTCCGATGTCTACGGAAGTAAAACTCACAAGAGATGAAGAGGGTGAGTCCGTAGAAAACACTAAGTATAGAGGAATGATAGGTAGTTTACTATACTTAACGGCAAGTAGACCGGATATCATGTTTAGTGTCTGCCTTTGTGCTCGCTTCTAAGAGGATCCCAAAACCTCTCACCTAGAAGCGGTTAAGCGTATCTTCCGATACATTAAAGGCACTATACACTTACGATTATGGTATCCTAAGGGATCGGGCATAGAAACCATCGTCTATGCGGATTCGGATCATGCGGGAGACTACGTGGATAGAAAAAGCACTAGCGGAATTTGCACGTTAATGGGATGTTTTCTAACATCTTGGTTCTCGAAGAAGCAAACCACTCTTGCTATTTCTACCACAGAAGCCGAATATGTAAGCGCTGGAAAGGCATGTCAACAAGCACTATGGATGAAACAAGCTCTCGTAGATTATGGCATTAGGTTAGATGATGTCCCAATTATGTGTGATAATAAAGGTGCTATAGATTTAAGTAAGAATCCCGTTCAACACTCTAGGACTAAACATATAGAAATACGCCACCACTTCCTCCGCAATAACGTTCAAAAAGGAAACATATCTATAGAAAAGGTTGCATCGGAAGATAACTTAGCAGATATATTCACTAAGCCCCTTAAGCGTGAACTCTTTAACCACTTACGTTTAGGCCTAGGAATGATGGAACAAATTGACTGAATTTTCTGCATTTTTGGTACATTTTTTTTCCAGATGGGCGGACCCCTTAATTATTAAGGGGACCGGCTTGTCATTAAGGGGACCGGCCATCTGTCTGTAACATTTTTTTTCTCTGTTTCCTCCCATCTGAGTCTAGGAATCTGTTTTGCACAAAATAAAAGATTGGGATATTTCTTTGCATAAACATATTTATAAACAAAACCCAATCTATTTTCTACAAATCATTCTCACATCTAGGAAAACACATGAAAAACCATTTTTCTTACATTGTTGAATAATGCTAAAAACATTTTTTTTTTCATGCATAAAGATCTCAAATGAATTGTCAAAGTATATAATCTAATATATACATCTTTGATATTCATATATTGAGCAAAATCAAATCAAGGAGACCTTGGATTGTTTCTTAGGAAATTTTTGCATTTAGGAGTCGAAACAATCAAATCTCCACATTTGTTGCATATAGGCACACACTAGAACAAGCTTATTAATCACATCCTCACAATTGTTCCATCACCTATTCCTTATTAGTTTCTAGTGCCTTTGCTTCATTACCCTTGCCTTAGATGATTAGGTTCCCTAATTCTCTAAATTTCTAGATATTAATTATTGCTTGCTTATTTATTTATCTTATATGCCATGCATGCTTAATATGTTTCTCTATTGCCTCAAAGAGTGGGACTTGCCTAAAACCAGAAGCTCAAAACATAGCCATCCTTACTTATTTCTGCAGAAAAACCCATTTCTGGAACCCAGAAAGGTACCAGATGGGCGGCCCCCTTAATTTATAAGGCGGCCCCCTTAATTATTAAGGGGACCGCCCATAATTAAGGGGACCGGCCATCTGCTGGTCGGGTTCACATAATCTTTTTCTGCTTTTTAGCCCATTTGATCCTATACTTCCCCAAATTCACAAACACATTTTGTCCTAATCACCCAACAAGCCTATCCATTCCTAAACAACACAAATCCTCCACTATAAATAACCCCATATCTCACCACATTCAATCATCCCATCATGTCTTCTCCTATCAACCCAAAACCAAAAACCTCAAAGCTAGCAAGGATGACCTTAAAACCCGGGTGAAAAAGAAAACCTCACCCTCACCACAAGCCCATCACAACTAGACAACCAACACCTCCATCATCATTCATCCCCAAATACTCTCCAAGATCACAACCTCATTCCATTGAACCATTTCACAAACCCTACCATTTTGGCCAAACATCCACATTCATTCCAAACTACTCCCCTAAACATCAAACCAACTTCAATGGAATCATTGAAAACCCTCATCACCTTGGGCAAACATCAAACCTTTCACCCAAATACCATCAATTTCCACCAAATAACCAAATCCCCATTCATGAAAGGCAAAAGCTTCATGAAGAGATTAACCAAATCCAGATCTTAGTGATCTCCTTGCTATGCACCTCACACAACGTAACAAGGGACAACCTCCATCCTCACCTTACTCAAATTGCCTACCCCACTCTCTTAACTTGGATCAAGTTACAAACCACACCCACTATTGCCCTTGTTGCATCTTCCTTCAAAAACAAATCCTCCACTTAAGTGAAGATATTTCTTGGATCGAATATCTACTCACTCGTCCTCATCCCATTCCTCCACTACAACGATATAACATCAATGGAACCGCTCCATTTCCCTCACCATCACATAACTAAAATCCATCCACATGCTTTCCTCCTCAAAAAAAAATCCCTCACCCTTTTGTGTCGCAAGCAAGTCCAATCGCTCTCTTTGGCAATATGAGGACCATTAGTATTTCTAGTTATGTTGTAATCATTATGTTTCAAGTATTTTATGTAATGATGATTCATATGTTATATATGATCATCTTGAATGCATAAATAAATTAGTTGGTTGTTCTAAATATTTTTGCTATGTATATGTATCTTGTGTCTCCTAACTTGTTTTTGCAGCCAAGATTTCCATAGCTCGTCTCCTTGGTGCCCTCGAACGAGGGGGAGTAAACATCAAGGGGGATTTCTCGTCCCGACAAATTTATTTTCTAAAACTTGTCGGCATAACCTTTTTTATTCTACAAAAAGGGGGAGAAGTGAATGTAAACTCACTAAATACTTGTCCAAAAATAAATTTTTGGATTTAATAAGTTTAAGTTTTGTAATCATCAAAAAGGGGGAGATTGTTGACATAAATAATGCCTAAAAACATTATTCATATCTCTATGTTTTAATGATCACAAAATATAAACTCATTAAACATAAACTTATCAAATAAACAAGTATTTAGTTGTAAATATTCATTTCTACAACTTAATCACTTAAGGTATGAATAAACAAGTGCTTAATGCATTATATGATCAAAGGAACATTTTCTTAATAACTAGATTTTTTATAAAACATCAAAAACAATTTATATATTTTTGAAAAACATTTTTGGTATTAAATAAAAATGTTTAATCTTTTATAAAAATATGAATTCAAATTTTTAACCAAAATAAGTTAAAATATTCCAGAAAAACCTTCCCCACAAAAGGACAAATCTGGGCAACGGACACCTTGGGCGGCCCCTTAATTTTACTAGGCGGCCCCCTTAAAATTAAGGGGACCGCCCCCTATTTAAGGGGGCCGGCCACGCTCCAGTAGGTCTCCAGCTGTCCAGTTTTTCTCCTATAAATACCAGCCTTCTCATGGATTTTTACTCACCTTTTGCACACTGAAACTTTCTGTTTTAAATCACATTCCATATCTTCAAAAACCCTTTGATCATATAGTCTTAAGCTTTGGTTTCTAAGTGATCCAAGCTTCCTCCATTCAAGTGCATGAGAAGAATACTCCTTCAACAACTAGAGAAGAAGTATTGCAACTTAGATACCTAAGTTGTTTGTGTCATCATACATTTGTATATAAGTTGTGTATTGTTGTTAGATAGTTGTGTGTATAATTGTTTGAGATAGGTTAGTGTGTAAGTAGAGAAGTTGTGGTGTTAAGGTGTGTAAGTAGTGAAGGTGTGAAGAAGTAGAAGTGTACATTGGTTGTGCATTAGTTGTGAAGTGTCGTGAAGAAGTCGTGAAGAAGTTGTGAAGAAGTCACGAAGAAGTCGTGAAGTAGTCGTAAAGAAGAAGGTGTGATTAAGTCGTGCTTAAGTTGTGAGATTGGTTCTAGCTACGATTAGAACTCGACATCTAGCTTTGTGTCGTTAAGCCGGTGTAAGCTAAAGTTGTGTAAAGGTTTTCTCCGCCATAAGGGAGCTTGTTGACATAGTGAAGAAAACTCTCGAGTTAGGTGCTCGGGGAGTGGAGTAGGGAAAGGAAGGTGTCCTTGTAGCCGAACCACTATAAATCTCTTGTCTCTCGGTTAGATCTTTCCATCTCTAGCTTTCATTTCATTTTATTACCTTACTTGCACTACTTATTTATATTTACTTATATACATATTGTTCATATTGTTCAAGGAGTTGAGATCACATAAATTCGAATCTAAGTTTTAAAAAGTAAATAAAGTTTTCACAATAAAATTTTAAAAGGACATAAAAACTAGTCAACCCCCCCTTCTAGTTTTTCACAAAGCCCATGTGGAGTCTAGTATTGTTAACTTTGGGCCGTTAGCCCAAAGTGAGTCCATATAGTGTGAGTAAGTATTGGGCCGAAGCCCAATACACTTAGGCCGTGTATTGTTTCTTTTATTGTTTTGACTATTTATTTCATTGTCACTTCCGGTTGCTAACTTATCTCATTTTGTTTGTCAATTGTTGTTTCGGAAACTATTCGGGTATACTTGGGATATGATATGGATTTGGATATGGATATTGCAACAACCTATGCTTTGGATGTGATTATTGGATTGGACGTTATTGGATTTAAGGTATTAGCCGATAGACTTATGGACAGTTTTGTACTTGAGAAGGAAGAGTATGTTAGACTCATAAGAGCTTAACATATTTGGACCCGAACATACACAAAATGGTCGATAAACTTGACAACTAATATACACGCAAATGATAATTTCTATTGATATATAAATAACTTGTAAAATATGACAATAAAACTTGTATTATTCAAAAGTCGCGACGACTTGGAAATGTTTTATAAACGGAGGAGTCATGTCCAAATTTCTATAAAAACCTTTATAATTAAACCATTTACAACTTGTAAACATCATAAAACCATTTGAAAACTTATACGTTTTCTTCTTAAATCATAACGTTTTGCCAACTATTTTGGGATATGGGTAAAATACCGAAACGACCTGTTGATATATTTTCTTCTCATTCTTTATTATTCTTTCCTTTCTTATTCTTATCTCTTCTTCTTTTCTTGATTCTTTTCTTACTTGTTTGTTTGTGTTTCGCCGACTATTATTATCTTATCTTTCCTTTTCTATCCACACGAGTCATAAATGTTTATTTCTTTCAACGCCATTAAAACTAAACCTTTTCATTTCAAACACGAGTATTCTACGAGTATTACTTTATAAATCACTTTGAGGATTATTTCTGAAACATACCATTTACTTATTAGGTTGTGCTGAAGTTCACTTGTCGTGCTATACCATCTGATCATATTGTGATATCTTATTTCATCTGCTGCTAAGGTGTGATTCATAGCCCCACTTTACTTTTAAATTGTTTATAAACCCATGGCGGAGATACATGCTACTTACTTTTCATGAACACAATTGTTTAAACATATGCTTTTCCTGACTAAGATGATAATGCTAAGTACCGCCCTTGCCAAAAGCAAGTCCCTCGATCATGAACCATTAATCACTTGTGAGTGAGCGCGAGTATAGTTTATAGGCCTATAGGAATGACCACCCGCCATGTTGACCAAGGCCGACAACATGTGATGTACTATATTCGAGATTTACTAGGTATCTGGCAAAGTACCTACTTGGGGGCAAATTGTTATATTATAAATTCCGCGGTTACTGTCGACTTATGCCAATGTTATTGGTTCCGGTTAACGTTTTGCGTGTCATGAGCTTAGCAACTGTTTGACGCTTACCTGATATCTGTATTTGTTACTTATATCTTTCAGACTTGAAAATCTTGTGTTCAACTACTTTACATTTAAACCTATGAATTACACTCAACCTTTGTGTTGACTTTTTAGCATGTTTTATCTAAGGTAATTGATGTATACTATACTGGCACTGGGAGTGGCAAGAAGACTATCGATTGCTATCTATCTACTTTTTACTACCTTTTATCATTCGAAAAACCCTTTTAAAATTGTATCTTTTATTCCGCTGCTTATGATGTTTGAGAATCTTTTGAACTTCAATGTTTATTTATATTTAGAATGGTATGTTTTTATTAAAACGACTCATTATGAGGTCATTTTCTATGATTGTGACTGTCTTACCCGTAAGTAATACCCCAAACTATGTTCTGCTGCCATATTCCGAGTTGGGGGTGTTAGAGATTGGTATCAGAGACAGGTTTATAGAGAACGAGTTCATATTTTTCTCGACTATAAACATTTTCGTGTCAAAAACATTTTCACAATTGATAGCCATCAGCCCTCCGTGCCACTTCGCTCTTTTATCGCTTTATTTAAACTTTCATGTATGCATGCTCTTACACTATTATATACTTGGATTTTCCGCTGCTATCTTACTTCGTATAAAACTATTTTTTATAAAAAATTGGCTAGAATCTTTATATTTTTCCGATACTCCTTGTAGATTATCATGTCTGCACCCGTCCCACCCGATCAGTTACCAGTTGCACCCCTTAATCCCGCACTTGCACCACCCAGTCCAGACGATGATATGGATCCTATCGATGCACCTTACCTTGAGGATGATGATGAGATGGGGGATGATGATGAGATGGAGGATGATGATGATATGGACGATGATGTCGACGAGGAGCCCATGGATGAGGAGCAGGAGGCTCACCCTATGCCACCTTCGCCCGTAGTGTCGGACATTACTTATGAGTCTGATACGTAAGATGCGTTGGGTCATGCACTTGTTACCGAGGAGATATCTGGTCCATCACCTACATTTGAGATTGGCGAGTCTTCGACTGTACCGCGAGTTTCCCCTACAGAGCTTAGGGCCGAGCTGAGCCGTCTACGGCAGGACATCACTTGGTGCCAGGGCCGTTACATGTCGATGTCCAGACGATTGTGTGCGTGTCAGACTGATGTTCTAGAGTTGAAGAAGCAGATCAAGAGAGATAGGAGAGTTATGGATGACTTTTATGTTGGGTTGTATGAGTATGCTGCGAGGTTGAGTTCGACAGAGCAAACAGTGACAGAGACTCAGGAGCGGTTGGCATCGTTGGAGAAGAGGATGTCTGAGGTCGAGAAGATTGTGGAGAAGTTGGATCTTAAAGATGTTTTCACTGATATTGATAGCCGTCATTACGAGTGTAGTCTTCAGGAGTTGAGGGATGAGATACATGCCATGTAGTGGCAGGCATACTGGGACAGGATGGCGTGATTCCGTTTTGATGACAGTGTTGATGTCTTGGCTACATACGGAGGAGGCCGTTAGTGAGAGATTAGTGAGCATCTTTGTTATGGTAGTTTAGTATCGTAGTAGTAGTTTACCTTGTACGTACTAAACTGAATAGTCTTAGTGAGTAGATTTTATCAGAAACTTGTAATCGTTTTACATATCTTGTAAGACTTATGACAAGTATTGTATCTATGATGTATTTTGGTGATGTACTATTTATGATGTTGAATGCGTACTATATTATGATGTTATCATGGTGTTATTTATTTTGTGATATGATTTTGTTACGTTAATCAAATACTTACAGTGTTGTACATTTGTAATGATTGATAGAATTATGCCGCTTAAGAAGATGACACCAGCTGCGATTCAGACGTTAGTGGAGGATGGTATTGCCGCAGCGCTTGCGGGGCGTGCATTGAATGGCGATCGGAACGATGCGGGAGCGCGCGTTGCCAATGATAACTGTTTCTGTACTTATAAGGATTTTATGAATTGCAAGCCTATCACTTTCAAGGGAACCGAAGGAGCTATTGGTTTGACTCAGTGATTTGAGAAGACAGAGTATGTATTCCAATGAAGTAACTGTTCTGAGGATTGGAAGGTAAAGTATGCGACAGGTACCTTAGTGGAACATGCATTGTCTTGGTGGAATTCTTTTGCTCAGACCATGGGACTAGAGAATGCTTACAACACCCCATGAGAAGAATTCAAGAAGGAAATGGTTAAGAAGTATTGTACTCGTAGTGATATGAAGAGGTTGGAGACTGAGTTTTACTATTTAGCTGTGAAGGGGATTGATCTTGCTACTTATGTACGTCAGTTTCAAGAATTGAAGGTTTTCTGTGCTCACATGGTTCCAGATAATGAGAACTGTTGGAGAAGTTCATTGGAGGATTACCACCCAGTATTGAAGGGAATGTGACATCTTACAACTCTCAGACACTGGATGAGACTATCCGTATATCTGAGCGACTTTTGGATCAAGTGATCAAACATGGTACTGTTCAGAGGAGTAACAACTATGACAACAAGAGGAAATGGGATGACAACAAAAGGAACACCAACTACAACAACCATAACAACCGCAACAACAACAGTAACTCTCACAACAATCACAGTAACCATCACCACAACAACAATAACAAAAACCAATACCGTAACAACAACCATCACCATCAACAGAATAGAAGACAGGAGACTGTTAAGGCTTATGTGGCTGCGCCATCACAAGTCGGAGGGTATGCTGGGCCGCACCCATTCTGTGATAAGCGTAAATAGCATCACGCTGGACCGTGCACAGCTAAGTGTCAGAATTGTCAGAAGGTTAGACATATTGCTAAACATTGTAAGAACAGAGCTGTAGCTACTGGGAGTAACATACAGCCAGTGGTAACTTGTTTTGGATGTGGAGAGCGTGGTCACTACATGAGTCATTGCCCTTAGAACAATGGTCAGCGAGTTGAAAGCGCTCGTGGTAGAGAATATGTGATGGGAAATGGGGAGCAGCAGCAGGATCCGAATGTGGTTCCCGGTACGTTTCTACTCAACAATCATCGTGTTAAAGTTATATTTGATTCTGGTGCCAATATGAGTTTTATATCTTCTTTGATTTCACCACTACTTGATATCACCCCTACCTCCCAAGACACTAGTTATAGCATCGAGATAGCTAATGGCAACTTAGTTGACACTTGCACCGTAATCCGAGACTGTACCCTAAACCTCCTAGATCACCTGTTTAGTATCGATCTCATGCCCATTGAACTCGGAAGCTTTGACGTAGTGATTGGTATGGATTGGCTGTCCAAACATCAGGCAAGTATTGTTTGTAGTGAACGAGTTGTTCATATCCCTCTCAATGGTGAAACTTTGATTATCCAAGTAGACCGTAGTGGAACCTGTTTGAACATCATATCTTGTATCAAGACTTTGAAATACATCGAGAAGGGATGTCATGCATTCCTAGCACATGCGGCTAAGAGGAAGTCGGGAGAGAAGTGGTTCGTGCACAAGTATATATATATATATATATATATATATATATATATATATATATATATATATATATATATATATATATATATATATAATATATATATACACACACACATTATAGTAAGAAAACCCGACCAAAAGGTAAATTCTCTCTCTAACTAAGAGTGAATATACCGAGAGGTTAAAGAAATTCAAACCAAATATTTACCGGAAGTAGTTTATTTTTCCCGGGTCGTTAAGTTCCGATGAAGTGTGAATGGAACTTTGAATTCCGTTTGTGATCGGATGATTAGAATAATTGAGATATTTTGGGATTATGTCTAAAATCAGAAAACATATACTAAAAAGCAACTAATAAGCATATAAAATAAGTAAGTAAAGCACAAATAAGTAAAAACGCAAATAAGACTAAAAACGGGCTCTAATCGGAAATTAAACGAGCCTAAGAAAACCTAAAAATCAAAAATTAACCCTAGATGTGTAAATTTGGTTCCTAAAAGTCCTAAATGATTAAAAATAATTTTAGAAAAAAGATTTATATTTTTTTGCTTTTTATTTTATTTTTAATGAATTAAAAACACTTTTGGACTAAAAATAATATTAAAAATACTAAATTAATACGAAAAATTATGAAAAACTACTTTAAGCTATAAGGAACTTAGTAAAAATAAAAATGAATCGACAGCTTATCTAGATAAGCTGTGAATAAGCTAACAAGCAAAATAAGCTAAAAGGGAAAAAAAAGCTTAAGTAAATATCAAATGCACCCTTAGTCGAAAAAGACCCAAGGGCGCAGTTGGTATTGGTGTGGTGTGTGGAGGCTTTGGTTGAGACTAGGTCGAGGTCCAGGGTTCGAGCCCTGCTCACCCTGGGCTTCCCTAGTTTCCCAAAGTTTTTATTTTTGAAATTTTCTTTTTAAAAACTTAAAAATAAGCTGGAATTAAACAACTTTAATGAAAACAAACTTTTTAAAACCTTTAAATAAGCTGGAAAATAAGCAGAAATAACCAGCAGTACTAACTTTCAAGTTAGTACTGCCTTTTCAAAAATTAAAACTGCTAAGGCTATAAAGCAACTAATAAGCACTAAATAAGCTCACCTGCTGATCTAAACTACCCTTCTAAAACTAATAAGCATAAATGATCAAGGATAAGCAGAAATGATAAGCAAAAAGCTAAAAAATCTAAACTTAAGCTAAAAGCAAAACTGCTATCCCAAACAGACTCAAAGGCACTTTTTTAACTATTAAAAAAGCCACTTAAACAATAAGCTAGACCATGAAACCTAAAAACATTTTCAGACATTTTAGAGCTTATTAGATGCTTGAAAATAAGCTGATAAGACAGCTAGTTAAGACAAAATTGAAAATTGATATACTTAAAATCAGACCTGAACTACTACTTTTAGCACTAGAATAAGACCTGATAAACTTATCCAATAAGCTAGAAACCTAAAAACAGATTTAGCTAAACGACCAAAGAATTCACAAAATCAATTTAAGGCAATTTTGACTTGATTTGACCTTAAAAATAAGCTAATGAAAACTGCTACTCAGACTTATATTTTTGTATTTTTATAAAACTTGCAGGCCTGAGAGGCTACTTTTGACACTACAAATAAGCTACTATAAGCTATAACTAAAAAGCAAAACCTAAAAACAGATGAGGATAAACAACTAATGAACACATAAAACTATTTTTTAAGGATTTTTGAATAAAAATGAACTTAAAACTAAGCTGTGCAAAGACTGCCAGATAAGTGTTTTTTGGCTCTTTTGATTTTTGACACAAACTAGTAAACAATACTAAAGACCTATAAAACTTGACTCAAATTCTAAGACACTTAACCAATAGCAGAGACATGAAATATAGACAACTTTTGACACAAAACAACAACTCAATAGAACTTTTTGATGATTTCTCAAAAGAAGATGATAAAATGAGTTAAAAACTATAAAATTTATAAAATTAAGCTAAGACCTATGAAACTTGCTAAATCTACTCTAAACAACTTCTAACACTATTACTAGGACTGATTCAAAGCTAAATCAGTTTGGTCTTATAGCCAAAACTCATGAACATAGATTTAAACCCTTTCTAAAATCCAAATCCAAACACTCCTTTAACTTCATAAAACTAAGTTTAGAACAGATTTAATCTATAAATCTCATGTTTTATTGAAAACAGATTAATATTAAGTGTATCAAAAGGTTTTTAAGCAAAAATTTATAGGAAATAAGCACTTAGCTAATAAGCAAAGCTTATTTGCTATTTTGACTATAAAAACACTTATAAGAACAAATAACTCTTAAACTATGAAATAAGCAACAAATCAGATAGATCTACTACTAATAAGCATATAAAACACAAATAAACACAGATAAGCATATAATAAGCAGAAATGAACAATAAGCAGTTCAATAAGCTGAAAATGTAAATGTCAAACTCACTTGTTCCTTTGCTCAAACAAGGACTAAAAATGCTCCAAGAGCTGATCTACAAGCTCCAGCTTTTTTAAAACAAGCTCGTAAAGTCCAATAAGCCCATCCAAATCTGGCTTATCATCCAAACTGCTTATTTCTCCTTAAGACCAGGTTATTGAATCACAAGCTTAAATAAACTCAATCCAACTATTGAGAAGCTGGACTGAGCTTATGTAGAAGTAGTAAGAGCTTATTAAAGAGCTTAAGACATCTTTTTTAAACCATATGAAAACATTATTAAAGCATTAAAAGTAAATAGACAATTATTTAAACAAACAAAATTTTATTAAAACTTTAAGAGAATTACAATACTGAAAAGGAAATACAATATTGTTTAAAAGATAATAAAGGAAAGCTATTATAAGCACTACAATAAGCTAATAATAAAAATGACTAAAAAGATCCTTCTTGTGTGTGATGGAGCCTCTATTTACAGGGAGCTGAGGATGATTCTAGGTCTTCTAGTGTGTTTTTTTTCCCTTCAATCCTGGCCCTCCAATGATGATTCGTCATAAGCAATGATCACAGCCCTTGGATCATGAGCCACCTCACTTTAACCAATCACAAGCCTTGGGATCGCCAAGGTGGACATTAATCATGTCACACTTTCATCCACGTGGTCTTCTAGAAGAGGGAGGTATCCAAGGGTTTAACCCGTACAAGTTAACCAGAGGTAAAGGGAAGAGGAAGGTAAACAGTTCTTCCCGCTCTCTTTTTCTTTTGTTTGGCCCGGGTTTTAATTGTTTTGACCTGGGTGGTTTTAATTGGAATGGTCGGGTTAGGGGATGGGTTGGATCCGTATAGGGAGTGAGCTGAATATGGAGTGGGCTTTATTTATGTTTAGTATATATAAAAGGTTAATGGGAATTAAGTTTTGGACTAATTTTGCAATTTAGCTTAGGACTATAAGTGAAAAGGTTTAGGGACTAATGGTGACATTGATTTTCGGTTTAGGGTTGAATGAGTTAAGGCTTGATCCAAAATGTAGAAACACACTCCCGGCTCCGGCTTTTCTCACTCTTTCCATTCCCGTGCTCGTGTTTGTCCGTTTTGTCTTTCTTTTTGTCCTTTTCATCATATCCGTTACCTGCATATGTAAAAACACAAAATCAAGCATATATTTGTAATTTATGATAAGTTTTTGGTCTTTTGAGTCTGTTTTTGATAAAGAAAAGGTATGTGATTTAACACATACCAAAATCCCCCAGACTAAGGTATTGCCGTGTCCTCACTCAATGTCATCACATCATGCTTTTGAAACTAAAAATTTCAAACCTCTTTCTACTAAATTTTTTTAAAAGTAGCAAAATGTTCTTCAAAAGAGATTAAGAAATCAATAGTTCCAAAATCTCCCCGTTTGACCATTTTATTATATATAATATCTTTTTGTACTTTTCTTTTTATGACGGAATGTTGACTTTCATTATTTAACAAATAACTTTTAGGTTCACGGAGTATGAAACACTTTTCATGAAAAAGCGTCCATATGGATAAAATTCATCGTCCTTGATTTTTCACGAGTCCCCAAACCAAGCTTAAAAACAAAATCATTGTTAAATACAAGTTAACACTACCCATAGATGCTAATTGTGTATGCTCAGCTACTTCTTGCTCCCTTATTCCTATTTCCTCTAAGTATTTTATAAAAAATGAGTTTCTCTTTTTATTTTGATAGATTTTTAGTCCGATAAAGGCACCAAGTTTAGACGCTAACTAGTTTAAAATCCTTCCTTCGAGAACCGTTGCCCATAAAAATGAGGTCCACATCAAGGTCCTAATTTAACACGATTTAAGGGATATCCTTTTTATTTCGACCGAAACAACTCATCTACGAGTCCAGAGACAGGAGCTTTATTAGGATATCCCCGGAGTCGAAATTTGGCATTATTAACATTATTAAGCACATATTAGTCCTCGGCCTTTTAAACAACCAAAACAACGGCAGCTAACCGTCAGGAATCAGGAGTCTTATTTTGACCTTGGAAAATTTTCCTCTGCCTTTTTGAAGTCTGAGTCAACGGGAGTGAACCGTCAGGAAATAGAAAACTTTTATCGGCTTTGGATTGTTATTACTTTGTTTATTATTATATATTATGCCAAATCCCGAGTCCTACGGTCTTTCAACATCCGAAACAATAGCACGTACTATCAGGAATCAGTTGTATTATTTACCCGTAACGCTGGCAGTACCTTGATGTGTACCCAACTTTCATAAGCAAGAATTCTCTAAAGAAGGAGTAAAAACTAATTATCGCCAAAACCGTGCACCTTTAATTATTTTAAAATTTTTATATTTTTGGGTTTATTTAGCTGATGGGAGCAAAAAGCCACAATTAACCTCTACGAGCTCTAAAGAGAACCACTACTCCACGCTTAGCATCTAACTTATATTTAACTCTATCATTTTTCGTTCTTCGCAAATTTAAAATCCTAAATAATAAGATCCGCGAATGCTTAGTCCAATAAAATCAAGCTGCGCATATTTAAAGTCAATTATGGAAACTTGCAAATTCTTGCTAGAATTCGCGTTTTATAGCTTCTTGTATAAGAGACTAGCACAACTTTCAATTATAAAGGTTAAGGGAACAAGCTAGAGCTCAACACGCTCGATCAAGTCAAAATTTTATTCCTACTCTCACCAACGGAAAGTCAACAATGTGTCAAAACACTTATTATATTTTTGAATTTTTTTTTTTAATTTTCTCATTTTTTTGGAATCTTAGAGGAAAAACGGGGTTGCGAGAGTATAAGGCAAAATGCAAGGTAAAATCAAATCGAAAGATTACCCCCCATACTAAAACGAGACATTGTCCTCAATGTTTTGAAATAAGGGTCCTCTCATGCAAATCTAAAGCCGTTTATTAATTATGCTAATAGATAAACATTAATCGATAAGATTTAGGACATCGGATTTCCCAATAAGCACTGAAGGATGAAACTCGAGTGGATGAAAGACAAAACCACGAGCACGAGAGTCTTCATAATTCGGGCATATCCTGGACATAAAACAAACAAACACGAAATACGAGAAATGGAAGAGGAGGGCCTCCTCACGTTACACTTATTAGAAAATAGAAAGAAGATAGAAACATGGGTTGCCTCCCGAGAAGCGCTTGTTTATTATCGAGTCGTTTAGCTTGACTTGCCCCGAATTTAATTGTTCATGGGAAAAATTTGGAGATCCGGGATAACCATGGATGGTATGTCCCCTCCAAAATAGTGTTTTATTCTATGACCGTTCACCTTGAAGTTGGGGCCGTCGGGTTGAGATAACTCGACGGTTCCATAAGGGAAAACTTGAGCAACGGTGAACGGCCCAGACCAATGGGTTTTTAGCTTGCCCGAGAAAATCTTTAATCGAGAATTGAAGAGAATGACTCGATCACCAACGTTAAAGACGTGGTTCTTAATTTTGGAGTCGTGAATATTCTTTGTTTTTTCTTTGTAGATCAAAGAGTTCTCATAGGCTTGATCCCTAAGTTCATTTAATTCATTTATTTGAATTTTTCGATGATCACCCGCGGTCTTTAGGTCAAAATTACAATGTTTCAAGGCCTAAGTAGGCCTTATTTTCAAGCTCTATGAGAAGATGACAAGCCTTTCCATAAACTAACTTATAAGGGGTGCACCCAATGGGTGTTTTGAAGGCGGTACGGAAGGCCCATAATGCATCATCTAACTTATCGGCCCATGAGGCCCAATTTTCTCCTACGGTCCTTTCTAAAATACGCTTCAAACCACGATTAGAAACCTCAACTTGTCCGCTCATCTGCGGGTGATACGCGGTAGAAAGACAGTGAGTAACTCCATATTTAAGCATAACTTTCGCAAATTGATCATTACAAAAATGAGTACCGCGATCACTTATAATAGCACGAGGAGTTCCAAATCAGGAAAATAGACTCTTCAAAAATTTCACAACAACTCGGGTGTCATTAGTGGGGAGCGCCTTTGCTTCAACCCATTTTGACAAATAATCGACGGCCATGAGAATATATTTGTTCCCTCGAGAAGACGGGAACGGGCCCATAAAATCGATGCCCCAAACGTCAAAGATCTCGCAAACTTGGATTGCATTTTGGGGCATTTCGTCCTTTTGCGAGATTTTTCCTTGACGTTGGCAAGAGTCACATGACTTTACCAAGTCGTGGGCATCACGGTAAATAGTCGGCCAATAAAAACCAGAATCAAAGACTTTCTTAGCGATGTAGTTGGCACCATGATGTCCGCCAGTGGGTCCATTATGGCAAGCCGTGAGGATATCAACGGCTTTTAGGCCGTGTACACATCATCTAATCACTTGATCGGCACAATCTTAAACAAATAGGGGTCGTCCCAAAAATAATGTTTTACGTCCTTAAAGAATTTCTTCTTTTGTTAGGACGACATCCCTTTCTGATGTTACTTACTTTTATCACACAAGATACTTAATTAATCCTAGATCTAGAGAGAGAAAGTTAGAGAGAGAAAGAGAGTGGAAGATTGTCTTAACAATAATGAAAGTGAAATGCTCATTCAATCAACCAACCCTCTCCCTTGAATGGGAGGGGGTATTTATAGTTTCTTACAATGCATGGGCTTGTAGCCCTAATTAAACATAATTAACTTAAATAAAACATAAATAAATAGACACAGCCCATGGGCCTTCTACACAGGCTGGGCCATAAATCAAACCTAAAGGCCTAAGCAACCTATTACATAAATGATCAATACTTGATAATAATAAAGTGTTCCCAACAATCTCCCCCTAAGTATTGGTCATCAAGGTTGCTTGACGTCGTCTTTGCTTCTTGGCTTCTGACGTCTCTTGCATCTTTGTTCCTTAGTTCTTGATGTGTTATGATATGGTAATTTCACGATCTGCCTCTCTCTAATATTGTCTTTACGTCTTTTCCACCATGCTCATATGTTCTTAAACTTTTGTTCTTCATATATCACGTAGTTCTCTTTTCATAAGCTTGATGTTTGACTTGTGAAAGTTTAACGTACTTGATCTTTGACTTGTCTTGAATTTCTTTGAACTTTTGTTATTCCGTAGTCTTTGTGAGAACTTTGCTTCAGGATATGAGCATGATGAAAAGATGGTGAAACTTCAGGTCTTCATGATTCGCTGCAGGTAAACAGTTAGCAATAAATCATCCGGTACTTACAGGTTTGGACTTCGAGATCGTCAACAGCATAGTGTGAAGACTTTCTCTAATCCTAACCCAGGCCGTTCTGAATCAGATACCCTCGAAAGGGCTTACACAGACACACCGAAGTGCACCCACGATTCAGTGAGTCGCTAGAGATCACCCCACGACTGTAGACCGTTTTGGAGCTAACACTAAGCGTAATCCACAAGGGATTACTGAAGTGACCTGCTGTCAAGGCTGTTTCATGTTGACCCTGGCAGGATTTCCATTCAATCACTGAGAATCACATTTGTGGTTTCTCTCATGAATGTTCTCGGCAGATTGCTAAGATCTGCGAAGGACACTCTTATAATTTACAACTGGTGTTTCTTTTGTTGAACATCCAGTGTATACTAAGTGTACCTAAGAGATCTTTGATGTATCTCATGGCTCTAGACTCAATTAAGTGCTCTTATTTGGTCGTCAGAGGCATGGAGCTGAGTGCCTCCTTTTCAATATCAACACATCTCGGAGTGAGAGGTTGATAGATAATGAAGGGTTCTCCGTGTAAAATGAAACAAGTGTCTTTTGAGAGACACCTGAGTGGCTAGAAGGTTTAGTGCATTGCATTACTGGGTCCATGACGACTTTATTCTTCAATACCAGTGTCACCGTAGTGACAACCAGTAGCATATGTATTGAACCCGATGTCTGCCCTATGGTTGAACAAATGGAGGGCTATTTCTTTTCACCATTTTCTTTACTTTTCTTTTTCATTCTTCAACCCCTTCTTTCTTCCTTTCATTTCATTTCTCCTTTTCAATCATACCTAGGACTTTCTAGTACTAAACTATTGGAATTGTCCTTGGGTAGATCCCTCTGGCTCTGGCGGATCATAGGACGGTTTTTCCTAACCTTAGTCACCTTATAACTCCATGACTATCCTATTATTGCCATAAACCAAACTTTTTTGAAAAATCTCTCAAAGTGTTTATGATTGTGAAAACATATTTTGTTAACACTTTGAGAGTTTTGTGATTTTCAGAAATACTCCCCCTTAACATGTGCACATAAGTAGTTAAGGTAAATTTGCACATGTCGGGTAGAGTTAGCACTTTTTGAATTGATTGATTTTTCAATGAACATGATCATTGCGAGACACATTTACATCACTAGTAGAACTAGCTTGAAATTATTACCCGTCCAGATCATATTCGAGGAAAATCGCTCAAAATTGGTACATTCTACTCAGACATATCCTTTGCGAGACACGTTTACATCACCAGATAAACTGGCTTGAAATTATTACCCATCCCGGATATGTCTTTTCGAATACTGACTTTTGCTATCGTCAATTCGAGGGTCAATTCTCAGTCTAGCTCACATGAGATTTCAACTGTTTAGTACCATTTTTTTTAATCACATTTTAATTCTCCCCCTCAAAAAACAGCATACTTATGTTGTTTTTGTTAAACTTTTGATAAAAAATATGCTTTTTGAGTTTTGTGGGAAGAATTTCAAGAACTTTTGTTTGTGGAACAAAGATTATGTTTCAAATACTCCCCCTTAACGAGGGAATACTTGTCCTTATGAGCAGAATTTTAAAAAACTTTTGAAAAATTCTGGTTAATTCTACTCATAAGTAAGAAGCTTTCGCTCCTTATATTAGGATTGAGGCACTGAAGCGTACCTCAGGGTCCTTTCTTTACAGGTACGGGTTGTGCACTGTTATGTGTACACAAGCCATAGTCAATGATGATAAATGATGAAAGATATAATGAAATATGACAAATGATACTAGAAATTAATGCTCGGGTCGACGGAAAGTAAGAATGTTAGGAACTCTGGCACGTCCTCCCACATAGCTTTCCAGTTGTCGCATTGTTGTTCGAAACTTGAGCCTTTTGTCAATCCGATCAATGAACTTCACTGCTTGCTTCGCATCATTCTTACTCCAGCTTATATGCTTTAACCATCCCGTCTTCAACCCCTTTCTATGGTTTGCCAGAATTTTTCAAGTTCAGACTTGACATGCAGAAGAGTTTCATCACTGAACTTGTGGATTTCTTGATACCTCATGAATCTTGTTGAGCTTCTATCCCTTATGTACACCAACCCAAATGGTCTATCACCGAATGTGTACGGCTTCTTTTCTGATATCCCCGGAGGTTTGAGATTAGGCATGACCAAATTCAATTTCTTTTGGTAGCTTTCTACCCCAAGGTGCACGTCTTCAACTCTGGATCTGATGACAATATTGCGAATGTACAGCAACACAGAGTTGACTATATCATACTGAAGACGCCCAGGAAGATGTTCGAGTTTTCCTTGAACTTTCAGGAGATACATGTATTCAATATCATTGATGTGCAGGTAAGGATAGTCTGCTTCTTTGAAGGTGTATTCTTTATCATCCAGCCTCCTCATGGTGATTTTCTTCAGATAGTTGTAGCCAAACATTGATTCAGTTTCTGCACTTGTGATGGACAGGATTCTACTTTTTTGATAAACTTCAACTTCAGGTTTTGAAGGATAGGTGAGCTTCCATTTGTAGAACCACTTCCTCAGATTTGGCCAGTGATAGATTCCCAGAGCAGCTTCATCATTGTATTCTCGGACTTCATTGATAAACAAATCGCTGATTTGTTCTTCAAAACCTTCTAAAGCATAAGAAGCTGCTTGGTACTTGGTAAGGGAAGTTGCATAATGTTTCTCAGGGTTTGTGTTTCCAAAGACAAGATAATGCAAGTCGTTATTGAAGAAGTACGCCTTGGGTATCTTTGGGTTGTGAGAATGGCCAACGAGAGGTAAGGGTTGGGAGTAATCTCGGAGTTGGAGTTGTTCTTTTGGATGAGAAACCTGCGAATGATCCCAGTCAATGTTTTCAGAAAGAGCTCTTGCTACTTGTTCTAGGTTGTACTCAAACTCCAGCTCTGAAGTAGTGACTGTTTTGAATTCTGTGAAGCCATCTTTATGAACTCTAATGATGTCAGGCAAACCCAACTTGTGGACTTTCATTGCCTTCTTCAGTCGTTTGGTGAAGTCCACAATAGAGCCTTCAACAGGTGCATCATTTTCAGCTTCCGGATATGCGTCCACCATCGTTTCAAACCAATCAAATCTTGGAGCATTAGGGTTTACCCATTCCGGTTGAGGTTTGGCTTGTTCATTGGTGGGTGGTGCAGTGACATTCTGAACTCTTGGAGGTGCAACGGGAAATTCTTCGTCAAAACTCATGTCATCATACGCTTCAATCTCATCGAATGCCCCTCCTTCAAGTGGAACGAACTTTTCTTGGCTTGATTGCTTTGTTGTTCTAGAAGAATGTGCTGTAGTAGAGGGGCCAGTTGATTTAGAAGGTTTCCTTCTTTTCTTCCCTTCGTCTTTGTCAGGATCATCCCGACGACGCTTGACTGGCTTGTCTTGCTTACATCCCTCTGCTTTCTTCTCAGCTCTTCTGATCGAATTGAGCAATGCCTTTCAGAGTTCTTCCTCTTCGGGTTTATCGATGATGTCTGCAATTAGTTTTCCCTTGAGATCAGCTGTAGACGGCTTGGGTGGCACGGTTTGGATAGTTAGTGGTGTTGTCTGCATGAAATTGGCCACTTTCTTTTCCAGATTTCTTTTGACATATTCTTTGAGAATGTCTGGAAGTGCCTCTTTAAGATTCTTTTCGACTTCTTGGGGTACTTGAGCATTGACTTCTTGAGGAACATGTGTCTTGAGATATTCCCCTGCTGCCTTTTCCAGATCAAATGCTTTGAGATTGTCGATGTGAAATTTGTTTTTATCTGCCTGTTTTTTCACTTCAGTGAGCTTTTCATTCAATGCTTTGTGCTCATTTTCTTCAGTTTGTCGATTTCTCAAAACCATATTTTGAAGTGTAGCAATTTGTTCTTTGAATTCATGCAGTTCACTTGTGGACTGACCCACAGATGACGGTTGTGGAGATGGTGGTACAGTGTCATCACCTTTTTCACCTTGGTTTTCTTCCTCATTGCCTTTAACATCATTGTTCTCATCATCATCATCATTTTCACCTTCTTCATCTCCTTCTTCATCATCTTCATCATCTTCACTGCTATCAGTTTCATCAGATCCAGATCCTGAGGGTGTATGAATTCTTTCATCTGACTCTTCAGTTTCACTTTCAGATTTATCAAGTGTAGCAGACTTTGTAGCCTCAGTATCCTCTTGTTCTTCATCAGCATGTGAAGCTGATCCTTCACCTCTTTTCTTTCTTTCACGCTTCTCTTCATCAGCTAGATATTTCTTTCTACTTTCCTTTGATGCTTTCTCAAATTGTACTTCCTCTTCTTCTTCAGTTGTTGGTGGTTTTATGGCTTTGAATGATATATCTGACATTTTGAGAGATTTTCCTCTACCTCTGCCCAAACCTTTGTCTGATTCTACCATTGCTGACTTCATCTTTGCAAGATCTTTCTTCTTCTTTTCTGTTCTAAGATCAACTTCTTCCTCTTCCTCTTCGTCACTTGGTTCATCTCTAAGTTTCAATTTAAATGACTTGGCTTTGGTTATCACTTTCTTCCTCTCAGCTCTTGAACATTTCTTAGTTCGGGAAGAAGCAGCTGGGACAGTTTTTCCTGTGGCTTTACCTTTACCCTTGGTTGATTTTGTTTTCTTTTCTGTAACTCCCACTTTTCCAGCCTTTTCAGCCTCATCATACAATTGATAAGCTTCAGTTCCCATTACTGCATCTGTCAACATACTCGATGGGATTCTTACACCCTGTTTCTTTGTGTTGGTCATCTGCACATTAACCCTGGTGAGCATGTGATCCATTTATTCTGTATGTGCTTTCTCACTTGAACGTCTATCGATTTCAGGGTGGTTTTTCATGATTTATGAGATTATGAGTTTGGTGAATCGGGGAAAGGGTACCTTGTAACCCTTCTTTTGTTGGAATTGTTGGGCTTGGAATATCATGTCTTTCCATATGAGCTTTGCAAAGTCCATGTGGTAGAAGTTGACGACCCCCCAGAAGAATTTTAAATGTTCCATTCTTGGGCGTTCAAATCCAGTTTCTTTTCCGGTAATACTATGAATGATGATGGTGTAAAGAGTTAACCATGGCTGAGGGATGTACTTCCTGTTCACTTTTGAAAGTAAAGTCAGCTCTTTTTCCTGTTCATCATAGCTGAGACGCTTTAATGTTTCAACCATGGTTTCAAAGTTTGGTTCGTCGTGGAATTTGCCTCTTGGGCCTGAGGCTTCAGATGGAAGATCAAGAACTTTGCGAAGAGTATCTACCCCAAATTGAACCTCTGTGTTGTCAATTGTGACTGTAATGTGTTTGTTGTCTTTTCCTACGACCATGTGATGCCAAAACTGATTCATATACACCTCAGGTACAGTAGCTGTAATTGTCATCACAGAACTAACGTAGTGTCTCTTGAGTATTTCCACTACTATCTTACATGACTCATGACATGGCAGATTCTCAAAGTCAACTCTTGCATTTGATTCACTGATTTTTCGTTCATCTCCTTCAGGAATCATTTCCTTTCGTGTCACAGATCCTTGAGACATGGTAAGCATGTATACCACAATCACCAACAACAATACACAATAGATACCCTATATATGTGTTAGAGAATGTTATTTGTTTACATGATAATAGTCTAACTTGTATGATGCATCACATAGATAGGCTATGACATGAAAACATTCACATATTTATTCAAGCAAACCATTTTCAAGCAAACGAGTTCATACAAATATTTGCACATTCCTAAGTTTAGAAAGTTTTTACAAACTTGAAAGATTGTGACAAACTTGGTAAGTTTCTACAAACTCGGCACATTTTTACAAGCTCGACAAGTTTGTATAAACTCGATAAGATTATACAAACTTGACAATTTTGTAAAAACTTGATAAAATTATACAAACTTGATAATTTTCAACAAACTTGATAAAATTATACAAACTTGATAATTTTGTACAAACTTGATAAAATTATACAAACTTGATAATTTTGTACAAACTTGATAAAATTATACAAACTTGATAAAATTATACAAACTTGATAATTTTGAACAAACTTGATAAAATTATACAAACTTGATAATTTTGAACAAACTTTATAAAACTATACAAATTTGATGATTTTGTACAAACTTGATAAAATTATACAAACTTGATAATTTTGTTCAAACTTGATAAAATTATACAAACTTGATAATTTTGTACAAACTCGATAAGTTCATACAAGCTTGACAAGTTTGTATAAACTTGATAAGTTTGTACAGACTTGACAAGTGAGTACAAACTCAACAGGTTTGTATAAACTTGATAAGTTTGTACAAACTCGACAAATGTGTACAAACTTGATAAGTTCATACAAACTCAACAAGTTTGTATAAACTTGATAAGTTTGAACAGACTCGACAAGTGTGTACAAACTTGATAAGATCATACAAACTCGACAGGTTTGTATAAACTTGATAAGTTTGTACAAACTCGACAAATGTGTGCAAACTTGACAAGTTTATAGAAAACTTGGAGAGTCCGTGACTTTAGTTTTCCTAACTCGGAAACTAAAGTCGAAAGGTTCCAGATTCCAATTAAAGTCGATAACATTTATTAGCACAAAGTCGACAGATTAACAACTTTTAGCACAAAGTCGATAGATAAACAACAAAGTCGATGGATTCCAGAATTACACAAACTCGGTAACATTAATCACAAACTCGATAGATGAACACTTCTTATCAAGAATTCACACAAGTCATTTATAAGTCACAATCTTTGTTTAACAACCATCCTACCATGTACTAATCACAAAGAAACACTCAGAAAAACAGTTCATAGCAACACATTTATTCTTTAAGACTTTATCCGCATAGGCACTCATTCGAACCAAGACAGATGTTTTGATTCTGGTTATGAAACATTAAACACATGTTCTAGCATCATAAACAAACATATCCCACCAATCAAACATCAAAACACATCACTTATTCACCTTTGCTTGCAAACACGACTACCTTAAACCCTAATTCAACTACTTTGCCTACTCTGATGTTGTTAGATCTAATTATTCAAGTGCAATACACTCTATATCATGTTATGAAGCTATTACACTAATTTAATTAGATTAACTAACACTATCCAAGAAACGCCTAAATCATTCTTCATAAACCCTAATCGACAAATAACAAGCTTTAACCACAGAAGCATTAATCGAATGATCATAGTGCCTTAATGATTAAATTTGATCACTTACAATCGAGATTAAAGAAGAATTAGACAAAATCTTGAATTCCTTGATGAATTAAACGTATTGGCGGTTTTTTAGAGTGAGAGGGAAATTTAATGTGGTTACTGTGTGTTTATGAGTTTGACTGAGGTCAGACTTCATGTTTTATTGAATAAGTTTTGCCTATTTGACAGTTTCAGTCCTCTAACTAGTATCCTAGTTCTCATAAAGTCCTATTGTGACATTTTCAGCCCTTTAACTAGAAACCTAAATCACTTGAGGTCCTAAAGACACAAATTTTCCTAATCTTGACAATTTCAGTCCTTGATGTTTAAAATCTAGATCCAATTTGATGCATGTCATTTCTCCCCCTTGAACTAAGACATATTTGTGACAATTTTAAGACTAGTAGTCCAAGAGATCATAGAAATATTTATCGATGAAGATTTTGAAAATGATGAAGATTCGAGATGATAAATGTGAAAAAATTTCTCCCCCTCAAAATATGTTTGTGATTTGAAATGACGAGAACATATTTTGATTCGGTTTCACTTTTGCACATTTAAAAAGTTTTTTTTTTTTTTTTTTTTTTTTTTTTTATGTTAATAAAATAATTGTAAAATCTTTTTGTGTTTTTAATATATTATTTACAAGATAGTGTTGATGTTTGACTCATTTAATTTTGTTTAAGAAAATTCTTCAAATCGTCTGGAGTCAAACACCGCATACCAATCTGGTGAACCAATTCCACAAATCTTGCATGAGGCAAGGCTTTGGTGAATAAATCCGCCAATTGGTATTCTGTACCCACGAAATATAATTCAATCGTACCCATTTCCATGTGCTCTTTGATGAAATGATACCGGAGAGCAATATGCTTGGATTTTGAGTGCTGGACGATGTTGAACGATATAGCAATGGCGCTCTTGGAGTCGCAGTACATCAGAATCTTATTGAACACATATCCGTAGTCCATCAGCTGTGATCTCATCTAAATGACTTGAGCGCAGCATGCTGACATGGCGACGTATTCTGATTCGGTAGATGACAGTGATGTACAGTCCTGCTTCTTTGACTGCCAAGAGACAAGCTTGTCACCCAAAAATTGTACTCCCCCAGACGTACTTTTCCTCGTGTCTAAACATCCTGCATGGTCAGCGTCTGAAAAAGCAACAAGTTCAAAACCAGAATCCTTCGGATACCAGATCCCCAAATGAATGGTTCCCGTTATGTATCGAAGGATCCTCTTAACAGCAGACAAATGACGTTCAGTTGGTCTTGACTGATAACGGGAGTATAGATACGTGGCAAATACAACATCCGGTCGGCTAGCTGTAAGATACATGAGAGACCCAATCATACTACGGTATTTGGTAGGATCAATGGGTGTCCCATGTGGATCAGCATCTAGCTTTGGGGATGAGGAAGACATGGGGGTATTATAGGTGTCACAGCTGGTCATGCCATGTTTTTTCAAAATCTCTTGAGCATATTTGGACTGACTTAGGAAAATACCACGGGGTGATTAATGAACTTGCAGTCCTAAGAAGAACTTGAGTTCACCCATCATGGACATCTCAAAGTTTTGTTTCATTAGTTTTGCAAAAGCGTTAGAATATTTTTTATGAGTTGAACAAAAAATGATGTCATCTACATAAATTTGAGCAATGAGAATATCCTCCCCGTGTTTTTGTATAAACAAAGTAAGGTCAACTGATCCTTTAGTGAAATGATTAGCTAGTAAGAATGCAGATAGTTTATCGTACCATGCCCTCGGGGCTTGTTTAAGGCCGTAGAGGGCTTTCTTGAGCTTGTAGACGTAGTTCGGATGCTCTGGATCGACGAAGCCCTCTGGTTGTGAAACGTACACCTCTTCCTGGAGTTGTCCATTGAGAAATGCCGTCTTCACGTCCATCTGGTATACCGTGATATTATTGTGAGCAGCATATGCCAGGAACATTCGAACAACCTCAAGATGTGCCACTGGTGCAAACGATTCTTCGAAGTCGATCCCTTCTTCCTGACTGAATCCTTTAGCAATCGAGCGGGACTTGTTACAAATAACTGTACCATCCGCATCTAACTTATTCTTCCAGATCCACTTCAGCCCGACAACATATACCCCATTCGGTCTTTCTACCAATTCCCAAACTTCCAATCTCTTGAGTTGATCAAGCTCTTCTTGCAATGACTCAATCCAATTATCGTAGGTAAGGGCTTCTTTAATGTTTTTGGGTTCAGATTGACAAACGATGAGTGCATAAATGCAAGTTTCACCGTCTGTTTGGAGTCGTTGTCGTGTCATGACAGGGTTTTCTGGGTTGCCAATCACATTCACAAGAGGGTGATCCTTTGTCCATTTATGAGTGGATGGGTAGTGTTGATAAGTATGGTGCAGATTTGACGGTTCCAAATTGCTCGTGGATGATTCTCCGATGTCTGGAATGGTAGGAGCTGGAGCAAAAGGATTGAAGAACGCGTTGCCGTCATAATCTGCTGGTGTGGGTACTTCAGAAGAATGTAGAGGGGGATCTTCAGCTGCAGACGCAGAAGTAGAAGCTGTTTGATCTATTGATGATGATGTATCTGGTTGAGGTGCATCTTCAGCAACTGCTGTGGTTTTAGTCGCTGGTGTATCAGGTACTTGATTATCGACGAGTGGTTGTGCAGCGAAGCTTGTGGATACATCAGAAGCACGACTCACGAGAGTATCATCAAACAATGGAGCAAACAAGTCTTCTAAGTCTTTGCGGTTAAGAGAGAGGGGTGCAGTTGAATGATCGGGGAAGTTGAGACGGTTAGATTCGGATCCTAAGCTGTTTTGCTCAGAAGCCATATCGGTGAGCTCATCGAAATTAGCGTATATAGTCTCCTGAATCTCCCGGGTTCGACGGTTCCAGATTCTGTATCCTTTGGAATTTTCATAATATCCGACAAAAATCCCTATATCCGCTTTGGCTTTTAGTTTTCCAAGATCATCAAGATCATTCATTGGATAGCAGAGAGCTCCAAAGACATAAAAGTAATTGATGTTCGGTTTTCTGCGGTGAACAATTTCATACGGAGTTTTGGTGTGCCTTTTGGTGATCATACATCTGTTTTGGGTGTAGCAGGCAGTTGAAACGGCTTCAGCCCATAGGTAATCCGGTAACTGAGCATTGATCAACATCGTTCTTGCTGCTTCCACTAATGTTCGGTTTCGTCTTTCGACCACGCCGTTTTGTTCTGGGCTGCGAGCAATGGATGTTTGATGTTCAATCCATACTTTCTCATAATACTCCCCCTAAGAGTCTGATTCTTAAACTCAGTTCCATTATCTGTTCGAAATTTTCTGACGGTGTTACGGAGCTGAACTTGAATCTTTGTGAGAAAGGTGATGATCATCGGAGGAGCTTGATCTTTACTGCGAAGAAAGTATACCCAAGTCCATCTCGAAAAATCATCGATGATTACCAATATGTACCGCTTCCCATTAATAGTCTGAACACGCATGGGGCCACAAAGATCCATATGCAAAAGTTGGAGTACGTGATCAGTACTGTGCTCGGGTTTAGGAGGAAAGTGAGCACGAGTACTTTTTCCTTGTTCACAAGCGGGACAAAGGTGATCTTTGGCGTATCTGAATCTTGGAAGACCATCGACCAACTTTTTACGAGCAAGCTCGGTCATAGTTTTGAAGTTCATGTGAGAAAGACGTTTGTGCCATAACCAAGCTTTTGTCGAATGTGCCTTGGATAGCAAACAAATCAGAGAGGAAGCAGTCATGTCTGAGAAGGAGATAGTATAAAGACTGGTTCCGCGTTTCCCTTTCATAAGGTCATTCCCTTGTAAATCTCGAACAAAACATGTTTTCTCCCGAAAAGCCACTTCCAAATCACCATCGCAAAACTGCCCGACGGAGAAAAGATTATGACCTAAACCTTCCACGTAATATACACGACTAATTTTGATGTTCCCATTGACGTAATCACCATAACCCATGATAGCAGTGAAATGATCATTCCCGAACCTGACAGTACCGATGAACTTCGCGACGAAGTTTACTAGAAGCTTTAAGTTGCCTTTCATGTGCCGAGAACACCTGCTATCAACAATCCACAGAACAATTTGAATCACCTGCATCACAAGAGGTTGACACAGATGGAAAGCTGGTAACGGTGGATCCCGTTGGGTTAGTAGCACAGTTGTTATGCATCTTTGGTAACCAAGTAAAAGTGGGTTTATGCTGTAACCAACGCTGCCACGTCCAACTAGACTCTGCTTTCTTCCTAGTGAATGCACTTGGTGATCGGATTGTCCTAGGTGCAGCTATGGTCTTGTCAACTTTGGTCTCAGAAACTACTTGTGGCGGTTTTCCTAAAATGGACTTAGCAGCGGTAGTAGGCCTTGAGGAAATGCCAAAAGTACGTTTCTTTCTACGAGATAAAAGGGTTTGTGCAATACATTTCTTATGATTACCAGACAACACACTAGTACGACAAAACACACAGTAAGCATCAACCATAACATCATTACAAACATTCAAAGATTCAGCATTCGTTACATCATTTTCAGAATTACACTTTGACAAGTTAGATTCTAATTTAGACATAACATGCGTCTTATTCGACTTCCTATTGTAAACTTCTACTTCAACATCTTTAGGTGATCCACTCTTAGGTTTCCAGACTCTAAACTTCTTGTTGGTCTTTGGTCTGCTAACTTGAAGAGGGGTGCCTAATCCTGTAGAAGTGGAAGCTTGCACATTAGAGGTCTGTGGAGATGCTTGCTTAGGTGTTGCCTTAACTTGGTACACTCCTGGAGCAATCACATTATTTTGCACAAATTTTCCTTTTTCAAGTAGTTTGAGTTTCTCTTTCAGCTCAATGATGATGTGATTCTTTTCTTGAATTTTACAATCCAATTCGCGGTTTAGCCGAATAGTGTCATTTCTGTTTTTGCAAATTTCATCAATGTCCTTTTCTTGTTCAACAATTTGACTCTTTAAAACAACATTTTCTTTTGCAAGAGTTTGAAGTTTGGACTCATTATTGTTTTGAAAGGACAACGACGCATTTTGTAATTTTAACTCAAAGTTAAGACTTTGAGCCTGACACCATTGCAGCTTTTGGTTTAGATGAAAAATTTCTTTTGAAAGGTTTTGTTTCACATCACCATTGACTTGTCTAAGTCTCTCATTCTCTTTTCTCAGATTATCAATCTCAACTTTCATTGTCTCAATTTCAACACAGTGATCATCAACAAGCAATTCATTGCACGACAAATAGATAGCATTCATAATCACAGATATCACATCAGAACTGAGAACATTCGTCAAGAGTCGATCTGAATCTTTTTTCAAAGCTTTCTTTTGACATTTTTGTTTTGCAATTTTGTTATCTTTTGCTTTGAAAATGCTCATCATTGATGCAACTTCTGATTGGAGTTCCTGTTCCCACTGTGTCGTACAAAGTCGCAGGTGTTTGACATATGGCAAAAATTGCTTTTGAAAAACTTCTCTCTTTTCTTTCTCATAGGGAGAGAGAAAAGTAGAGACTTTGATTTCAGAATTACGTTCAATTGCGTCTTCCAAAAGTTTGATGTCATCCATAAATGTATTAAAATATTTAAGAATGCGACATTGTTTTGGCATTTGTTCATTGACACCTGGATTTGGTAATGGACCATTGACTTGTGCTACAGTGGTTACTGGACCAACTTCAGACGAAACATTTATTTCAGTTAAAGACCACGTTGGTTCAGATCTATCCTTTTGAGGTACAAAAGTTTCACTAATATGAGGTGTTTTTGAGTAATCGTATGGTTTGTTATAATATACACAACTCAACTTAGATCGACTCTCGTCCTCGTGTTCCAATTCCTCTTCAGTATTATATACAACCACACGTGTGAAAGTATCATCCAACAATAGTTCTGCACTGTACAACTTTGGATTTTCCTTGAGTGCTTTGTTTAAAAAATGTGGTTGATCATTTCCAATTGCAAAGCCATATCCTTGGGGATTTGGTTTGACAGTTAATTTTTGAATGGTTGTTACAGATTCACCCGTTTTATAAACAACGTTTTGAAATTCTTTAAGTTTGCCTTCCAATGCCACAATTTCCTCAAGGTATGAATCAACACGTTTCCTAGAAACTTGTCTGTGTTCAGAAAAATTTTCTTGACAAGTTGACAATTCTGTTTTGGTGTTAGAAAGTTCAGAATGAAGAATGTCAACCTGTTTTTGAAAATCAAATTTTTATTGTTCCTTTTGTGAAATTAATTCATTTTTGGAAACGGTCAATTCATGAACTTGATGTTCTAAATTTTGTACCTTCACGTATGACTCTTGGAATGCAGACTCAAAGCTTTTCTCACGTTTTTCTTTGTTTTCAAAATTTGAAAGTTGTTGCTTGTAGCACTCAAGATCCTTGGTTAACAATGCAACTTTGGCTTTTAAGTTTCTGTTAATGTCATTGCATTTATCAATCTGGGATTTTTGTGCATTTAATTATGTTTGGGTGGTCAACAATAAGGTCATAAGCTCTGGATTTGTATCATGCATAAGATCATTTTGTTCAATGTGATCATGATTGTCATCATCAAAAGAATCATCAAATGAAACAACGGGGTTAATTTGATCATCATCAAATGTAACAACGGTGTTTATTTGATCATTGTCTTGAAATGATAATGATGAGTCATTTTGACCAATATTTTCTTGTGCAGATGAAGAGGCAGAGGGTGATGCAATTTCATGATTAAGACAATCAGATTCAGATACCTGAGATAAGCCGTCAGTATCATAGACCGGGCCTATCTCACTCATATTAATCTCTTGCATGTTTGCCATCAACATTACAGCTGCATTTGCCTCAAGGTCTTCCATTTCATCATTTGAGAATGCATTTGCCATAAAGTTGTGTTCTTTCTCAGTCAAAGTACCACCAGCCTTTTCATCTTTCAATGCCAGAAGAAGAGCTTCCTTATGATAAGCACTGCCCATTGTCCTTGGCTTTGGGCATGCATTTGCCATATGACCATTCCCACCACAATTATAGCATGTGATTGATGTGTTTGCAATCCCTTTCCCTTTTTCTGCAATCTGAGTCCTCCTCTGGGTATTACCCATGTTTTTCTACCATTTCCTCCCGAATTAAACCTTTGACCACCAGAATTCCCCATATAATTTCCTGAACCAAATCTCCCTGAAGCCTTGTTCTGAATTTAAAACCTTCCATTATTAACCACTGCTTGATTCCTTGTGTTTGATGAAGACCTTAAACGATTGTTAGACCTGTTTGAGAATTTGCTAAAGGCGCGAGCGATCAACGCAAATCCCTCGTTCAAAGAGTTAAAGCATCTCATCGTTGTCAACTTTAAGTAATACTATAATCAGTGTTGTCGTATGGGACGAGTTGATATCAGTGTATTGTGAAGGTGCTTCATATAGACAGTTGGTTTGAAGGTTGGTCAAAACCAATGAGGTGGTGGGGGTTGAACAAATCCTGTTGGTGCAAAGTGGATTGAGCATAAGCAAGTGGGTTGGAAGTAGTCATGATGAAAATCCTCAGGCTTTCGATCCTTGTCAACTTCAGATTGGTATTTGAAGGTTATCATACAAACAATCCATAAGATACGGTGTGTAGATTCTTGGATTGTCTGACGAAAGTCAATATCTTTGCATCGTCCGGTGCAACCAGGAAACTTAGATTCACAAGCAATCTTTGGTAAAATGATGTTGTGACAATCTAGATCGTTGTCAATTGTTGGTGAAATGTTGTAGTATATTCTAAAACTCCTCAGCTTCAATGGTGAATTGTGTGTATACCAATACAATATTTGATTCCAAGTCTCCTGATTTAACTCAGTACCCTTCAAATAGAAGGTTACATGCTCCTTCAATGATCTTTGTGTCTATTTGGGGCATTCGATATGCTTCGGGTGAATTAATTGGGATTTGGAATCACTCATTGGTTGAGGGATTGTTAAGGACATAGCTAACTCATTAGCCTCTTGTTGAAGAACTTGTTCTGCGGTGAGTTGAGCTAGAGGAATAGGAGTTGTTGTAGCTTCTCTTGGTGGAACATGATTTGGATCTGCGGGAATGGTTGTAGTAGGAGCTGGATACGGTCCATCAATGATAACCTTCTTCAGATACTTCCCATGAGGTTTCTTTTAGCTCGATAAATCGGGAGAAAACGACTGGACCACTGCACATAATTCCCTGGTGTTAACATTGGTGGTGTGTCCAAAGACCCTGCTTCATGTCTTGACTGTTGACTACTTATAGCTTCGCACATCTTGTTAAACCAGTGTGGTTCTCAGGAAGGAGGTTGGTAATTTTGCATCGGTTGTTGAGGGATTTGTTGTTGTGGAAGGAATTGATGTTGTTGCATTAACATGTGGTGTTGTTGATACTGTGGTTGATATTGTGGTTTATATTATTGTTGAGGATACTGTTGTGGATATGGTTGTTGTTGACGATACTGTTGTTGTTGTTGATTGTAGAAGTAGTTATGGTATGGTGGTTGAGACATCTTGAAGTAACCTGTGGATGTAGGATCTTTAAAGGATAATAATGGTTGTTGTTCAAGATTAGGTTTGTACGTTTGAAGAACTTGAAGAAAAATCCCAAGAAACTCGGAGAATCCAAACTCAATAAGTCCAAACTCGATAAGTTCAAACTTGATAAATCTAAACTTGATAAAATCCAAACTTGATAAGTCCAAACTTGATAAGTCCAAACTTGATAAATCCAAACTCGATAAGTCCAAACTTGATAAATCCAAACTTGATAAATCCAAACTTGATAAAATCCAAACTTGATAAGTCCAAACTTGATAAGTCCAAACTTGATAAAATCCAAACTCGATAAGTCCAAACTTGATAAATCCAAACTTGATAAATCCAAACTCGATAAGTCCAAACTTGATAAGTCCAAACTTGATAGATTTTACCAAACTTGGTAACAATCAGAAACTCGATAAACTTTACCAAACTCGGTAAAATTCACAAACTCGATAAACTTTATCAAACTCGATAAAATTCACAAACTCGATAAACTTTACCAAACTCGGTAAAAATCACAAACTCGATAAATTTTATCAAACTCGATAAAATATGCACGTGAACAGTAACCGATTGTAATTTCTTCAAATTTCTCTTAAATCTAATCTTAAACAACCTAAATTACCCCTAGGCGAATGATACCACTTGATGTTACTTACTTTTATCACACAAGCTACTAATCTAATCCTAGATCTAGAGAGAGAAAGAGAGTGGAAGATTGTATTAACAATAATGAAAGTGAAATGCTCATTCAATCAACCAACCCTCTCCCTTGAATGGGAGGGGGTATTTATAGTTTCTTACAATGCATGGGCTTGTAGCCCTAATTAAACATAATTAACTTAAATAAAACATAAATAAATAGACACAGCCCATGGGCCTTCTACACAGGCTGGGCCATAAATCAAACCTAAAGGCCTAAGCAACCTATTACATAAATGATCAATACTTGATAATAATAAAGTGTTCCCAACACTTTCACAATAAAATTCCCCACATGGTAATTTGCAATGTCGGAAAATCATGGGGTACTAGAATCACTTTTAAGTGATATCATTCCAAGTGTCTCGAGAGGAAATGTTTCGGTAATTTCCTTTTTCTTGAGAACATCTTGATGAGGATTTTCTAGTCTTGACAAATGGTCGGCAGCGAGATTCTCCGCTCCTTTTTTATCACGAATAATGACATCAAATTCTTGGAGAAGGAGGATCCACCGAAGCAATCTCGGCTTAGCATCTTGCTTAGCAAGGAGATATTTAAGAGCCGAATGATCCGTATACACTATGGTCTTTGATAAGACGAGATAAGGTCTCAATTTCTCAAAAGCATAGACGACGGCTAATAATTCTTTTTCAGTAGTGGTATAATGAGATTAGGCATCGGTCATAGTCTTACTCGCATAGTGTATCGGCTGAAAATATTTGGTCTTACGTTGCCCCAAGACGGCCCCGATAGCAAAATCACTAGCATCACACCTAATTTCAAAGGGCAAGTCCCAATCGGAGGCAACTAAAATTGGTGCTTCCGTTAATTTCTTCTTAAGAATTTCAAATGCTTCGATGCATTTTTTTAGAGAAGAGAAACGGAGTATCTTTTTCTAGAAGGTGGGTCAATGGCCGGGCGACTTAAGAAAAATCTTGAATAAATCGACGGTAAAAACCGGCATGACCAAGGAAACTTTGGATTCCTTTGACAGTTGTGGGATGAGGTAGTTTAGCGATAACATCGACTTTAGCTCAATCGACCTCAATCCCGGATTTGGAAATCTTATGGCCGAGGACAATGCCCTCTTTAACCATGAGGTGGCACATCTCCCAATTTAGAACAAGATTGGTGTCTTCATACCATTTTAGAATTTTGTCTAAATGGAAGAGGCAAGACGTAAAAGAATTTCCATAAACCAAAAAATCATCCATAAAAACTTCCATTGTTTTCTCGATCATATCATGAAAAATGGCCATCATGCACCTTTGGAACGTGCCCAGAGCATTGCATAAGCCGAAGGGCATACGTCGGTAGGCAAATGTACCATAAGGGCAAGTGAAGGTAGTCTTTTCTTGGTCTTGTGGGTCAATCGGGATTTGAAAATATCTGGAAAAACCATCGAGAAAACAATAATACTCATTTCCCGCTAAACGTTTAAGCATTTGGTCCATAAAAGGGAGCGGAAAATGATCTTTATGAGTCGCATCATTAAGCTTACGATAATCAATACACACTCTCCATCCGGTGACGAGACATGTGGGAATCAACTCATTATCTTCATTGGTGACGACGGTCATACCCCCTTTCTTAGGTACACAATGAACGGGACTAACCCACAGGCTATCAGAAATAGGGTAAATCATTCCGGCATCAAGGAGTTTGAGAACTTCCTTTTTGATAACCTCATGAATTTTTGGGTTTACCCTCCTTTGTTGTTGCACCGCGGGTTTGAAGTCATCTTCCATTAAAATCTTATGAGTACAAAAATGAGGGTCAACACCCTTAATGTCGGAAATTTTCCAAGCGATGGCACTCTTATGATTCTTAAGCACTTCTAAAAGTTGGGTCTTCTCCTCATCTTTTAAATCCTTATCAATAATGACGGAAAATTTGTCGGTTTCTTCTAAAAATGCATATTCAAGATGAGGAGGTAAATCCTTGAGCTCGAGCTCCGGAGGATTAGACGGCTTAATTTCTTTTATTTCTTCAATTTTAATTTCCTTCGGAGGGAGAGAAGGTGACGGGTCATCATTGAGTAACTTCTCGAGGAGAAGAATGTCTCCCTCCGGATCAAAGTAGGTATCATCAATTTCCAGTGAAATTGAATCATCAGAAGAAAGAAAAGCATCAACCTCTTCCAAGAGAAAATCACTTCCCTCAAACGGAGTGAGGGAAGGAGAAGAGTCGGAAAGGATAGGTTCAGAAGTCGAAGTGGGACTGCCACTCAGAGAATTTTTCGAAAATCCAAGAACTTCTTGAACATACTCCTTAGAAGCAATATCTATGACATCGATTTGATTAACCGATATATCATCATAATTATAGGAGTATCTCGAGGTTTGATCAAGATTAAAGGTCACGGCTTCATCATTAACACGAAGGGTTATTTCTTCACCATAAACATCAATTAAAGCACGTCCCCTCCTCAAAAAAGCTCTCCCGAGAATGAAGGGAACCCGAGGATCGGCATCAAAATCAACGACTACAAAGTCGACTGGAAAATGGAACTTTCCTACTTTCACGAAGACATCTTCGGCAACACCGATCGGATAAGTAATTGAACAGTCCGCAAGTTCGAGTTCCATATTAGTAGGATTAAGTTTGGGAAGAGAAAGCTTTTTCCATACGGACAGAAGCATAAGATTGATGCTAGCACCAAGATCGGCCAAGGCTAAGCATTCAGCCATTCCCGGAAATTCACACGGAATAAGAAACTTGCCGGGGTCTTCAAGTTTTTCGGGTAACTTTTTGAGAAGAACCGCCAAACAACGCTCATTTAACGGGGTTTTAGCCAATTCAAATAATTTTTCCTTATTACTCAGCAAACTCTTAATTATCGAAGCAAATTTAGGCATGAGAATAAGAGCATCCGCGAAGCTAATATCGAAGTGCAAATCTTGAAAGATTTGGAAGAACTTCTCCATTTGATTGTTAGCTTGTTCGCGGAGCTTTTGATCATTAAGTCTCGACGGGTAAGGTATTGACGGTTTAGGATTAGACTTTGGAGGACTAAGGGGAGCAACTTCTGGCTCGGAAACTGGAATCTGGACAACCGGAGGTTAGACGTTTTCGGTACTTCCCTTATTAGTAGGAGGCACTGTGTCCTTTGTCACCTTGATTTCACGTTCCACTACTTTAGGAGGAGAAAAAGAAGTAGTAGGAATCGTAGGTCCTTCATAAGCAACACCACTTCGGGTGGTGATAGCGCTCGTGCCACCTTTCGGGTTGGCAAAGGTATTGCTAGGAAGAGAACGCGAATTCGAGGGTTGATTCATTTACATAAAACTACTCATCATGTTCTTAAGCTCATTCGTTTGTCTAGTCGATGTAGCATCCATTTCTTTCCTAAGCTCAACCTTCATATTGTTGATTTGATTTTGCATAGCTCGCATGCTAACATCATTCATCTTCATCCAGTTTGAAAAATCATGAGAAGGTCCAACTTGAGGAGGAGGAGGTTGATAAATTTGTTGAGGTGGAGCTTGGTAATTTTGGTTTCCTTGATTGAAATTTGTTCCACGATTTTGGTTATAACCTTGATTAACATTAAAACCTTGGTCATTTTGATTGAAACGGTTTTGATTGTTTTGAACGGAAGGAAAACCGGGTGGTCCCATTTGGTTATTAGCACGATAATTAGTTTCTCCTTGAGGACGAAATCCTTGATTTTGATTGTAATTCGCTACTGCTGCGGTAGCATTGAAAACGTGGCCATCGGTGGCTTGACAATCATAATAAGGATGGGGACCACCACAAATTACGCAATTTTTGGTAACGGCTTTAACGGGCTCCGGTTTTTGGTTTTGAATCTTAAGTTCTCTCATCATACATCTTATAGTATCCGTAAGTTCGGCCATCTCCGATGGATGTGCCGGTGAAGAAGAAGTAGAAGCATTCACTTTGGAAACAACCGGTTTGTTTCGTGAAGTGGGAACTTTTGATTTGTTCTCGATAATAGTCAAAATATCTCTCGGAGTTCGATTCAAGATATTGCCATCGGCGGCTGCATTAAGCGAATCTTGATCAGTTTGAGTCAAAGCATTATAGAACTAATCGATTTGTTGCAATTCTGAAAAACCGTGATGTGGGCATTTACGAAGGGGATCTTTGAAACGTTCCCATGCCTCACCAAAATTTTCATCAAAATGTTGTTGAAAATTTGTGATATCATTCTTAAGATTTGTCGTCTTAGAAGGAGGAAAGAAATGATTCACGAATTTAGAGACGAGATCTTCCCAAGTAGTAATTGAACGAGGGGGTTCTTTTTCGAGCCAAATCCGGGCTGCCCCTCGAGAGAAAATGGGAATAACATCAACTTAATCGCGCTATGAGGAACATCCCGATATTTCATAGTCGAAGTCAACTTATTAAACCATCGGATGTGAGCGTGAGGATCGTCCCTCTCGAAACCATGAAATTGGTTCGACGTAATGAGTTGAATTTAACCGGTTTTTAACTCAAAATTTTCGGAAAGAATCGGTGGTAAAACAATAGCATCTCCGTAACCCTCGGTGGGTGCTTGGAGCAACTCAGACAAAGAACGTGTATCCGCCATTTTGGTAATGGGAACTTCAACAAGAGTACGTATCTCGGGTACGTTTACTCGTTTACGGTTACGTCTACGATATTGTTGAGTCGGTATTGTGGGAGATTTATCGATTAGATTCGATTTAGAACGAGTGAGCATACACTAAAAACACAAAATTGAAAAGAAAAATAAATTTTGAAAAAGAAATATTTTTGGGTTTTTTATATTTAGAAAAATTCAAAAAACAAATATTTTTGGTAATCGATTCGTCAACCGGTGCTTGGTAGCTCTCTAGAATTACTCGCAAAGTGGCGGAGAAACAAAAGTCCGCAATAAATGCTAATAAAAAACTCGTTTCTTTCGGTTCGACAATTTAATGTCAATCCTCCTTAAACCCCTCTTATAGTTTGTAATCTAAAGGTGAGCCGGCGTAACAATTGACTTCACGGTTTCTTTTGTTGGTTTTTTAATTTTTTTGGTATTTTGAATACTTTAGGAAAAGTATTCGTGATTTTTAATTATTTTTTCTTTTTGGTTTTTATAATAATATAAGAAAATAAAATATTTACAAAATAAAACGATAACTTCACGAGAAAGGATCTTCAAATCACTAATCTTCAAACGTAACTCGATATTCGTTTCACAACTTCCCCGGCAGCGGCGCCAAAAACTTGGTTCGTGCACAAGTGTATATATATATATATATATATATATATATATATATATATATATATATATATATATATATATATATATATATATATATATATATATATATATATATATATATATATATATATATATATATATATATATATATAGTAAGAAAAACCCGACCAAAAGGTAAATTCTCTCTCTAACCAAGAGTGAATATACCGAGAGGTCAAAGAAATTCAAACCAAATATTTACCGAAAGTAGTTTACTTTTCCTGGGTCGTTAAGTTCCGATGAAGTGTGAATGGAACTTTGAATTCCGTTTGTGATCGGATGATTAGAATAATTGAGATATTTTAGGATTATGTCTAAAACCAGAAAACATATACTAAAAAGCAACTAATAAGCATATAAAATAAGTAAGTAAAGCACAAATAAGTAAAAACGCAAATAAGACTAAAAACGGGCTCTAATCGAAAATTAAACGAGCCTAAGAAAACCTAAAAATCAAAAATTAACCCTAGATGTTTAAATTTGGTTCCTAAAAGTCCTAAATGATTAAAAATAATTTTTGAAAAAAGATTTATATTTTTTTTCTTTTTATTTTATTTTTAATGAATTAAAAACACTTTTGGACTAAAAATAATATTAAAAATACTAAATTAACACGAAAAATTATGAAAAATTCTGGAAAACTACTTTAAGCTATAAGGAACTTAGGAAAAATTAAAAGGAATCGACAACTTATCTAGATAAGCTGTGAATAAGCTAACAAGCAAAATAAGCTAAAAGTGGGGGAAAAAAATCTAACATGTTTTTAGGTGCGTTATTGCTAGTTTTGTGCATCATATTTGGTTATATTTGTGTGTATTTGTTGCTACATGATGAAAAAGTGTGTATGCAAGTAAATATAGCCAAGTACAGGAAAAGTTGAGGAAAATACGAAGAAATGAAGAGATTATGCACATAAGGAGAATTACGAGAAAAAAACCACATGATACTTCAAAGAATTGATTAGACCAAGACTTCTATGCCTTATATATCAAGAAAAGATCTAGTTCTATGAAAGAAATTAGTGGTACAGCAAAGGATCAAGCACGTAACGAGAAGAGAAAAAGAGAAAATAAAAGTTGCATGGCAGAGTCATCCATCCGATCGGATGCTGCCCGCATCCGAATCGGATGGTTGAAGTTTGAGACACCGAGAGCTCCAACCGATCGGTAGGAGCCAAATACCGATCGGTTGGCCGACACTGAAGTTACAAAGTTGCATTTAATGATGAATTTAAGCCCCATAATCATGGAGGCTTATCATTTCTCAGCTGTTAACTCTTTTGGGACGTTTTTACTTGAAGAATAAGGGTTTCCTCACTTATTTAAGGAACCCTTAGTTAGTTTACAAAGAGAGTTCTTTTGGGGGAAGTGACATAACCTAAAAAAGCTACACCACCTTATTATTATTGCCCGAAAGCTTGTAGTTGCTGTGAAAACATCCAGGAGATCTTGAGTTCAAGTCTCAAGAGTTGCGTCCGTGTGTGGAGTTGTTTACGTGTGATAATAGGCGATTGGAGGAGTGTGGATTGCTATAGTTCCACAATTCTAGTTCTTGTAATTCCTTGATTAGGTATTTCTTGTTGAGTTATCATGAACTACTTTTACTTTTACTATATGATGAATGAAAGTTTGGTTAATTACTTGTGTTTGATTATGATTGTTATGGAGTAATTTTAGTTATACTTGTGTGTGGATGATGTGACAATTGTTGGAGTAATCTTATCATAGTGATGCATGAAAACATATCTTGTTTTATGAGTTTGTTGAGATAAAATCTAATCTTGCTTAATTGGTTGGTAAAAACAATTTCAAAGATTTACAAAGGCCGAAAGGAGTTTTCTTTATGTTTTTATTCCAAAAAGTTAGTGCACGAATTAGTATGGATTGTGGTGTGTGACAAGCAACACCTTTACTCATTAAAATGGATTTGGAAACGATTTCATCACGAAAAAGGCCGAAAGGATTCGTAGGAATTCTTAAGATAAGAAATGCTTTCAAACAACAAAAGGACTTAATAGAATTATCGTAATAGTTAATCATGGCCGAAAGGAGTTAACTAGGAGATTGAATTCTTAGATATGATTTCTCATGATAAAAACCATTGATTGTGAATCATTCATTTTAAGTTGTGCATCATTACAAGTCACATCCAACTTGATTGGTTACTCTAAACAATTGTCATGGAAACTACACACAAGTATATTAGTTTTTGATTGATTGAATCTTGCTTGTTTTTAGAATTTACTTCAAATTGGATTGACACTCCTTTTTGCTAAAACTTATTTACTAAACCTAAACCCCAATTCCCTTGGGACGATCTCGACTTACCCACCTTTACTACCACGGACGAGTATACTTGCTCGTATGTGTGATTAGAGAATTGGATAAATCGTGTTTATAAATTTTAAAACTTGAACACAACGACACGCACATCAAGTTTTTGGCGCCGCTGCCGGGGAATTGTTAAGATTTTCTTGGTAGTTGGGCTTAGTAGTCTAAGTTTTTTATTTTTAAAAAAAGTTAAAAAGTAAAAAAAAAAAAAAAAAAAAAAAAAAAAAAGGTTTGGTTCGGACCAACCGAATCGGATGGATGTCCATCCGATCGGTTGGTGGTCTCGTTAACACTTTTTGTTTTAGTGATTTTTGTTATTTTTTTCAGTTTTTATGATTCATTAATATTGTGTTTAATTAGTAGAGTAATTAGATTAATTAATTTGGGGTATTAGAAAGTTTTATTATGTTAAATGTTAGTTAATGTAGTTAATTTGTTAATTTTAATGTTTGGTAGTTTGATAGTTTTCATTGAATGAGTTTATAATTAGTTTTTATGGTCATTAGTTAAAGAGTTAAAAGTTAATCACATAGTTTAATGCTTGATAGTTAATTGTAGGATTATATTAATTAGTTTTAGTTATTAATTTATTCTTCTTTTTAGTTCTTCTTAAAAAAAATATATATATAATAATAAAATTTTTTTGATCGAACCGATCGGATGCTGCCCGCATCCGATTCGGTTGGTGAGAGTTCGTATTTTGCATTTTACCCATCCGATCGGATGGAAGGTGATACCGATCGGATAGTTGCCTCGGTGTGACTTTTTGTGATTTTTGATTTTTAGTTGTTTTGATGTTTTGATAGTTTGAAGTTGTTTGTTAGCTTGCTTTGGTTTGATATTTTGATATGGTTCGATTATAACTAACCCTCACGCTAATAGTTTGGATTTTTGTTTTGTGGTTATGTTATAGTTAGTGCTTAAGTAGAATGGAGAGTTTAAGCAATGTTTCGGAATATTTGAGACATTTGGAAGAGAGCATTAGCTATGGAGGTTTTCTATAACCCATTCAAGAATGTTTTTGTGTTCCATAAATTGACAGATTTTCTTGGATCCTTACCGGTTCAATTGAAGAATTTGGAATGGGGACCCGAAGGAGCTAGTGTTTACAAGAAAGAAGAAGGTGATGGAGAATGGCATGTGAAGTTTGATATAGTTTGCCCGGATGGAAGGAATTTTGCAAGGAAGTTTAAAACACAAATGACTAACCGAAAGTTATCCGGCAAATTTCAATGTGAAGACATCTTGAAGCATGAATACTTTGAAGGTTGAAGGTTGAAGAGCAAAAGATGAAGAATAAAGCACAAGGCCTGTGCTAATGTTTGTTTAGTTTATTTTTAATGCATTTTTAATAGTAGTTTAATGTTTTGCATTTAAGTTTGATTTAAGTTTATGACCTTTTGGTTACCTTGTAGTTTTATTAAGTTTTAATCTATGGAGTTAAGTTTTGTTTTAGAAGTTGTAGAGATAGATTGGATAACAAGTTGGGAGAATAAGTGTGTTGGTGGTATTTTTCATACTTAAAGTGAAGTCTTTTAAAGGAGTCAAATACTTTCCATTTGTTCTTGAGAGTGTCAAAAAGTTGAAAGTAAAGGGAAATTGAAGTTTTACAAAAATTTCAATCTGAATCGGTTGGATGAAATACTGATCGGATGGAGTGAAGTATATATACCCAAGATTTCAAAAATCATAAAAACACACACACACTCATTCCACCACACTTGGGGTGCATAAATTCGACCATTAGAAGAGTTCTAAGAGTTGCAGGAGAGTTGAAGGATCATCAATGGCACCAAAACAAGTAAGTAACATCATCAATTTGTGTCAATTAGGTTTTAATTCGAGTTGATTGAATTAGGTGAAAATTTAGGCGTTTTTGATATAGTTCGAATTAAGGCATGATTTTTCTAGAATAGATGGGTAAATGATTAAGGAAATCATTGCAAAAAGAATGAGATGGATTGATTAAGTTTTGAGGAAGAATGAATTAATTGATTTTTTTTGAATCATATGGGTCAAAACTTTGAATCGATTCTGGGTAGGAATTAATGATTTCCAGATGTTGTTTAGATGTTAATTAGTGTTCCTAGGATGATGCATTACGGATAAGAACATCAATAAGGTTTGATTTCGAATATGTTCATAGGTTCTAAGATTGATCATGCGAGTATGTTATGGATATGATTTAGAGATAAGTGGGATGTGTAGAGACCATAGTGATTGATGAAATGCAGGATAGGGAAGAGTGGAACTAGATAGGATTGATTTGAAGTCGGAAAATTTTTGTTTTGAAGACAGTACGTACAACCGATTCGGTTGCGAGGAGCTACCGATTGGCTGGACTTGGAAAAAACTCCATCCGATCGGATGGAGAGGACTACCGATCGGATGGAGCCCTCGGTAACACTTTTTGAAAATTTTCAAAATGGATCTTTTGGACTTCTAAATCATCTAACCTTGTCTTTTATACTCTAATACTAACAAATAATCATGATTTCTACAGAGGTTTCTTGCAGGAGGATCTAGTTCATCGCGTAAAGTTAGCAATCCCATTGTAGAGAAGTTTGTGAACAGAAATGCCAAGGAAAAAGTTAAGTATAATGTGAATACAAAGCGCAATGAGAATTTGAAGTTTAGTGGCTTAAGCAGCGAAGAGAAGCATGCTTTTCGTGAGCGTCTCTCGAAGTTACTAGGGCGAAGGCTTGCTATTCCCAGGTTAGTCGATTGGGATTTATTTCATGAGTTTAGATGTGAGATAGAGTTAAGGGACTTGATGAGAATGACATATGTGTATGAAGGAGACGGTTCTAGTTTTGAGGATTATTCGTGGGAGAATGCGTTTAGTATCCACGAGAAAGTTAACCGTGAATGGTGTTTTGAGTTTTTCTCCACGTTTTACTTTGAGAGGAAGGTTGTGGATCTTATGAATGACAAATGCATTTGGTTTAGGCTCTGTGGTAGAGAGCATGAGTTTACTTTGCCTGAGTTTGCCGTTGTTCTTGGCTTGTACGAGCCAGATGATATCACAAGTCGATTGTTTGCATCTCATTTTGTGAGATTAGTAAGGAGGCATAATGATTATGCCGGGTTAGCTGAGTATTGGAACAGTGTTGGTGACCCAAGTTGTACTTGAAGGAATTCATCAAAGCTAAGGAATCCGTTGTTGAGAATTTTACAGAAATTGATAGCTTGGAGTGTTTTGCATAGGACAGGAAGCCGTGACAAGTGCAATCAACCGGATCTTTGGGTGATGAAGTTGTTGGAGGAGAAGAATGGGAATGCGGCTTGGATAATAGCCGAGTATCTTTCAAGGAGAGCACCAGGAATCAAGGACAATAGTGCAATCTGTGGTGGCCACTATGTGACCAAGTTGGCAAAAAGATTGGGCTATTATGTGGATATAGAGTTAGCGAAGTGTTCAGAAATGTTGGATAGTGAGACGTGGGATGAAAGGAGCTTTAATACGGCATTAAATAGGAAGACACGAGAGTTAGGAGCTTGGATTGAGCCTCAAATGGCTGCACCTCATGGAGCACCACAGCAGCTTTACCAACAACAACCGTATCAACCACCACCTCATGTTGGGAATGTTCATGCCCCGGGTAATTTTGACTCAGGATGGGGAGATTGGAACCGTGAGCTAAACGAGATTGAGAAAAGGGATGTGTGGAGAGATTCAATGATGTTGAGGCAAAATTACAACTATGATTACTCAATGCCGATGCTTCAACATGTGGCTCAACAAGCCGATTATGAGGTACATCCTTACAACCCACCAAATGTTCCACCCTACCCAATGGAGTATGACCCGTATCCTGGACAATACACTTACCCATATCCTGGGTACGCACCATTTCCTGAACCAGTGCCGGTGTATGGCAGAGTTCCTAATGTTGGGAGTTCGAGTTTTGATGTGGGCGGTTCTTCAAGGGGTGCTGGAGAGAAAAGACAAAGGTACACAATTTTTGAGGGTGATGAGAATTTTGAAGATGAGAATGAAGAGAGTGAAGATGAGAGGGTTAATCCGGACATGGATTACGATTGATCGATGGTTGATTATGTCTATGGTTTCAAAACAATTATGGTTGAACAATTTCTATTTCCACTACTTTAACTTTAACTCTTGTAGGATTTATTTGTTTTAATTTTGGTTTGTTTGGATTATTTTTATTTTTATTTTTATTTTTATTTTGTTTGGTATATTGTTTTGGTATTTTGTTTTGTATGTTTCGAATATAGTGTTTGCAGGGGAAGAATCGACGGAAGCTTAGTATTGATCAAAATTTGGAGTCGGAAGAACTCACGTGCTTACTTATGGTCAAATAAGCCTATGCGGATTTTTCCCGGGTAGTTTTTCTCTAAATTTTTCCCATTTCCTTTACTTTGAAGTTCGTTTTATTACATTGAGGACAATGCAAAACTTAAGTGTGGGGGAGGGAAGAAAATAGGAAAAATTGGTTTAATTTTTCGCCTTTGATTTTTCTAGTTGTTAGACAAATTGATTCAATGGTAAATAATAAGGTTATTTGAAATTTTAATTTGGAATGTAGTCAAGTTTTGAGAGTTATTGGTAACTATTGCTAAGTACATTTTACCACCACTTTAAATTGTGAGGATTCATGCCTTATATTTCGTATGAGTGTGCCGGTGATTATGTCGATTCTAGAACTTGTACTTGTTATGCATTACGGTTAAAATTACTTTCAAGTAATAAAATATATTCAAATGATAAGAGGCAAATTAGGATTTACACCAAATGGCCATCCGTTTACAAATACATTTTTTTTTGCTGACCATATTGGTTAGTTGTCCTAAGTAATTGGAACCCATTTGTTAGCATTATATGCTAGATACCCTTAGTTACACCCTTTTGAGCCTATCTTTTCTTTTGATTTAACCCAGAAATTTTTACACCATACACCTTAGACTTTCCGAATCATGTCCAAATGAAGTTCGAAACTATTTATTTTTAATGATTGCATGATTGACCACACTTTCATATGTGTATATGTTGTTCCAATGAAGAAGGAGGCCGCTACTCTTATTTATATTTTTTGTAGCGTGTGCTCATCCAAAGTGTGGGGGGTAAAAAAAAAAAAAAAAGAAAAAAAGAGAAAAAGAAAAGAAAAAGCCAATGAGCTATGTATGTATGAAAATAAGATAGTCAAGGAGCTATTATGGAAGATTGGAGTTAGTATGTAATTCGGAATAATGATCGAAGAAGTTTGGTGGAGTAATCATTTGTGATATAAAGAGTTATGATAGAATTTGGGCTTGATTCTTGTTTGATTTTTATTTTTGTAGAACCAAATCAAATTCCCATGTCTTATCCTTACCCTTACCAATTACTTTTGATGTGCGTGGTTTTGTAACCTTACAACAGGTTTTACCTCTCGAGGGATCTCAAGAGGCTTACAACCCCACCAGGCAGTGTACCTGACCGAGGTAGTATAGTGTAGTGGTAAGTACGGGGGATTGATCGTTCTCCACAGGGAATAGTGTTCGTTAGGTATGAAAGGCTACTCTAATTAGGTCTAAGGGTTGAGGAAGATTCTTTTTATGTTTTTATATTTTTATGAAAGCAAGTAAAATCTCGGTTTTGAAGGAGTGGGCGGAATTAGTTGCTAGTCAACTAACCCAATTTACTACGAATGTAAATAAAATAAAATAACAAAAATGAAATGTGGTGAGAAACTTATGTGTAGAGAAATGTGTTTACTTAGATTTCCTTACTCCCTAACTATCTTTTACCGGTTAATTAGTGTGTATTAGTCGCGTGGATGACGGGTGTATTCCTTAATACCATTCGTGGGGTGGCGTACTTACTTCCCCAACTCTACAAGCTCCTACTTCACTCCTATGTCGAGCCGGCTAGGAAGCTCCTAACATGGGATCACTAGAATTCGCTTGTGCATTAAATACAACCATAAAAACCTTTAGTACGCGTTTGGTTCATGTTTCTTAAGACGTTCAAGCAAGTTACCGAATAGGAAGTTAGCCAGTTTTCTTAAGCCTAACATAGATAAACAATCATCCAATACAACTAACAACACACTAACAACCAATAATCAATAACTAGGTTTCATTAGATCTAAGCAAACACAAGATAAAATTAGCCTAACATGTTAAACAAAAGACAAGCATAAGATAGAATCAAACAACACATAGACATATTGAATGATTAATTGATAACTTATCTTTCAATGAAACATGGAAGATCTCAAGGCAAAAAGCCCTGAAAAAGTAGCTAAAATCGTCTTAGGGTTTTATCCCAAAATTCCACACACTAAGCTCTCCTTAATGACAAAAGATTAGAAAACTATATATAGATTTTTGGATCTGACGGCGTCACCTTATGCATTGTGACGCCGTCACCTCGCCACTTTTAGGGTTCCCGGGTGACCTTCTTGACGCCGTCCCTCTTTAGCTCTTCAAAAATCCATTCTGGCCTATCAAGGCTTGACGCCGTCGAACCTTGAACGTGACGCCGTCCCCTTATGATTTAAGCCGTGACGCCCTTGATTTAGTTAAAGCGTGACGCCGTCAGAATTCTCATGCTAACTCACTGGCCCGTCATGAGTAAATTTCACATCCAACTTTTCTTGCCAAGGCATGACGCCGTCCCATGTTAATTGTGACGCCGTCAAGAGTAACTTTTAGCCGATTCTTGAGACTTTGCCGTTTTCTTCACTTTAATGCTCCAAAAACGTCCAAAATGCCTCCTTTTCCAGATTTCTCCTCAAAAGTACCTAAAATGACAAAAGGAACGATTTAGGGCAATATTTGATCAAATAAATACGATTTCGGGCTTAAATGACCCCTTAAAAGCGGTACACTTTTCGCCTCATCAAATACCCTTACACTTGAGATTTGCTTGTCCTCAAGCAAATGCGCTTTTATTCTAATCAAAATACAAGTTAGGGGTCATTTAATGCAAACATAAAAGTAATTACAACAAATAATCGTTCCACTTCAATCATAATAAGCACGGAGATTATATACTAGCACCTCACAAGTAGTGTTTAGATACTCACATCTCTCAAGTGTCATCAAAATAAATCTCATAAATGAAAACGGATAATATCTCTCACTACCTGTCATAGCAAATAGATTACCATAGGCTTGGGAAAGGATCGAAAACCTCCTCCACTAGGCGTAAGCACCTAAGATAAACTATCAAAGAGGGCTTTTAAATGGGTTATAATGTTAGGTGTAGGGAAAAGGAAAACACGGTTTTGTTGGATACGGGATATTTTACTGGTGGCTAGTTAAAGATCTTGATCAATTACATGTACTATACAATGTTGCTAAGCCAAGACTCGACTCGATCTTAAGCTAAAAACGAAATAACAAAATAACAAAAATATAAAGCAAACATAAAATGAAACGGGATGGTAGTCCGTATGTTTTTTCTATTTTTCATTTTCTCATTTTTTTTTGTGTTTTTCTTGATTTTTTTTTTTTTTTTTTTTTTTTTTTTTTTTTTTTTTTTTTTTTTTTGCATACACTCTTGCCCTACCATCCAAAATAATACATTATAGGGGCGTTGCATCCCCCTTACACTTGAATTTTTACATAACTTTACAAATACTAATCTAATGACTCGAATTAAGATAATTGAAAAACTTGGAGTACTTTTAAAACATTTAGCACATATGGGGGTAATAAATGATGTTCTTCCCCATTACTCCATTATAGTAGTACTTTACCCATGAGTCCCAATCGTCCCAAAACAATATGTACAAGGATATGACTCGACTTAGCAACCATGTAATCAACTAGATAATTAACTTGGGGTTAAACAAATGTTGTAACAATAATGCACTAAAGATGAGTGCATACAAGGTAGGCTAAGGCGATTTGGGTGTACATTTTAGTGGGGTGTAAACAAATTCTTCCTTTAAGTAAAATGCTTAAAGGTCGAAACGAAAAGATAGGCTCTGAGAGGTGTACTAGGGGTATCGTGTACTAAAAATGAGTACAACGCAAAGGGTGTGGGAGAATTACTTGACCAATGTAGCCAATGTAATTATAACAAAAACACAGGTGTAAAACAATGGGTTAATCCTAATGCCTCTTATCATGTAGTAAATCTAACTACACGAATGTAGTCTCACTTGTGGCCTTGGAGTGGTCCTAACGCAAGTTCTAGAATCTAAGTGCTACCGGTACACACATCATAGCATAAATGCTTTTCCTACCAATTCTAGGGGCGAACCTCACATATTTGGGGGTGGAAATTTTTTTTAGTGGTACGGTTTTTTGTGCTAGTCATATAACTCCTATCCGTGAGACGCTCATTAAGATCAAAGTTTCACTCCTATATGTTGTAAAAAATTTTAAATTTGGCACTAAAATTGCCTTAACAGGTATTTCTCTCAGTTTTATTACACATCTACCATTAAACAAACAAAAATTAAGCGCAATTGCATTCTCTAATCGTACTTTTACCCTCCCCTTACACTTAAGATGAACATTGTCCCCAATGTTCAAATAACAAGATGTAAAAGTGAAAAGGTAAAAGAATGAAATCAAATACTCCCCTGATTCGTTCGGTGGATAAAGAGGTAACATGGTTAGATCTTCTTCCAAGGTAATGTAGAATCTTCATGACTAATGCATCGCCAAAAGCTTGATCCAAAAAAACATTTCCTTGTCCAAAATAACCTGTTAAACCTGAGAAAACAAACACGAAAACCTGCATAACATCGGCGGGAAAAAATCTATATATAAGGATATAATGCTTGTGGAATGATAATTTTGCAGATTCCTGGAGATTATAAGTTGGAGATTTTAATAAAAACTTTTCTAAAAACAAAACTTTCAAAAATTTCTGAAAATTAAATCTGACGCCGTCAGGTTATAAACCCTGACGCCGTCAGAAATGACCTGACAAAAATTTTCATTTTAAGTTTCCGGAAAATTTCTGGAAAAACCTTTACCTTACTTCCTGGAAATCCTGCAAAACATCATTATGACTCGATACAAGCATTTGACTCAAACACACACTAATATGTATGTTAATTTATTATTATTACGATTCATGTTCATTTGTGTTCTAATAAACCGATTTAGATTTCCCTTACACTTATCTTTTGTAAAATACCTTTATATGTAGTTAAGACGAAGTTAAAAACAAAATAAAGCATTTTCACAATTTAGTTTTGAACATGAATCAATAATGATAAAAATTAAACACACATACGGGAAATAAAATCAAACAAACAAATAAATAAACACACAAAGCAAATAAAACAAATAAAGCTTGGGTTGCCTCCCAAGAAGCGCTTTTCTTTATTAACGAGTCTTGTAGCTAGACTCAAAGTCACGCTACCCTATGTAAGTAAGCTCGTCATCGAGGACGTCTTTAGGGTTAAGCTTGGATTGAAGTTTCCTATTGGTCCGCTTAGTACGATATGTCTTTTCAAACTTCTCTCCATCCGGGTCATACAATGTCATCTTGATATGCCATGACCCATCTCCATCTTTGGGTGGTTTATCCCAATTCCACTTATGATCATCTTCCTCACAAATCCACTTATTCATTCCTAGGTTAATTGGCAAAACTCCTAGGAAATCAATCATTTTTCTAAAAACTAGAGGGTCTTCAAATGGATCCAATTCGGTGTCCCTAGCCAAGAGTTGCTCCACCGAATGCGTTCGGTTAACAAAGTCCTCTTCTAGGTAAAATGGGCGTTGGGGTCCTATGAAGTCTCTATCAATCCAAGGTCCATATCTAGATGGTCTCCTATTTAATTCTAACCAATGGGGTGTCGGTTCCTCACTAGTATCATAGGCGTGTTTCTTAACATCATAGATTGACCAAGTATCTCCTTCTCCTACCGCTATCTTAGATTCCTTACAATCAATCATAGCACTAGCGGTCGCTAAAAATCCTCTACCTATCAACAAGGGGCATGTAGGGTCGCTAACCATATCAAGGACGTGGAAATCGGCTAAAATGGTTAGTTTTCCAATGTGTACTAACACGTCCTTAACTACTCCAACCGGGTAAGCAACACTTCCATCCGCTAAGCCTATTATTACCTCGGTTTCTTCAAGTTTTCCAAGTTTTAGAGAGGTGTAGAGAGGTAATGGAAGTAGGTTAAGGCTTGATCCAAGATCGGCTAATGTGTCATAAGCCTCCGAATTACCAATCTTGCAAGGTAGAACAAATAAGCCCGGATCATCTAATTTCTTAGGTAGCTTATTTTGAACAAAGGCGGTCCCTTTTTCGCCTAACTTGAGCTTCTTCTCATCCAACTCATCAACAACCGGACTTTCAAGGTGGAGCTCCTTGAATTCTTCGTCAAGGTTTTGAGTGGACGGTGTTTCAACTATGTTGTTGACCAATTTGGATGTCATAACTTCTTGGTCATTTGGAACGATTTGGGTTTGTTTGAAACACGTGCTCATGGAATTGACCGAATAATATTGTGGACAAGAACTAGGGGACGAAACCGATGAAATAGCGTTGACATTTAGTTTCGGGTTCTTGACCGTGTTGCTAGGGAGTGCTCCCATTTCTCGGTCATTAAGGGCTTTCAACAAGGTGTCAATCTTATCGGTCATCTCGCTTTGTTTTTGTTTGAAATCGGCTTCAAACTTGGCTAAACGAGCTTCTTGAGATGCCATAAATTGAGACATCAATCCTTCAAAGTTATTGGTACTACCATTGCCGGAAGGATTGTTGTTGAAAGTACGGTTCGAGTTGGAACCGCTTGATTGGAAACGATTAGGTGGGTTGGAAGAATTGGTTTGTTGCGAGTTTTGGTTTTGTTTCCACCTAAGGTTCGGGTGATTTTTCCATGAGGGGTTGTATGAATCACCATAATGGTTTGGCTCGGGTTTGAAAGTGTACCACTTGTCTCCCGCTCCGTCGGTACGCGAGGATGCGTAGTCCACAAAAGCTTGTTCGGGGAGTTCCATGCAATCACGAGTGTCGTGGGGACCACTACATAATTCACATGAGGAAGTGATTTTGTTCACTTGGCTTGAAGGTTTAGGAGCCTCGTAGGATTTCATGAGAAACTTGACTTGGTCTTCAAGTTCTATGATCCTACGGTCAGAAGTGCTTGAATTGTTCGAAGGCAAAGATATTGCCTTGACCGTTTTATTCAAATCACGGGGATCACTCCAACTTTCGTTGTCATAAAGAGCAAGATCCTCTAGGAGAGCCCATGATTGTTCCGCACTTAGATCACGTAGCTTGCCACCGGCCGATTGGTCAATGGTTTGCCTCGTGGAGAGATTGATATGGTCATAGAAGATATGGACTTGGAGCCAAAGTTCTATGCCATGGTGAGGGACTTTTTGGAGTAAGTCCTTGAATCGAGTCCATGCCTCGTAGAGAGTTTCGCCTTGACGTTGTTGGAACATCAAGATATCATTCCTTAGCTTGGTAGTTCTTCCCGGTGGGAAAAACTGAGCAAGGAAACGAGTGGTGAGATCATCCCAAGAGGTAATGGATCCTGCGGGTTGACGTTCTAGCCACTGACTAGCTTGGTCCCGCAAAGAGAATTGAAAGAGACGCAATCGGGTCGTCTCTCGAGTGGCAACATCAAGGTCTATAGAATCAACGATTTTAAGAAAGTCCTTGAGATGTTGATTAGGATCTTCAGAACGAAGTCCATGGAATGCGCATCCACTTTGCACCAACCGGATGGTGTCGGATCGCAAGGGTGTGATATTGGCTCCTTGAGTGAGCTCAATGGTGTTTCGATAGCCATGGTGGCTAGGACGGGAATACTCTCCTAAAGTACGGGCTCTAGGAGGTGGTTGTGGTTGTTGTGGTGGTGGGTTGTGGGGGTTAAGGATATTACCATCTTCCATGATGTCGGACGGTAATGGTTACGAACAAAGACACGAAGAAAATAGATAGACTAAAGAAAACCTAGAAAAATAAAACAAAAATCTCACTAGAAAGGAATCTAGTGAGTAGACCTAATAGAAATAAAAATTCAACCTAAACAATAACTATTCCCCGGCAGCGGCGCCAAAAACTTGATGTGCGTGGTTTTGTAACCTTACAACAGGTTTTACCTCTCGAGGGATCTCAAGAGGCTTACAACCCCACCAGGCAGTGTACCTGACCGAGGTAGTATAGTGTAGTGGTAAGTACGGGGGATTGATCGTTCTCCACAGGGAATAGTGTTCGTTAGGTATGAAAGGCTACTCTAATTAGGTCTAAGGGTTGAGGAAGATTCTTTTTATGTTTTTATATTTTTATGAAAGCAAGTAAAATCTCGGTTTTGAAGGAGTGGGCGGAATTAGTTGCTAGTCAACTAACCCAATTTACTACGAATGTAAATAAAATAAAATAACAAAAATGAAATGTGGTGAGAAACTTATGTGTAGAGAAATGTGTTTACTTAGATTTCCTTACTCCCTAACTATCTTTTACCGGTTAATTAGTGTGTATTAGTCGCGTGGATGACGGGTGTATTCCTTAATACCATTCGTGGGGTGGCGTACTTACTTCCCCAACTCTACAAGCTCCTACTTCACTCCTATGTCGAGCCGGCTAGGAAGCTCCTAACATGGGATCACTAGAATTCGCTTGTGCATTAAATACAACCATAAAAACCTTTAGTACGCGTTTGGTTCATGTTTCTTAAGACGTTCAAGCAAGTTACCGAATAGGAAGTTAGCCAGTTTTCTTAAGCCTAACATAGATAAACAATCATCCAATACAACTAACAACACACTAACAACCAATAATCAATAACTAGGTTTCATTAGATCTAAGCAAACACAAGATAAAATTAGCCTAACATGTTAAACAAAAGACAAGCATAAGATAGAATCAAACAACACATAGACATATTGAATGATTAATTGATAACTTATCTTTCAATGAAACATGGAAGATCTCAAGGCAAAAAGCCCTGAAAAAGTAGCTAAAATCGTCTTAGGGTTTTATCCCAAAATTCCACACACTAAGCTCTCCTTAATGACAAAAGATTAGAAAACTATATATAGATTTTTGGATCTGACGGCGTCACCTTATGCATTGTGACGCCGTCACCTCGCCGCTTTTAGGGTTCCCGGGTGACCTTCTTGACGCCGTCCCTCTTTAGCTCTTCAAAAATCCATTCTGGCCTATCAAGGCTTGACGCCGTCGAACCTTGAACGTGACGCCGTCCCCTTATGATTTAAGCCGTGACGCCCTTGATTTAGTTAAAGCGTGACGCCGTCAGAATTCTCATGCTAACTCACTGGCCCGTCATGAGTAAATTTCACATCCAACTTTTCTTGCCAAGGCATGACGCCGTCCCATGTTAATTGTGACGCCGTCAAGAGTAACTTTTAGCCGATTCTTGAGACTTTGCCGTTTTCTTCACTTTAATGCTCCAAAAACGTCCAAAATGCCTCCTTTTCCAGATTTCTCCTCAAAAGTACCTAAAATGACAAAAGGAACGATTTAGGGCAATATTTGATCAAATAAATACGATTTCGGGCTTAAATGACCCCTTAAAAGCGGTACACTTTTCGCCTCATCAACTTTATTCGTTGTTAGCTTTCGAGCATCCGGATTTAGTGATGGCTTTGTTTAGATATGTAGCACATGTATGTTCTAGTGACCATCCGAGTTTTTGGGTAGTTGAAAAGCGTTGTTAGCGATCTGGTGAGTAAATTGGTGACCATCCGTTATGCAAGTAACGTCGTTAGCGAACCAAGGCATGATCTAGTGACCATCCGTTGCTTGACTACACAAGGATTCGTTGTTAGCGAGCTATGATGTTCTTGTATGAAATATCTATACATTAGCTAGGTAATCAAAACCCTTTTGAAGCCTAAAACCCAAATAAAAGACCTCTTTGATGTTTTATTTTGTTGTTTTGATACAAGTACAAGCTTATGGTAAGAGACATGAATCGCGTCTGAGCAATTGAGTGATCTACAATCAAATCTACCATCGAGAGTCGTGTGAATTTAAAATTTCCTTTGTGAGGTGCTAGCTGATGTTATCAAAGCTCGATTTAACTTGCATATATTTCAAGGATTTTTTTTTCATGAACGTAATGAAAATACCATTGAGTTCAGTTTTTCTAAAAATTAGACTTGCTCGAGGGCGAGCAAAACTCAAGTGTGGGGGATTTGATAACGCTTAAATCTAACATCTTTTTAGGTGCGTTATTGCTAGTTTTGTGCATCATATTTGGTTATATTTGTGTGTATTTGTTGCTAAATGATGAAAAAGTGTGTATGCAAGTAAATATAGCCAAGTACAGGAAAAGTTGAGGAAAATACGAAGAAATGAAGAGATTATGCACATAAGGAGAATTACGAGAAAGAAACCACATGATACTTCAAAGAATTGATTAGACCAAGACTTCTATGCCTTATATATCAAGAAAAGATCTAGTTCTATGAAAGAAATTAGTGGTACAGCAAAGGATCAAGCACGTAACGAGAAGAGAAAAAGAGAAAATAAAAGTTGCATGGCAGAGTCATCCATCCGATCGGATGCTGCCCGCATCCGAATTGGATGGTTGAAGTTTGAGACACCGAGAGCTCCAACCGATCGGTAGGAGCCAAATACCGATCGGTTGGCCGACACTGAAGTTACAAAGTTGCATTTAATGATGAATTTAAGCCCCATAATCATGGAGGCTTATCATTTCTCGGCTGTTAACTCATTTGGGACGTTTTTACTTGAAGAATAAGGGTTTCCTCACTTATTTAAGGAACCCTTAGTTAGTTTACAAAGAGAGTTCTGTTGGGGGAAGTGACATAACCTAAAAAAGCTACACCACCTTATTATTATTGCCCGAAAGCTTGTAGTTGCTGTGAAAACATCCAGGAGATCTTGAGTTCGAGTCTCAAGAGTTGCGTCCGTGTGTGGAGTTGTTTACGTGTGATAATAGGCGATTGGAGGAGTGTGGATTGCTATAGTTCCACAATTCTAGTTCTTGTAATTCCTTGATTAGGTATTTCTTGTTGAGTTATCATGAACTACTTTTACTTTTACTATATGATGAATGAAAGTTTGGTTAATTACTTGTGTTTGATTATGATTGTTATGGAGTAATTTTAGTTATACTTGTGTGTGGATGATGTGACAATTGTTGGAGTAATCTTATCATAGTGATGCATGAAAACATATCTTGTTTTATGAGTTTGTTGAGATAAAAATCTAATCTTGCTTAATTGGTTGGTAAAAACAATTTCAAAGATTTACAAAGGCCGAAAGGAGTTTTCTTTATGTTTTTATTCCAAAAAGTTAGTGCACGAATTAGTATGGATTGTGGTGTGTGACAAGCAACACCTTTACTCTTTAAAACGGATTTGGAAACGATTTCATCACGAAAAAGGCCGAAAGGATTCGTAGGAATTCTTAAGATAAGAAATGCTTTCAAACAACAAAAGGACTTAATAGAATTATCGTAATAGTTAATCATGGCCGAAAGGAGTTAACTAGGAGATTGAATTCTTAGATATGATTTCTCATGATAAAAACCATTGATTGTGAATCATTCATTTTAAGTTGTGCATCATTACAAGTCACATCCAACTTGATTGGTTACTCTAAACAATTGTCATGGAAACTACACAAAAGTATATTAGTTTTTGATTGATTGAACCTTGCTTGTTTTTAGAATTTACTTCAAATTGGATTGACATTCCTTTTTGCTAAAACTTATTTACTAAACCTAAACCCCAATTCCCTTGGGACGATCTCGACTTACCCACCTTTACTTCCACGGACGAGTATACTTGCTCGTATGTGTGATTAGAGAATTGGATACATCGTGTTTATACATTTTAAAACTTGAACACAAAGACACGCACATCAGCTAACAAGCAAAATAAGCTAAAAGTGGAAAAAAAAGCTTAAGTAAATATCAAATGCACCCTTAGTCGAAAAAGACCCAAGGGCGCAGTTGGTATTGGTGTGGTGTGTGGAGGCTTTGGTTGAGACTCGGTCGAGGTCCAGGGTTCGAGCCCTGCTCACCCTGGGCTTCCCTAGTTTCCCAAATTTTTTATTTTTGAAAATTTCTTTTTAAAAACTTAAAAATAAGCTGGAATTAAACAACTTTAATGAAAACAAACTTTTTAAAACCTTTAAATAAGCTGGAAAATAAGCAGAAATAACCAGTAGTACTAACTTTCAAGTTAGTACTACCTTTTCAAAAATTAAAACTGCTAAGGCTATAAAGCAACTAATAAGCACTAAATAAGCTCACCTACTGATCTAAACTACCCTTCTAAACCTAACAAGCATAAATGATCAAGGATAACCAGAAATAATAAGCAAAAAGCTAAAAAATCTAAACTTAAGCTAAAAGCAAAACTGCTATCCCAAACATACTCAAAGGCACTTTTTTAACTATTGAAAACGCTACTTAAACAATAAGCTAGACCATGAAACCTAAAAACAGATTAAAATAAGCAACCAAAGAATTCACAAAACCATTTTCAGACATTTTAGAGCTTGTTAGATGCTTGAAAATAAGCTGATAAGACAGCTAGTTAAGACAAAATTGAAAACTGATATACTTAAAATCAGACTTGAACTACTACTTTTAGCACTAGAATAAGACCTGATAAACTTATCCAATAAGCTAGAAACCTAAAAACAGATTTAGCTAAACAACCAAAGAATTCACAAAATCAATTTAAGGCAATTTTGACTTGATTTGACCTTAAAAATAAGCTAATGAAAACTGCTACCCAGACTTATATTTTTGGATTTTTATAAAACTTGCAAGCCTGAAAGGCTACTTTTGACACTACAAATAAGCTACTATAAGCTATAACTAAAAAGCAAAACCTAAAAACAGATGAGGTTAAACAACTAATGAACACATAAAACTATTTTTTAAGGATTTTTGAATAAAAATGAACTTAAAACTAAGCTGTGCAAAGACTGCCAGATAAGTGTTTTTTGGTTCTTTTGATTTTTGACACAAACTAGTAAACAATACTAAAGACCTATAAAACTTGACTCAAATTCTAAGACACTTAACCAATAGCAGAGACATGAAATATAGACTGCTTTTGACACAAAACAACAATTCAATAGAACTTTTTGATGATTTCTCAAAAGAAGCTGATAAAATGAGTTAAAAACTATAAAATTTATAAAATTAAGCTAAGACCTATGAAACTTGCTAAATCTACTCTAAACAACTTCTAATACTATTACTAGGACTGATTTAAAGCTAAATCAGTTTGGTCTTATAGCCAAAACTCATGAACACAGATTTAAACCCTTTCTAAAATCCAAATCCAAACACTCCTTTAACTTCTTAAAACTGTGTTTAGTACTGATTTAAGCTATAAATCTCATGTTTTATTGAAAACAGATTAATATTAAGTGTATTATTTTTAAACAAAAATTTATAGGAAATAAGCACTTAGCCAATAAGCAAAGCTTATTGGCTATTTTGACTATAAAAACACTTATAAGAACAAATAACTCTTAAACTATGAAATAAGCAACAAATCAGATAGATCTACTACTAATAAGCATATAAAACACAAATAAACACAGATAAGCATATAGTAAGCAGAAATGAACAATAAGCAGTTCAATAAGCTGAAAATGTAAAAGTCAAACTCACTTGGTCCTTTGCTCAAACAAGGACTAAAAATGCTCCAAGAGCTGATCTACAAGCTCCAGCTTGTTTAAATCAAGCTGGTAAAGTCCAATAAGCCCGTCCAAATCTGGCTTATCATCCAAACTGCTTATTTCTCCTTAAGATCAGGTTATTGAATCACAAGCTTATGCTTAGAAACCATATGTCGACAAGTTGTTAAATGGTCAAAATCAATATTGTAACGTGTGATATTAGGAACTAACGAGAGAAATACACTTAATAACTCATAAATGATCTAAAATAATCAATAGAACGAGGTAAGTTTAAGTTTAATTCGAATTGGTTATTTTTGTGAAAATTTAATGAAGTCAAGTGGGTGTGCGAAGGAGGTTTACTTTGATTAAATAAAACGTAGCAAACCTTGGTATTAGAAACTGAAACTCGACACCCTAATTCTATGGTGGGAGGAGAATTAGGAGGTGCAAAAATATATATGTGTCGTGTTTCAAAATTTGAAGAAAACGAGTCCATTTGGAGAGGGTCTGGTCGAATAGAATGTGAAATAATAAAGGGATGTTGGGCCTTAAATGGGTTACTGTGAACAGTAACCGAGAATGGGGTATTGGGCTGAGTTTTTCTGGCCCGTTTGGTGTTATTTTATATATAATTTGGTTTCGTGATTCGCGTGTGAGCTCATCCCGTTATTTGGTGAATTACGTGATAATGTGTTCGTGTTAAAATAATATAATAAAGAAATTTTCAAATTTTCCCGTAAAAATGGTAATCAGAAATAGTAACAGAGATTAATATTGATTAACGATTACGATTACAGTGTAATTTTACAGTGTGCTACAGTACCCACTTGTCATTCTGAATTCCGTCCTGGAATTCAAGTCTAAGATAGTTGTGAGGGTTGTTTATGGAAATAGGTGTGGATATTTGTCACGAATTTGATCCTCGCGTTCCCATGTGTACTCTGGTCCTCGCTTGGAGTTCCATCGAACTTTGACAATGGGAATACGGTTCTGCTTAAGTTGTTTCACTTCTCTATCCATTATTTCTACAGGTTCTTCCGTGAACACAAGTTTGTCATCAAGTCTGATTTCTTTCAGTGGGATGACGAGAGTTTCATCCGACAAACATTTCTTGAGTTGTGACACGTGGAATGTAGGGTGTACCCTACTGAGTTCTTCGGGGAGTTCTAACTTATAAGCAACTGGACCAATCCTTTCGAGGATTTTGAAGGGTCCAATGTACCTCAGGTTTAACTTTCCACGCTTTCCGAAGCGTATCATTCCCTTCCATGGGGAAACTTTCAACATAACCCTGTCGCCAACTTGAAATTCCATGGGTTTTCTTCTTATATCAGCGTAACTCTTTTGTCTGTCACGAGCAGCTTGCAGTCATTGTCTGATCTTGAATATCTTTTCTATCGTGTCGTGCATTAATTCTGGTCCGGTGAGTTGCATGTCGCCAACTTCTGTCCAACAGACAGGCGATCTGCATTTTCTTCCATAAAGTGCTTCAAAGGGTGCGACTTTTAGGCTGGCGTGGTAACTGTTATTGTAAGAAAATTCAGCCAATGGCAAGTGCTTATCCCAACCTTTTCCGAAGTCAATAATACATGCTCGGAGCATATCTTCCAAGGTTTGAATCGTTCTTTCACTCTGTCCATCGGTCTGTAGGTGATAAGCGGTGCTCATGTCTAAACGAGTACCGAGAGCTTTCTGTAGAGTTTGCCAAAATCTTGAGGTAAATCGGTTGTCTCTATCTGAGATGATGGAGATTGGGACTCCATGTCGAATCACAATTTCCTTGAGATATAACTGAGCGAGTGTGTCCATCTCGTCAGTTTCCTTGATGGGTAGGAAATGTGCGGATTTGGTTAGACGATCGATGATGACCCAGATGGTGTCTAATCCAGTCGACGTCCTTGGTAGTTTGGTAATAAAATCCATGGTGATTCTTTCCCTTTCTAGACTGGTAATTCTGGTTGTACAAGTAGTCCTGACGGTTTCTGACTTTCCGCCTTGACCCTCGAACAAGTTAAACATTTTCCAACATACTCAGCGATGTCGGCTTTCATGTTCGGCCACCAGTAGATCTTTTTGAGGTCTTGGTACATTTTATCGGAACCTGGGTGGATGGAATATTTGGATTTGTGGGATTCATGCATGATGAGATCTCGAATACCTCCGTAGAGAGGAACCCAATATCTTTCTTTGAAACATAGCATTCCATCAGGTCTTTTTACGAATCCGTTTTCACTTTCTGGCATGCCATAAATCTTTTCATGAGGTCAGTTTTCTTCTTGGAGAGCTCCTAATTGAGCTATGAGGATTTTGGATGGGAGTGGTGAACAAATTGTCATTCCTAGAGATCGGACTCTAAGGGGTTTGATTCTTTCCTTTCTGCTCAATGCATCAGCTACGAAATTCGCTTTACCGGGGTGATAGCGAATTTCACAGTCGTAGTCATTGAGTAGTTCCAACCATCAGCTGATGCGTTTGCTGGGAGGTGTATATATTATATCCTAATTTCATTCAAATTTTAAATTTATAAAATACCTTTTTACCATTTATTTAGAAAACACATACGAGCAAGTATACTCGTTCGATTGTAGTATGGTTTGTGATAAATAAGGATCGTCCCAAGAGACTACTTGTTTAGGTTTAAGCAATTTAGGTAGTAGCAAATAGAAAGGGTACTCAAGATTGTCACGCTCTAAAGCACTTTAAAGTAATTAAACAAACAATGATTTTAAATCAAATCAATCAAACAAACAAATACTTGTTTAGGAACAATGACTAATCGTGATAGAATGTTGAACATGTTTGGGTGAAACTTAGAAGGCACATGTCAATTTTCACAAGGATCTCTAATCAATGGGTAATATCAAGAAAATCCATGTTTCTACTAGTTTCACGGGTGAGTCCTTTCGGCCTACTCTCATCCCATTACGCTAGCTCTTTTTGTGATCAAATGTATGAAAAAGATGATTAGTTAAATTATTTCTTACGAGTCTTTTCAACCCAATCTCGTGATTAAATATTTCCGAATTCATTTAAAACTTGAATACTTAATATTTGTCAATTATCAAATACCAATCCATTTGTGCACCAACTTTTTAGAATCAAACAATATTAGAAATCATTTCAACCCTTAAATCCAATAATGTTTAACCAACAAGTTTTAGAACACGAATTATATTTGAACAAACTCATGAAAATAATCACTTTTTCTAACAGACTAAACATCCAACATTCATATGAAAGTCACATCATTCCCAAACAAGCATCACAAATTATTCCATAACAAGCATCATCATCAAACATAACATTTCATTCAACATCAAACGGTTCAACATGATTAATTAAATTAAAGAAAATTACCCAAAAGTAAAATTACAATGAGTAATAAAAGAGTTATAGCACTCCTTAGGGCCTCCAATTGAACAAGGGAATCTTCCACCTCTTCTAGTAAGTATCTCCAACTCTTCCTTTGTTTCTACTTGGGATCTTCTTGAGAATGGCAGAGATTATTAAGCTCTTTTGGGTTTAGTAAGTAATGTGATCAAGTCCTTATGGTGTAAGGCTTGATTGTAAGTGTTGTATGTATTATGGGGTGCTTAGGGCTTTATTTATACTTGAATTCTTCCCCAAAAACTGATTTAAGCCTTGAATATCCATAAAAGAGAGGGCAATGATCGGACTCTAGTCATAATGGTAGTTAAAACTAAGAGTTAATGCAACTCTTCATCTCAGAAATTTCTCAACCCACGGTTTGGATCTTGAACCTGCGGCTGGGATGTCTGCTTGAACCTCAGGTTGAGTTTTATGAACCTTGGGTTTGAATCACAGCTTCAACCTTGGGTTGAGATTGATTCTTGCACATGAATTTCAACTTTGAACTAGCATATAACTTCAACTTTTAACACACTTTTTAGCACTTAATCTTGACTTCATCTTTTCATCCTTCTCATGTACAACGGAAATAATCATATCATGAATCAATATCTTTGTTGACGAGCTTTTCTTCAATATTTACTTGATTTTGTAGCTTTTCTTCGTCATTCCTTTAATATTTCCTTGTACCTAGACTTGAACACATCTTAACAACTTTTAAGCGTAAAATGATCATAAACATAACTAAATAATATGCAAAAACATACAAATAACGCGATAAAAACATGTACAAAATGAGCGTTATCAAATCTCCCACACTTAAGTTTTGCTTGCCCTCAAGCAAAGTAATCTTTTGAAAAGTTGGTTTCCAATAGCCAAAAACCATGGTCAACTAGAAATTTCACTAATCTCCCTTATTACCAAGGCAAAAGGTCAAAAAATGATTTTAACTTTTAATATGTGAAATTTAAACGACATACTCGATCAAGCTAGATAACACAACTAAGCTCCTCACGAAAAGAAAAGAATAATTTTATTCACTCACACTCATTTCTTTTGTTTGGGGTGTATTTCACTCAATTGCTCGGTCGTGATTTCATTTCATACCATAGGCTTGTACAAGTATCAAAACTAATCCAAATCATGTAAGTAATAAATTAATTTATCAAAGAGGACTTTTATTCGGGCTGAAATGTTAGGCTAAGGGTTAATATCAACTTATGCTCAAATAACTACTGTACAAATATAATAGATCGCTAACAACGAATTCTCGATTAGTCGAACAACGGATGGTCACTAGTTTGTACCTTGGTTCGCTAACAACGTTACTTGCATAACGGATGGTCGCCAAAATACGCACTAGCTCGCTAGCAACGTTTTTCAACTATTCAAAAACCGGATGGTCACTAGAATATTCATACAATCGATATCTTCACAAAGCAAAAAGGGTTAGGATAAGACATGGGATTATTTTGGTGGATATAATAATTTACGATAATCAAGTCGAATACCAAAATTACTTGCTGCAAAAACAATCGAACCATGTATCCCCAAATGATTATAGCCTCCATAATAAATCTTTCCTTTCTCCTTTATTTCATTCATCGGTCACCATTCATATCATGTCTTAGCACATTGGCTAATCTTCAAAAGTACTTCATCTTCATAATTATAGCACATTGTCTATTTAGCACCTTTCTCTTTTTTTTTCTTTTTTTTTTCATACATCACATCTTCCCCCACACTTTGATGAGTATATACCTCAAAATGATACAAATAAGAAGTAGCTACCTTCGTCTTCGTCAGAAAGGTATATCCGAAATACAAAGTGTAAGCTCATAATCATAAAAAACTTCTTCTAATTAACAACAAGTAATTCATCGATTTGACTTGACAAAAGAAAGTAAGGCTAAAGTTTAAAGGTGCAAAATCTTTTTGTATTTTTCTGGATGTAACAAAAATGAAAAGATAGGCTCAAAGGGGTGTTCTAAGGGTATCTAGTGCTAAACTTGAGCACTAACAAATGGATCCATAGAATGGTGGTTAACTAACCAATACGGCTAGCTAATATATCAATATATGTAAATGAAAGGCCATTTGGTTTAATCCTAAGTTGCCTCTTATCACTTAAATTCATTTTTATCACACGAATGTGACCTTACTTTGGAATTCGTAATGTATTACAAGCACAAGTTCTAGAATCAATTCAATTACCGGCACACTCTTAGCAAGAAAATAGAATTTAAGCATAGAAAATATATGCTTTGAATGATAGGCTCAAATCCTCACATATTTGTAGAATAGGCTAAAAATGCACAAGTAATGTTATCAATCCTAAGAACAGATCGTTTCACTTAACCGAGATTCGTTAATAATTTCAAATTGCCATTTTTTGCTATTGGAAATTTTCAAGATGTCTCAATTATATATAATCTTTTATGTGTAAAAACAACTACTTCCTTAAGGGCAATAAAACAAATTCCAAAATAGTCACAAAAAAATTTAAAAAACTGGATCATTTTCACTATTTACTTCCCTCCCCCACACTTAAGTTTTGCATTGTCCTCAATGTGAAAAATTAACTTCAAAGTAAAGGAAATAGGGAAAATAAAATAGTAAATGATATCACCGAAAAATCATGCGAGATCCATATTTGGTGTTTAACGCATGAGTTGGGAACTCCAAGCTCCAAAATGTACCAACCATATGAACGAGCAATGATTTCATGGTATCTCAAACCTGAAAAATCAACAAACACAAAAATACAAAAACAATATGCAAAAATACTAATAACCAAAATACTTTAAAATCCTAATCGACATAATGATAGACATAGTTCTAAAACATAAGAACAATTATAATCCTACATAACATAATAATAATAAAGTACGAATGAAATAGAGAAATTGTTCATCACACATCATAATCTCGAATGATAATCATAATCATTCATCTTCCATATCGTCACCTGGATAGTCAACCAACGTTCCAAATCCAAATCCACCCGATGATGTTCCAGCTTCATAACCTTGTGTTCCTGCATTAGTAGAATAATACCCTGCAAAACCCTCCTGGTTGACATTGTACCCATCATTTCCTTGATATGCGCTAGACGTTGGGTAAGGTGCATGTTCCGATGGATAAGGTGTGTATGGGTATGGGTAAGGTGGAACACTAGGTGGTGCGTACGTCATTGGGAATGAATAAGGTGGTTCACTATGCTGTCCAAAGTGTGTGAGAATTGGTGCACAATAGTCCATTTGGTGTCCAATCCTCATCAAGCTCATATCCCTCCACACTTCTTTTCTCTCTACTTGTGGCAAATTTGCATGCCAATCAACCCAACTCGAATTCAAACCCGAAGATTCTCCAATATTTTGTTGTTGAGGTTGTTGTAGTGGTGGTGGTGGGTTACGAATCAGATTCACAATTTGATCAACTAAACACATTCTATCATCATCAAGCAACTCTTTCAAATTCTTTTTATCAAGCTTTTCACACTCCTTTATCACCGTTATCTTGTTCAATTCACTAGACGTATCATATCCCAAACTTCTTCCAATCTTCGTCACATAATGGCCCCCATTTATAAAACCGTGCTCAGAAATAATAGTTGCTCTCTTTGACAAGTAAACCGCCAAAGTCCATACCACATTCATCTTCCTATTTGGATCCATAATCATCTCAATTATCCACAATTCTGGTCCATGGACTTTATCTTGACTACTTCCTCTATGCACAAACGAGTTCACAATAACCTTGTGTAAAAGCCTCGCCATCGGTGAATGTATTTCCGATTCCTTCAGTCTCCCACTGTTGGGATCTCTGATCTCTCTCCATATCTTTTTACCATCATACTTGGGTGGTTCTTTTTCCAACTTAGAAAGGTGTTCCTCAAACTCTTCATGCTCAAGGTCATTCTCATCATACAATCCAAGTAATTGCCCAAATTCCGGCAAAGTTAGTGCATGATTGTTCCCACACAACCTAAACCAAATACATTTTTCCTCCATAATGTTGCTCACTTCTTGGTTGAAATAGATCATGGCAAAGAACTCTAAACACCATTCTCTATAAATTAGCTCTACATCAATTCTAATCGCGTACTCCAAACTAAAATCTTCAAAAATTCCATTTTCAGACTCCGTATTAACCTCCCATAACTTCTCAAGAGTCTTATTAAGGTTATATTCTCTCATCAATTTCCAACTCACTAACTTTGGTACCGCAATCTCTTTTCTTTGCAACTTTGCCAATCGGATATTGTAACAAGCTTTTGCTTCTTTACTTAGCTTACTCCACCTCAAATGTTCACTTGTTATCGGCATGAGGGTAAATTCCCTTGCTTGACGACCGTGTCTCATGTGCAAAGCAACCAATGGGTTTTCCTCTTCTTGTCGAACACATTTCTACAAAACAAACAAAACAAGCACACGAGAAATGTTGGAGCTAAAGGTTAAAACGTAAGATACATTAGCAAAACAACAACCAAAAATATATATATATATATATATATATATATATATATATATATATATATATATATATATATATATATATTAACGAGGGCTGAACCGCCGCGGTTCACTTTTGAACCGGCGGTTTGGCTTGGTGACTTAATTTACCGAGTCTTGAACCGCCGCGGTTCACTCTTGAACCGGCGGTTCAGTCTTTGCAATTTTTTTTACCGAGAGTTCAACCGCCACGGTTCATATTTGAACCGGCGGTTTGGCTTGTTTTCTGGGTTCCTCAACCGGCGGTTGGAATTTCCAGCCGGCGGTTTGCAGCAGCAGTTTTTTTTTTTTTTTAGTTTCCAACTTATCCACATTTTACTCCTTCCTCCATTTGCTTATTAGTGCTTATTCTAAGTGCTTAAACTCATAACTTCTTCACTTCTCAACCTCAAGAATCTTAGAATCAAAATCAAATTCAAACAAAGTAGTGGTCCATATAATTAATCAAATAGCATACAAACACTAATTCTTAATCATATACCACAATAAACCCAATCAATCTTGATTAAAAATCCTCAAAATTCGACATACATAAACCCTAGATCTTAGAACATCAAATTCTCTTTCAATACTTAATCAATTCATCTAATTCTACTTCCAATCAATCCTTACATCAATCCTCTAGTAAACCCATCAAGTAATTTCAATTAATTCGAACTCTATCAAATTCGCCCAATTAAAAACCCTAAAAATCAAATTCGAATTAAGAACAATGCAAAGTAATTGGATGGTGTTACTTACCCTTTTTGATGCCATAGGATTGCTAGAATCTCAATTTGATAACTAAACTTCAATCTTGGAATGATGAGAATGATTGTGACTTGTGGTGTTTTTTTTTTTCTTTTGTTTCTTTGGCACAAATGAATACTCAACCGTAGGTTGGGTACTTCAACCGTTGGTTTGGTTTTCAACCGTTGGTTTGTAAAAATTTTAGTACAAAACCCGTTTCAAAACAAAAACGTTTTTTCATTCCTTGGTCATTTTCAATAATCACCACAACTAAAAAACTTCCAACATTCCATTGAACTTAATTGATACAAACTACATAAATTAAAAAAACAACTAAACTCAAACTTAAATTCCTCTTATTAATCATAACTTATAAAGCTTAAAAGCTAAAACACACTCAACTAACAAAGAAGTGCAAAACATAATAAGATCAATAAACGATAAGTAAACATGATAGAACTCATAAGAGACAAAATGAGCAAAAGCTTAGCAATAAGCTTCTTTATTATTCCACATTCTTCCTTTAATCAAAATAATTCCCAAACCTTAGAATATCCTCCGAATGAAATTTCCCCGAAAGAACTCTATCAGTTTCCTTTGTTTTGAACTCACGAGTGAAACGGCGTCCACCCGGGCTAGTAATCTCTATTTTAGTGTGCCAATCATTATCTCCTTCAACCTTTTGATATTTGCTATTGTAATACCTGAAATTCAGATAACCTATAAAATGACCAAATTACCCCTGAAACCATAAAACCTAAAAAAATAACTTATAAAATTCCGAAACAATTCCAAACTTCTGAAAACGATCTATATATCAAGTAAACTAATGTCTGGGACAACATCATATTATTTTGAATGTCCAAAAATTATTAATTCACATATACATTAATATACAATCCGAAAATAATAAATTAAATTAAATATATTTGTAAAATCATTTTAATAAGGATAAATACAAAACTAAATTAAGGAATTGTACACAAAATCAAATTGTGATCTTGTGATAATTTTGGGCCGAAATTCTGGACCTAAATTTCCCCCTCCTAGTCGGTTTGTTAAGAGTAAATACAAATCATATTTTCACAAAACCCTAAAATTGCCGAAACCCTAAAACCGCCTAAACAAAAATCGACCCAACCTCCATCCGATCTTCTGGACCTGATCAAGCAATTTTCTGGAGTTCTTCAAAGTATAATCTAGCTAGGAAAAATACGATTTGGGTTGTGGAAGGCTTCATTCGATCGCGGTATACTTGTTTTGTTCGATTTGTTGCGTACGAGAGGTAATAATCCACACGACTGATCCTTATGTTCTAAAATTAATATAAAATTTTTCTAATGATCCTTAGGTCGAATATAACTCAGGAAAAATGATAAAAATGAATCATGCAAGCTTAATTAAGCGTACGAAAATTAAAGAGATAAAACACACTTAATTTCCAAATATTGCTATACGAATTTTCTGGGTTGTAATCATAATTTTTACATGTTCTATGATGATAATATAAGCCTAGAAAAATATCCATGTGATTTTTAGAAGCTCGGAATAATTAATCATGAATTATTTTATAATCGGATTACATGAAAAATAAAGAAAAATTAGGAAGAAACCCTAGAATGAATTAGGGTTAGGGTTTATGTTGTTAAATCTGGTGTAATTAATGCTAACAAGGATTGAATAATTATGGGATAATGATTGGGATGCATTAGGGCTTGGTTTTGTAAATTAAAAAGTATATACGATTGAGTTTTTAAACTAGAAGGGTATGTTTTGCCAATTTTGAAACTTGTGGGTTATTTTTATAATCTTATTTAGGTCTGGGATAATGTGTAAAAATTATAACATGGGGTCCTTATGTGTAAAATTCGCAAGATATGGATTTAATTGTAAATATGGTGTTCGAATTGGAATTAATTAAAATAGAGGGACTAAAAGTGTAAATTCTGGAACTTGATGGGTCTGATTCGTACCACATATAATTCTGAGAGTATATTCTGTAAATTTGGAAAATAAAATGCTTGAGGTGTATATATAAACATGATAGGGATTTAATTTATGAATTATGTAAATGTAAGGTTTGTTTTGTAATTAATGAAACTAGAGGGGTATTACTTGTAAATTATGAAACCTAAGGGATTTAAAATGTCATTCTGAATAATATGAGTATTAAATCAGTAACTTGAAGTATTTTCCCTTTATACCTTTGAAATTGATGAAATTACAATTAAAACCCTAAACTATGTAAACTTGTCATAATTAACCCTAGACTTTTGTAACTTGATAAAATGTACCTAAACTCCATAATAACCCTTAAATAAGAACTTAACCTAATCTGGGATATTAACATCTTACTAAATCTAGAAAGTTACTTAAAATAGAAAGTTATTAAAATGAAAAGGTAAACTAAAAGTAATAATCTGAATTAGAATCCTTCGTAATTCCGTCTTCTACTTCTTTAGGTGTGAAGAAGGAGAAGCCCTGATTTCTGCTTCGTGTTTGTTTTCTTGTCTTTCTGTTGTGCTAATAAGGTACAGATATTCTGCCCTTTTTCAGTAAGGGTTTTCATTCCCTTTTTCTTTCAGCTTTTCATTTTCCTTATTAGGATTCACTATACCATTACTATGTTCCCTCCTGTTTGTGAACTTTTGATGTGATCTTGTTTGAATCTTTTGCCATGTACCCTTAAGATATGACTTTTGATTATTTGATAGTACGCCTGACCTTTGATCTACAGTTTGATATCCGAGCCAATCACTAGGCATGAGGGTTTCATGTCCATGTCATTGACGCACCTCTGACATGACTCTAGGGCAGGAGAGTGATGACCTGTTCCGTCCCTTATTTATTATCTGCTATGGCCATTATGATTATGATTATTGATTTTTCTGCGGGGGCGTATGGGTGCATCCTAGATTTGACCTGTTATCTGAAATTGTTATATGTTTATTGTTTATTATATCTGGTGACTGATGGTGTGTGCGATACACGTTTTTCACTTTGTCTGAGAGCTGATCACTCTACACAGGTTTGTTTTATTATATTGGTATGCTATGGTATTATCGGTCATCTGGGCTCGTGATGGATTGTTGTGTTCCTGTTTTCCTTAAATCTTATTCATTATTCATTTTATTTTCTTTGTTCTTGTTCCATTTCTTATTCCTTTCCTTTTGATTTTGTATCAGTATGATTTGTATTCCTGAATTGTTTTTTTTTTTTTTTTTTTTTTTTTTTTTTTTTTTTTTTTGTATTGCTACCTGCTACTGCTTTGTTTATCTATATATCTGTTCACTGAGCTTTTGAAGCTCAGCCGCATTTCTTTTCCTGCGGCAGGTACTTAAGCTAGGAGATGGGTTTTTAGCTTTAGGATGAGAGCGATCTATTTTGGATTTTGATGAAGCGAAAAGTGTACCGCTTTTAAGGGGTCATTTAAGCCCTAAATCGTATTTATTTGATCAAATATTGCCCTAAATCGTTCCTTTTGTCATTTTAGGTACTTTTGAGAAGAAATCTGGAAAAGGAAGCATTTTGGACGTTTTTGGAGCGTAAAAGTGAAGAAAACGACAAAGTCTCAAAATCATGCTGAAAGTTACCTTTGACGGCGTCAGGATTTACCCTGGACGGCGTCATGGCTTGGCAAGAAAAAGGTGGATGTGAAAATTACTCATGATAAGCCAGAGAAATTTGCATGGAATTCTGACGGCGTCACCCTTTGGAGTGATCAAGGGCGTCACGGCTTAATTCAAAGAGGGACGGCGTCACGTTCAAGGTCTGACGGCGTCAAGCCTTGATAAGCCAGAACGGATTTTGGAGAGCTAAAGAGGGACGGCGTCAAGAAGGCCATCCGGGAACCCTAAAAGCGGCGAGGTGACGGCGTCACACTCCATAACGTGACGCCGTCAGATGTAAAAATCTATATATAGTTTTGCAATTCTTTGTCATTAGTGTGGAACTTAGTGTGGAATTTTTGGGAGAAAACCCTAAGACGAATTTAGCTTCTTTTTCAAGGCTTTTTGCCTTGAGATCTTCCATGTTACATTGAAGATAAGTTATCAATTAATCATTCAATATGTCTATGTGTTGTTTGATTCTATCTTGTTCTTGTCTTTTGTTTAATATGTTAGGCTAGATTTATCTTGTGTTTGCTTAGATCTAATGAATCCTAGCTATTGATTATTGGTTATTGGTGTGTTATTAGTTGTATTGGATGATTGTTTATCTATGTTAGGCTTAAGAAAACTGGCTAACTTCCTATTCGGTAACTTGCTTGAACGTCTTAAGAAACATGAACCAAATGCGTACTAGAGGTTTTTATGGTTGTATTTAATGCATGAGCGAATTCTAGTGATCCCATGTTAGGAGCTTCCTAGCCGGATCGACATAGGAGTGAAGTAGGAGTTCATAGAGTTGGGGAAGTACGTACGCCACCCCACGATTGGTATTAAGGAATACACCCGTCATCCACGCAACTAATACACACTAATCAACCGGTAAAAGATAGTTAGGGAGTAAGGAAATCTAAGTAAACACATTCCTCTACACATAAGTTTTCACCACATTTTATTTTCAGTTATTTTATTTTATTTGCATTTGTAGTTATTTGGGTTAGTTGACTAGCAACTAATTCCGCCCACTCCTTCAAACCCGAGATTTTACTTGCTTTCATAAAAACATAAAAAATACAAAAAGAATCTTCTTTCACCCTTAGACCTAATTAGAGTAGTTTTTCATACCTAACGAACACTATTCCCTGTGGAGAACGATCAATCCCCCGTACTTACCACTACACTATACTACATCGGTCAGGTACACTGCCTGGTGGGGTTGTAAGCCTCTTGAGATCCCTTGAGAGGTAAAACCTGCTGTAAGGTTGCAAAACCACGCATCAAGTTTTTGGCGCCGTTGCCGGGGAATAGTTATTGTTTAGGTTGAATTGTTATTTCTATTAAGTCTACTCACTAGATTCCTTTCTAGTGAGATTTTTATTTTATTTTTCTAGGTTTTTCTTTAGTCTATCTTTTTTTCTTCGTGTCTTTGTTCGTAACCATTACCATCCGACATCATGGAATGTGGTAATATCCTTGATCCCAACAACCCACCACAACAACCACCTCCTAGAGCCCGTACTTTAGGAGAGTACTCCCGTCCTAGCCACCATGGCTATCGAAACACCATTGAGCTCACTCAAGGAGCCAATGTCACACCCTTGCGATCCGACACCATCCGGTTGGTGCAAAGCGGATGCGCATTCCATGGACTTCGTTCTGAAGATCCTAATCAACACCTCAAGGACTTTCTCAAAATTGTTGATTCTATAGACCTTGATGTTGCCACTCGAGAGACGACCCGATTGCGTCTCTTTTAATTCTCTCTGCGGGACCAAGCTAGTCAATGGCTAGAACGTCTACCCGCAGGATCCATCACCTCTTGGGATGATCTCACCACTCGTTTCCTTGCTCAGTTTTTCCCACCGGGAAGAACTACCAAGCTAAGGAATGATATCTTGATGTTCCAACAACGTCAAGGCGAAACCCTCTACGAGGCATGGACTCGATTCAAGGACTTACTCCAAAAAGTCCCTCACCATGGCATAGAACTTTGGCTCCAAGTCCAAATCTTCTATGACCATATCAATCTCTCCACGAGGCAAACCATTGACCAATCGGCCGGTGGTAAGCTACGTGATCTAAGTGCGGAACAATCATGGGCTCTCCTAGAGGATCTTGCTCTTTATGACAACGAAAGTTGGAGTGATCCCCGTGATTTGAATAAAACGGTCAAGGCAATATCTTTGCCTTTGAACAATTCAAGCACTTCCGACCGTAGGATCATAGAACTTGAAGACCAAGTCAAGTTTCTTATGAAATCCTACGAGGCTCCTAAACCTTCAAACCAAGTGAACAAAATCACTTCTTCATGTGAATTATGTAGTGGTCCCCACGACACTCGTGATTGCATGGAACTCCCCGAACAAGCTTTTGCGGACTACGCATCCTCGCGTACCGACGGAGCGGGAGACAAGTGGTACACTTTCAAACCCGAGCCCAACCCTTACGGTGATTCATACAACCCCTCATGGAGAAATCACCCAAACCTTAGGTGGAAACAAAACCAAAACGCACAACAAACTAATTCTTCCAACCCACCTAATCGTTTCCAATCAAGCGGTTCCAACATGAACCGTACTTTCAACAACAATCCTTCCGGAAATGGTAGTACCAATCATCTTGAAGGATTGATGTCCCAATTTATTGCATCTCAAGAAGCTCGGATAGCTAGATTCGAATCCGAATTCAATCAGCAACAAACGGAGATGACCAATAAAATTGACAACTTGTTGAAAGCCCTCAATAACCAAGTGCTATCACCTCCACATAAGGACGCTAGGAACACAAATAGCGGACCCCAAGTCAAAGACCCTTCTTCATCCAAACATGTCCACTTCGTCAACGTTGTCACTATTAAACCAATCGATGGGAGCATGGAAGAAAGTGACAAGAATGAGGGTAGGATAGAAATTGGACCTAAGGATGAGGTTAAGAAAGTCGAGGTTGATAAGGAAGTTAAGAAAAGTGAAGTAGAGGAAGTAGATAATGATGAGGACTACTTCAATAGGCTACCCACTAAGGAAGAGCGCGCATATCATAAGGACTTATTCGATGACCCCGAGACACCATACTTCCTAGGTAGACCAATTATAAAAATGGGCGACCCCTCTAATCTCAACATACCATGCAACATCGGACATCTACATGTGTGGAAAGCTTACATCGACCTTAGATCGCCCATAAACATCATGACTAGAGCCCACTACAACTTGATAATGAAGAATCAACTTGGGTATAGGATGTTTCCTGATAAGGGTTGGATGAGTAACTTCACGGGAAGAGTTAAGGGATTACCGGTTTACGTAGGAAACTTCACCTATGTCACCGACTTTGTAATTGTAGAAGATATCCGCCCAATAGTCGATGCATCCTTAACTCAAGTGGTTTTTGGAAAACCATTTGTTGAGGTCTCTAGAATGACTTATGAACCTTCCTTAGGGATAGTTAGATTTAAGGATGAGACCGATGAGGTAAACTACCAAATGCCATATAAGATAGAGCAATTCCAACACTTGTCAAATGTTGAGAAGGAGCTTAAGCAAGCGGTCTACTATAGGAATGATGAGGATAGGAGTAAAGGAGTAGACTATGTTATGAAAAGGATATTCGGTTTCTACAATGATTGTTTGAAATTAGGACCAGAATATAAAACCGGAAAGGAGAATGGCCTAGGAACCGTGACCAATGATGGAATCACGTAATGTAGCGTGACTTTGAGTCTAGCTACAAGACTCGTTAATAAAGAAAAGCGCTTCTTGGGAGGCAACCCGAGCTTTATTTATTTGCTTTGTGTGTTTATTTCTTTGTTTGTTTGATTTTATTTGCTTCCGTATGCATGTTTAATTATTATTATTATTGATTCATGTTCAAAACTAAATTGTGAAAATGCTTTATCTTGTTTTTAACTTCGTCTTAATTACATATAAAGGTATTTTGCAAAAGATAAGTGTAAGGGAAATCCAAATCAGTTTATTAGAACACAAATGAGCATGAATCATAATAATATTAAATTAGCATACATATTAGTATTTGTTTGAGTCAAATGCTTGTATCGAGTCATAGTGATGTTTTGCAGGATTTCCAGGAAGTAAGGTAAAGGTTTTTCCAGAAATTTTCCGAAAACTTAACATGAGAATTTTGTCAGGTCATTTCTGACGGCGTCAGGGTCTATAACCTGACGGCGTCAGATTTAATTTTCAGAAATTTTTGAAAGTTTTGTTTTCATAAAAAGTTTTTATGAAATCTCCAACTTATAATCTCCAGGAATCTGCAAAATTATCATTCCACAAGCATTATATCCTTATAAGCATTATATATAGATTTATCCCGCCGTTGTTATGCAGGTTTTCGTGTTTGTTTTCTCAGGTTTAACAGGTTATTTTGGAAAAGGAGATGTTTATGGAATCAAGCTTATGGCGATGCATTAGTCATGGAGCTTCTACATTACCTTGGAAGAAGATTTAACCGTGTTATTTCATTATCCACCGAGCGAATCAGGGGAGTATTTGATTTCATTCTTTTACTTTTTGCTTTTACATCTTGTTATTTGAACATTGGGGACAATGTTCATCTTAAGTGTAAGGGGGGGTAAAAGTACGATTTTAGAGAATACAATTGCGCTTGATTTTTGTTTGATTGATAGTAGATGTGTAATAAAACTGAGATAAATACCTGTTAGGGTAATTTTAGTGCCAAATTTAAAATTTTTTTCAACATTTAGGAGTGAAACTTTGATCTTAATGAGCGTCTCACGGATAGGAGTTATATGACTAGCACAAAAACCGTACCACTAAAAAAATTTTCACCCCCAAATATGTGAGGTTCGCCCCTAGAATTGGTAGGAAAAGCATTTATGCTATGATGTGTGTACCGGTAGCACTTAGATTCTAGAACTTGCGTTAGGACCATTCCGAGGCCACAAGTGAGACTACATTCGTGTAGTTAGATTTACTACATGATAAGAGGCATTAGGATTAACCCATTGTTTTACACCTGTGTTTTTGTTATAATTACTTTGGCTACATTGGTCAAGTAATTCTCCCACACCCTTTGCGTTGTACTCATTTTTAGTACACGATACCCCTAGTACACCCCTCAGAGCCTATCTTTTCGTTTCGACCTTTAAGCATTTTACTTAAAGGAAGAATTTGTTACACCCCACTAAAATGTACACCCAAATCGCCTTAGCCTACCTTGTATGCACTCATTTTTAGTGCATTATTGTGACAACATTTGTTTAAACCCAAGTTAATTATCTAATTGATTACATGGTTGCTAAGTCGAGTCATATCCTTGTACATATTGTTTTGGGACGATTGGGACTCATGGGTAAAGTACTAGTGTAATGGAGTAATGGGGAAGAACATCATTTATTACCCCCATACGTGCTAAATATTTTAAAAGTACTCCAAGTGTTTTAATTATCTTAATTCGAGTCATTAGAATAGTATTTGTAAAGTTATGTAAAAGTTCAAGTGTAAGGGGAATGCAATGCCCTTTTGATGTATTATTTTGGATGGTAGGGCAAAAGTGTATGCAAAAAAAAAAAAAAAAAAAAAAAAAAAAAAAAAAAAAAAAAAAATCAAGAAAAATACAAAAAAAATGAGAAAAAGAAAAATAGAAAAAACATACGGACTACCATCCCGTTTCATTTTATGTTTAGTTTATGTTTTTGTTATTTTGTTATTTTGTTTTTAGCTTAAGATCGAGTCGAGTCTTGGCTTAGCAACATTGTATAGTACATGTAATTAATCAAGATCGTTAACTCGCCACCAGTAAAATATCCCGTATCCAACAAATCCGTGTTTATCATATCCCTACACCTAACGTTATAACCCATGTAAAAGCCCTTTTGATAGTTTATCTTTGGTGCTTACGCCTAGTGGAGGAGGTTTTCGATCCTTTCCCAAGCCTATGGTAATCTATTTGCTATGACAGGTAGTGAGAGATATTATCCGTTTTCATTTATGAGATTTATTTTGATGACACTTGAGAGATGTGAGTATCTAAACACTACTTGTGAGGTGCTAGTTTGTAATCTCCGTGCTTATTATGATTAAAGTGGAACGAATATTTGTTGTAATTACTTTTATGTTAGCATTAAATGACCCCTAACTTGTATTTTGATTAGAATAAAAGCGCATTTGCTTGAGGACAAGCAAATCTCAAGTGTAAGGGTATTTGATGAAGCGAAAAGTGTACCGCTTTTAAGGGGTCATTTAAGCCCTAAATCGTATTTATTTGATCAAATATTGCCCTAAATCGTTCCTTTTGTCATTTTAGGTACTTTTGAGAAGAAATCTGGAAAAGGAAGCATTTTGGACGTTTTTGGAGCGTAAAAGTGAAGAAAACGACAAAGTCTCAAAATCATGCTGAAAGTTACCTTTGACGGCGTCAGGATTTACCCTGGACGGCGTCATGGCTTGGCAAGAAAAAGGTGGATGTGAAAATTACTCATGATAAGCCAGAGAAATTTGCATGGAATTCTGACGGCGTCACCCTTTGGAGTGATCAAGGGCGTCACGGCTTAATTCAAAGAGGGACGGCGTCACGTTCAAGGTCTGACGGCGTCAAGCCTTGATAAGCCAGAACGGATTTTGGAGAGCTAAAGAGGGACGGCGTCAAGAAGGCCATCCGGGAACCCTAAAAGCGGCGAGGTGACGGCGTCACACTCCATAACGTGACGCCGTCATATGTAAAAATCTATATATAGTTTTGCAATTCTTTTTCATTAGTGTGGAACTTAGTGTGGAATTTTTGGGAGAAAACCCTAAGACGAATTTAGCTTCTTTTTCAAGGCTTTTTGCCTTGAGATCTTCCATGTTACATTGAAGATAAGTTATCAATTAATCATTCAATATGTCTATGTGTTGTTTGATTCTATCTTGTTCTTGTCTTTTGTTTAATATGTTAGGCTAGATTTATCTTGTGTTTGCTTAGATCTAATGAAACCTAGCTATTGATTATTGGTTATTGGTGTGTTATTAGTTGTATTGGATGATTGTTTATCTATGTTAGGCTTAAGAAAACTGGCTAACTTCCTATTCGGTAACTTGCTTGAACGTCTTAAGAAACATGAACCAAATGCGTACTAGAGATTTTTATGGTTGTATTTAATGCATGAGCGAATTCTAGTGATCCCATGTTAGGAGCTTCCTAGCCGGCTCGACATAGGAGTGAAGTAGGAGTTCATAGAGTTGGGGAAGTACGTACGCCACCCCACGATTGGTATTAAGGAATACACCCGTCATCCACGCAACTAATACACACTAATCAACCGGTAAAAGATAGTTAGGGAGTAAGGAAATCTAAGTAAACACATTCCTCTACACATAAGTTTTCACCACATTTTATTTTCAGTTATTTTATTTTATTTGCATTTGTAGTTATTTGGGTTAGTTGACTAGCAACTAATTCCGCCCACTCCTTCAAACCCGAGATTTTACTTGCTTTCATAAAAACATAAAAAATACAAAAAGAATCTTCTTTCACCCTTAGACCTAATTAGAGTAGTTTTTCATACCTAACGAACACTATTCCCTGTGGAGAACGATCAATCCCCCGTACTTACCACTACACTATACTACATCGGTCAGGTACACTGCCTGGTGGGGTTGTAAGCCTCTTGAGATCCCTTGAGAGGTAAAACCTGCTGTAAGGTTGCAAAACCACGCATCAGAGTTTGACCTTAGTCACTTAGCTTTACCATTTGAACTCCTATTTATTTTGATATGCCATTGTTTAGGCATTTGAAGATTGGATTTTGTACTTCAGTTATTTTGTCTTGCATTTTGATTTAAGTCATGTTGACTTATCTTGGATCTAATGTTAAGACTTTTGATGTTTTTATTATTGAATGTTCTGTGACTTCTGATATGCCACCATTGTTGTGATATCTTTACCCTTGTCGGGTTGGGGTGTTACAATTTATGGTATCAGAGAACAGGCATTCAAAGAAACCTTAGAGCTTAGGCTATCGACCTGTGAGAATTGGGTAGACATTAGGTTTCCTTTCGCGCACTCTTTTCCTGTCCTGCTCTGCCATGTTTTCTTTCCTGCTCTATCATCTTCCGTTTGATCTTTCTAATCTTTTGAAAATCCTGTAGATGGTTGTTACTCGTCATGGTGACTATTCTGAAGAGGAGGAGCAAATCCCTAATCTGGAGGAGTTAGTGGCTAATGCTATAGCCAATCTACTATCTGGGCTTAATGCCAACGAGGTGATCACTAGGATGATCAACGATTTTCGTAATGGAGCTGGTCCCTCTGGTGGTTCTGGTGGTGCTGGTGGTTCTGGTGGTGCCGGTGGTTCTGGTGGTACTGGTGGTGGGGGCCGACCCACTACCATTAATGGTTGGCTTGAGAGTTTCAATAAACTCAAACCGTTGTCTTTCAGTACTGTTTCTACTCCTCACGCTGCAGAGGACTGGATTACTCACATGGAGAAGCTGTTTGAGGTACTGGGTTGTGAGGATGAGTTCAAGACTCGTCTGGCTGCATTTAAGCTTGAGGGTGATGCGCTTAACTGGTGGAAGGCGCACAAGGAAGCTAAGGGAGGTGATACTTATGTTCTTGGTTGTACTTGGACTGACTTTCGTACTACGTTCTATAATAGGTACTTCCCTGTGTCTGAGCAGCAGAGATTTATTCGGGAGTACAACACTATTGCCCAGCTAGATTCTGAGAATGCAGGGGAATTTTTGGAGCGATTCCAGAGATTGGTTAGCTTTGTGGGTCCGGTTGTTGGGGATGCTGAGCATCAGGCTAGGCACTATAAGTGGGCACTGAAGAGTTGGGTTTTAGATCGTCTTCTTAATCAGGAGTTCGCTGATCCGTCAGCATGTTGCGACGCAGCTCGCAACATCGAGATTTTTCATGAGAAGGTGGGTTACAAGCGAAACCGTGATGGCGACAGGATTCAGCAGCAGAGTCAGAATCGGGACAACAAGGGGTTTTCTGGTAAGGGCTTTGAACAGCGGAGCCATTCAGATCGTGGTCGTGATTATCAGGGTCAGCCAGGTAGGAGCTATGATCAGCGGAGACCAGATTCTAGGGGTCAGGATTCTGGTTCGGTTTCTAGGCAGGGTGATGAGCGCCAGGGGCGCAATAATGGTCAGAAGCAGTGGAAGGATCAGCCTTCTAAGGGTTATCAGCAGCAGTCTCGTGGTTCTGGATCGAGTTCTCAGAAGGGTTCATCGGGGAACTTACCTCCACCTCCTATCTGTACTACTTGTGGGAAGAGTCATCCCGGACCGTGTCGTAGGGCATCTGGTGCGTGTTTCCGATGTGGGTCTTCTGAACATCGGGTGAAGGACTGCCCAAAGAAGAATCCTGCATCTGCCGGGAACTATCTTCTTCCTCCTCCTCCTCCACCTCTGAATACTGGGCGTGTGTTTTCTACTACGCGGGATCAGGCGGCTAAGGCTACAGGTACCATTACCGGCTTTTTGTATATTGGTGATTTTACTGTTTTCGCGTTATTTGACACTGGAGCAACACATTCTATCATATCTATGAAATTGGCTAAGAAACTGAACATACCTTCAACACCACTAAATAACCCAATTGCTATATCTACCCCCATGAAAAACCATATTCTTATCAACCATGAATATTTGAACTATCCGTTACGCTTCGATGATCGGATTCGTCTGGCAAATTTACTCCCTCTGGACATGATTGACTTTGATGTCATTCTGGGTATGGATTGGTTGGCTTCTCATCGAGCAACCATTGACTGCCACACCAGAAATGTGATTTTCGGTGATCTGAATAATCCTAAATTCATTTACCATGAATCTCATCCTCTTAAAACTGTTAAAATCATTTCTGCTTTGAAAGCAAGAACCCTGATGTCTCATGGTTGCCAAGGTTATCTAGCCTCGGTTAAAGATTCATCTGTGGAGAGTCCGGATATTTCTAGTGTCCCCATTGTTCGGGATTTTGCTGACGTTTTTCCTGAAGTACTTCCTGGTCTTCCTCTGGCTAGAGAAGTGGAATTTTCTATTGATCTGATTCCCGGTGCCGAACCTATCTCTAAGGCTCCGTACCGGATGGCACCTGTTGAATTGAAAGAGTTAAAGGAGCAACTGGAAGAGTTGCTGGACTGTGGATTTATTCGACTTAGTGTTTCGCCATGGGGTGCTCCTGTGCTTTTCGTGAAGAATAAGGATGTGATGAAGCGAAAAGTGTACCGCTTTTAGGGGGTCATTTAAGCCCTAAATCGTATTTATTTGATCAAATATTGCCCTAAATCGTTCCTTTTGTCATTTTAGGTACTTTTGAGGAGAAATCTGGAAAAGGAGGCATTTTGGACGTTTTTGGAGCATAAAAGTGAAGAAAACGACAATGTCTCAAAATCATGCTGGAAACAGTACATGACGGCGTCACTCTTTGCTAGGTGACGGCGTCAAGCTATGACAAAGAGGTGGATATGAAGATTACTCATGACGGGCCAGAACTATTTTGGTACTGGAAGGTGACGGCGTCACGCTTTGTGACGCCATAGGTGGTCACGGTTTAATTTAAAGAGAGACGGCCAAGAAGATCTTGAAGGTGATGGCGTCAGGACTCATCCTGACGACGTGATAACGCTCAAATCTAACATGTTTTTAGGAGCGTTATTGTGGATTTTATGCATATATATTGGTCACTTTTATGAACTTATGGTACTTAATTGAGTATAATTTATGTTTTAGGTTCATGGAAGCTCAAGTACAAGAAAACGAAGAAAAAGATGAATAAATGATCAATAAACGAAGATTTATGCATGTATGAAGAATTCCTGACAAAAGCGAGTTTCTTGGAGTATATTCGAGAAGATAAAGTCATGAAGTTGTCACTCCAAAGACTCAAGAATAAAGCACATGAGGGAAAACGAGAAAAGAAATGAAGAAAAGAAGCTCAAACGAAGAATTATTGGAAGACTCGTTGTTCCCGACACACCTCCACCATTTTGGCCATAACTTGAGCATACGAACTCGGATTTAGTTGATTCATGCGCCCACGGAAAGCTAAGAGAAAGATCTATAACTTTGGTTTTTATCACTTCTGGCCAGGAGGCTCCATCCGATCGGTAGGAGCCCGCAACCGATTCGGATGGAGCTAACTTTTGCATCCATCCGATCGGTATTGCCCCGTATCCGATCGGATGGCTGAAACTGACTTCTCCAAGTTATTTTTAATGCTTCCTTAAGTGCCATTAAGTCCCAAGTCCGATCATGTGCCTCTATTAACTCCTAAACCTGCTACTTTATGACACTTTGTGCCCAAGTAACTTACTTGTTGGCTAAGGGTGGCTTCCACCTATTAATAAGACCATCTTGGCATGGTTTTAGGAGTGATATTCTAGCCTCCAACCTTAAGGACGAATTTCCACAAACTATTATCAACCCCAAAAGGCCACAAACCTCTGCCATTTCCAGAAGTAGTGCTCAAGTGCTCGACGAAGTGTTCGGGTGTGATTTTCCGGCTTGGTTAGAAGTTGTAGTTGATTGGAGGCTTGAAGGTTGCTATAATCCTTCACCTTTGCCTATTGTAATCCATACTTTGGGTAAACTTTGTTACTTTTATATTTCAAGATGTTTGTTATTGATATGATCTATGAGTTTATGTCTTTGGTTGACATGAGTGGTTAGTTTTATTTATACTTGTTTGGAATCATGTGAATATTGATATGGAGTGTTTGGTATTTTGCAATATAGAATTATGGTTTGCTTATAAGTTTGTTTGAATATTAACATGTCTAAATAACTTGTTGATGAATCATAACCGGGTTTATAAGGTCGAAAGAACTTCTTGTTATGATTTGTTCCAAATGTTAATGCGCATATATGTTTGGCATTTCATAATTGACAACTATGAATAAACATGTTAAATGGATTTGTTGAGGTCGAAAGGGTTCTTATGAACAAATTGGTAAAACTAATATTTCTAACAAATGGTTTATAATGAATTGGTTTATAATAACATTAAGGCCGAAAGGAAGTGTTAGTCTAAACCGTAATATATGCAATTTCATGATATCACCCATTGAATTGGAATTGTATGAACTTTGATTTTGTTTGCTATTGCTTAATATCTACCCGATACTCCATACACTCCATTGAAATAGACACTAGTTCCAAACAAGTATTGTTTTTAATCTTATTGAATTCACATAATCATCATTCTTAGTGTTACTCGTTGCTTATATGGTATTTTTGGTCGTGACAACCAATTACCACCTTTTAATTGCTTATTGTTACATAGATTCTTCACAACTGAAAACACCCAAATCCCAGTGAACGACCTCGGCTTACCAAACAAAACTAGCTACATACGAAAGGGTCATACTTGCCCGTGTGTTCTTAGCTTTATTCGGTAATTCGTGTTATAAATTTAAAACTAGTAGTCGCGAGACACATCAAGTTTTTGGCGCCGTTGCCGGGGATTTGTTTGTGTTTTTGTGTGCTTTGAATCTGTGTTTTAATCATTCCCTAGTTGTGCCGCTTTTGCTGTTAAAAAAAAATCCGAGCTGTCTATCCGATCGGTTTTTCATCTAACCGATCGGTTGTCCCCAAATCATTTTTACCGAGCTGATCATCCGATCGGTAGTCCATCTATCCGATCGGTTGTTCAAATCCAAATTTTACCGAGCCAACCAACCGATCGGCTGGAACACCCAACCGATCGGCCAGACTCACTTCCTAAATCAAATCGATCTAACCGATCGGTACGAGCCCGTATCCGATTCGGCTAGACCGTTTTCGCCCAACAAAAATCCTCCAACTGATCGGCTGGAAGCCTATGCCGATCGGTTGAACCGTCCTGTTCAGAAACCAACAAAAAAAAATTTTCTTGCTTTCTAAGTTTTGTTTATTTATTTTTCTTCTTTCTTTTGATTTCTAGTTTTGTTTCTTTTTCCGTAGATTTCTTTTACAAGTTTTATTTAGTTATATTTGTTTAAACATCTCTAAAAAAAAAAAGTCATAACTAGTTTATTTTTCAAAGTTTTCTCGTAGTAACTAGTAATAATAAATAATAGTCACCTTTTTCTAAAAGTAGATAGTTTATTTTTTTGTTTACGTCATCTTAAAAAAAAATACAAAAAGATTTTCTTAATGTTCGTTTTAATTATGTTTTATTTTTCACTTTTTATTCGTAATTCTCAATGACTTTTTGCAAATCGCTCCGGGTTTGTATAAACCCGCGTTCTTGGGGTAAACAAATCGTTGGTCCACTTCACGAACTTAAACGTAAGTTCAAAAAGAAGACTCGTAACCCCGATAATACACCAAATGTACCCCCCGAGATCGAGTCATCCGAGCCTTTTTCTGAGATCGATTCATTTGAACCCTTTATCGAATTCAAGTCACCCGAACCTTACACCAAACAACCGTTCATCGAGGAACTTGTCGTTGTAACAAAACTCAACATATTTGAGGAGAAAGTCGAAACTCCACCCGATTCCCCAACCATAATCGTCATTGATCCCGATGATCAACCCATGTGGTCAAGCACTAGGATCGTTGCTCCAACACCTAGTTCCGCTATTATTCAACGCCCTCTTTCCAACAATTTCCATATCAAGGGTACCCACATACAAATGATTCGCGAGAATCAATTTGATGGGAGAATCCGGTCCGATCCTCACCAACACATCACTGATTTTCTTGAGATTAGTAACCTATTCCAATATGGTGAAAATCAAGAGGAAGCGATTAAATTGAGGACTTTTCCTTTCTCATTAACTGGAGAAGCCAAGATCTGGTTGAACGAATTAAATGAAGGAACAATTACTACGTGGGAAGACATGAGAAAAGCTTTTATTAGCCGATACTTTTCTCCCGCTAAGTTTAAACGTCTCCTGAACGAAATTCACAACTTTCACCAACTCGATCATGAAACTCTCGTTGATGCCTGGCTCCGAATGAAAAATATGCTTCGCACTTGTTATGGACACGGTCTAACCAAAGGAGCGATAATTCAAACATTCTATCATGGTTTAGATGATCCAACTCAAGGAATATTCGACGCTGGAGGAATTTTCCTCCATAAAACTCCCAACGAAGCATTCAAACTTCTCGAGGACAAGGTCCAACTCAAGCTCGATTTTTCGGAAAATTCTCTAATCGTGCCAAAACCAAAAACCGTTGTTTCCGCCGGTGGAAGTAACGTCAATTCCGATCATTCCTTATTGATGGAGAAATTGGAAGCTCTAGCTAGACATATGGACAATGAATTCAAGAACATAAGGAAAGAGATGAAGGAGATACGAGATGCTCGTAGATACGATGAAGATGAAAATGCTTCAGATTACCACACGGATGATGACATGCTGATGTTTGAACCTAATGAAGCAAGATATCACGACGGATATCACAATCAAAATTCCAGAAATTCGTACTCCTATTCAAGCCAAAACCCGAACCATGACCATCCTCACTTCCTACCCCAAGATGAAATGCCACATCCATCACAATATTCCAAAACCTCACCGGAGGAGATGATAGAATGGATGGAGGCAAATGAGAGTATGAAGAACAATGTGGTGGAAAAGAAGTTGGGTGATAAGCAAGAAGTCCATTGTACCGAATCACTTCCTCATACAACAAATTCCAATCCAAGACATGAATTTGTCTACAAACCACCATCAATCCGAAACGAGAATGATAAGGGTGATGTTGAAGTTATTGAGGAACCCATTCCAACCATGCCTAACCCAAACCAAATCATGTCTAATTCACCAACCGTGTCACCTTTTCTTGAGGATTGCACCGAGCATATCCCAACCACTGAACCCTTAGTAAGAGAGAAGATGTTTACACATGATGAATTCAATGCAACTGGAGGCATTGGAAATAAAGTCTTGAAAGAGAAAGAGATTGAAAAGGATGAAAAAGGAGTGTCAAAGATACCCTACAAGAGTGGAGAATTGGAAAGAAAGCTAGTCAAGTGGTATAATCAACAAAATCGAGTTTCTTCAAAACAAAATGGTAGGATTGATCCACCTCTTCCAAATCCTATTGAAAACGTGAATGACACATTCACGAGGAGTGTAAAGTCTGATGAACCTCTGAAAAATCAAAAAGATTCGCCACATGACTTCGTTTTTAATAAAATCGATCAAGCGTTCAAGATAACTAAAAGGGATTATCACGTGGTCAAATCAAAAGAATCCCCGTCACTTGAGAAGTACATACCAAAGATCCCATACCCTCAACGTTTAAGAACCAAAATTCCCCATTTGAACCGTATCATCAAAGAATCCTAATCCGGGGAAGAGTCTAGCTAATGACTCAGTAATAAATTAAGCGCTTCTCGGGAGGCAACCCGAGCTTTTACTTGTTTGTTTGCTTATTTCTGTTTTAAATAAACATGTACACCCTTTTTGCAGAAATTCTCTTCAAAACTTGGAAAATCTTAAGTGTGGGGGTGCTACATGCTAATATATTATTGTGTACATATGTGTTTGTGTGTTTTATTTACTTTTGTTTATTTTCGTGTTCATTACGTTATGCGTTCTTGTTTTGTCATTAAAAAGTTTTAAGTAAAATTTGTTTTGTTTAAAAAAAAAAAAAAAAAAAAATGTTTTGAACTTTGTGGGTATGTTCTCTGGAAACCCTCACGAGACTTCACTCGTCCACTCGGGCCACCGAGGGGTTTAAAAGGCTTGTTGCATACGCTAAATGCAATCGTGATGCCTACGAAAGTGAGTTTTAGAATTTTACGCGTTTTTTTTTTTGTAGTTTAGTTTATTTTTGCAGATTTAATAAGCTCTTGGAGATTGGATTATTGGTGACGCTATACTTGGTGTGGAGATGTTTTGTGAAAGAGAAATCAATTGATCTCATAAGCTTATGCTAGCATTTGCTTAGCACCTTATCATATGGAGTTCGATCACTATTTCTTGGCCCGGGAAGTTTCGTTTCTCTTGGATTATTTATTTACTTATTTATTTTCCCTATTTTACATGCTTTGAAGTTTATTTTTCATAATGAGTACAATGCTTAACTTAAGTGTGTGGGGGGGGGGGAACTAAAATAGTGAAAAACGAAACTAGTTTTAAATTTTTCATATTTTTGGGCCAATTTAAAAAAAAAATAATAAAATAAAAAAATTGTATGCTTGTTTGCCCTTATGATCTAATTGTTTTCACGCTTTTAGGATAATATATTAGAATAACTGGATCATCCCACTGGTGAAATATGTAAATTTTGAAAAATTCGAGATGTGTCCCGATTAATATTGCAATCCATTCTGGGATCGATAACATTTGCTAGCACATATTATAGCCCTTTCCACTAAATTGTGAGGATTTTAGCCTATTTTATATATAGCATACATCTTTTATGCTTGGATCTTTTGCTATGAGTGTGCCGGTGATTTTATTTATTCTAGAACTTGTACTTGTAAATCATTACCAGACCGCAGTAAGATTGCATTCGTGTGATATAAGTGTATTCGTGTGATAAAGAGGCACCCTTAGGATTAAACCAAATGGCCTTCCGTTTACATCTAATGATATATTAGCTAACCACATCGGTTAGTTAATCACCCATATGGACCCATTTGTTAGCGTTTATCTTTAGCGCTAGATACCCTTAGTTCACCCTCCGAGCCAATCCTTTTTCATTTTTGTTACATCCAGAAAAAAAAAATACAAAAATTTTTTACACTTTAAACCTTAGCCTAACCCTTTGTCAAAGTCTAAATGGTTGGTTGCTAGTTGCTTGGTATGTTGGATTGTTTTTGATGATTAATAGTTTGGTTACACTTCGTTATTTGAATGTGCCATTCCGACAAAGATGAAGGTGCCCAACTTCTTATTTGTATTTTTTGTGGTGTATGCTTGTGCGAAGTGTGGGGGAGATGTGATGTATGGAAGAGAGGTGTTGAAAAAAAAAATGTGAAAAGAAAAAAAAAAATGAATAAGTCATCGGAAAAAAAAAAGAAAAGAAGAAAAATATATGTGATGACAATTATAGCCAATGTGCTATATTATATATGAAGATGAAGAAAGAAAGTTATGTGATATGTTGTTAGCCAATATGCTAAGTATGAAGAATATTGTTATGGCGAATCGATGTATCGGTATTTGAAGAAGAGGAAGTTGTTAACTATAATCATTTACGGGTTTGCGGTTTGTTTAGTGACTAGCAACATGGGTATTAGACTTGACTTTATTTTTCTTTTAAAACCAATTTCATAAATACTCCCATGCCTTATCCCTACCCTTTTGGCTTTGTGAAATTATCAAGTGTATTGACATGTAGTGACCATCCGATTTCTTGAGGAATTAGGTAGCGTTGTTAGCGATCTAAGGTTATCCTTAGTGACCATCCGTTATTTGGTGATGCAAGAATTCGTTGCTAGCGAGCTATTATGTTTTGCATAAGATAGTTGCACATAAGTCTGATATAACCCCTGAAGCCTTAAACCCGAATAAAAGTCCTCTTTAGATGTTTACACTTTGTGCTTACGCCTCGTCGGTGGAGTTTTGTTTCTTGTACAAGCTTATGGTAATAAACGAATCATGACTGAGCAATGAGTGTGATTTCTCTTATATATACTCCACTACCTAAATAAATGAGTGATTGAGTGAATTATACTTCGTTTCTTTTTCGTGAGGTGTTTAGAAATGTTACTCAAGCAAGAAAATCTTCATACATCTCGGTTTTTCACCCTAAGCGCTTAAAAACGATGAATCGTATCTTGTACTTGTACTTGGTAGATTTGCATCATAATTTTTATAATCATTTTTTATGCACCATGTGGGATTTATTTTTCTTAATATTTGCTTGAGGGCAAGCAAACCCTTAAGTGTGGGGGAGTTTGCGCTCATTTTTCGCTTATTTTTCCCTTTTATTATTAAATATATAAAAAAAAAATAAAAAATAATAATAAAAAAATAATAAATTTTTTTTTCTGTCCAACCGATCGGATGTGAGAGCACCCGAGTCGGTTGGCATGCTGCATGTTTCTACGAATTGTCCATCCGATCGGATGGAAGTGTAAACCGATCGGATGGATGCCTCGTTAAAGTTTTCAAAAGTTCAATTTTTCTTTTCGTTTTGTCATTTAGGTTTGAATTTTAATTTTTCTTTTCTTAGATTTGCTTGAGGGCAAGCAAAGTTCAAGTGTGGGGGATTTGATAACGCTCAAATCTAACATGTTTTTAGGAGCGTTATTGTGGATTTTATGCATATATATTGGTCACTTTTATGAACTTATGGTACTTAATTGAGTATAATTTATGTTTTAGGTTCATGGAAGCTCAAGTACAAGAAAACGAAGAAAAAGATGAAGAAATGATCAATAAACGAAGATTTATGCATGTACGACGAATTCCTGACAAAAGCGAGTTTCTTGGAGTATATTCGAGAAGATAAAGTCATGAAGTTGTCACTCCAAAGACTCAAGAATAAAGCACATGAGGGAAAACGAGAAAAGAAATGAAGAAAAGAAGCTAAAACGAAGAATTATTGGAAGACTCGTTGTTCCCGACACACCTCCACCATTTTGGCCATAACTTGAGCATACGAACTCGGATTTAGTTGATTCATGCGCCCACGGAAAGCTAAGAGAAAGATCTACAACTTTGGTTTTTATCACTTCTGGCCAGGAGGCTCCATCCGATCGGTAGGAGCCCGCAACCGATTCGGATGGAGCTAACTTTTGCATCCATCCGATCGGTATTGCCCCGTATCCGATCGGATGGCTGATACTGACTTCTCCAAGTTATTTTTAATGCTTCCTTAAGTGCCATTAAGTCCCAAGTCCGATCATGTGCCTCTATTAACTCCTAAACCTGCTACTTTATGACACTTTGTGCCCAAGTAACTTACTTGTTGGCTAAGGGTGGCTTCCACCTATTAATAAGACCATCTTGGCATGGTTTTAGGAGTGATATTCTAGCCTCCAACCTTAAGGACGAATTTCCACAAACTATTATCAACCCCAAAAGGCCACAAACCTCTGCCATTTCCAGAAGTAGTGCTCAAGTGCTTGACGAAGTGTTCGGGTGTGATTTTCCGGCTTGGTTAGAAGTTGTAGTTGATTGGAGGCTTGAAGGTTGCTATAATCCTTTACCTTTGCCTATTGTAATCCATACTTTGGGTAAACTTTGTTACTTTTATATTTCAAGATGTTTGTTATTGATATGATTTATGAGTTTATGTCTTTGGTTGACATGAGTGGTTAGTTTTATTTATACTTGTTTGGAATCATGTGAATATTGATATGGAGTGTTTGGTATTTTGCAATATAGAATTATGGTTTTGCTTATAAGTTTGTTTGAATATTAACATGTCTAAATAACTTGTTGATGAATCATAACCGGGTTTATAAGGTCGAAAGAACTTCTTGTTATGATTTGTTCCAAATGTTAATGCGCATATATGTTTGGCATTTCATAATTGACAACTATGAATAAACATGTTAAATGGATTTGTTGAGGTCGAAAGGGTTCTTATGAACAAATTGGTAAAACTAATATTTCTAACAAATGGTTTATAATGAATTGGTTTATAATAACATTAAGGCCGAAAGGAAGTGTTAGTCTAAACCGTAATATATGCAATTTCATGATATCACCCATTGAATTGGAATTGTATGAACTTTGATTTTGTTTGCTATTGCTTAATATCTACCCGATACTCCATACACTCCATTGAAATAGACACTAGTTCCAAACAAGTATTGTTTTTAATCTTATTGAATTCACATAATCATCATTCTTAGTGTTACTCGTTGCTTATATGATATTTTTGGTCGTGACAACCAATTACCACCTTTTAATTGCTTATTGTTACATAGATTCTTCACAACTGAAAACACCCAAATCCCAGTGAACGACCTCGGCTTACCAAACAAAACTAGCTACATACGAAAGGGTCATACTTGCCCGTGTGTTCTTAGCTTTATTCGGTAATTCGTGTTATAAATTTAAAACTAGTAGTCGCGAGACACATCACGAAGTCAGATGCCATAGAGTGACGACGTCAAAATGACAACTTGCACAAGAAGAAAAGTCGTCACAAGTTAATCAAATCAATCATAACTTACGCGCGGAGTAGCTGTCACTGTTTTAGCCATAAAATCTTCATACGAACTCGGATTTAGGTGATTCAAGAGGCCACGGAATCGGGACGAAAAGATCTACAATTTGGTGAAAAAGGGGAGCTGACGCCGTCACTTGTTAAGGCTGACGCCGTCAGATCGATGCGGACAGAAAATCAGCTATAAATACAACATCACAACTTCACTTTTTGTAAGCCCCCAACCCTAGGTCCGATTTTAGGGTTTGGGTAGGTGATTTTCCAGTAGATTAGAAGGCTTGTATCATTACTTTTTCATCTTTGATCATTAATTTGATCATTGATTAGTGTGCAACTTTGTGAGGAGAAACCCTAAGACGAATTTTCTGCCATTTTTAAGGGTTTTATACCCTTAGATCTCCCATGTTTAATTGAAGATAAGTAATCATTTAATCAATCAATATGTCTATGTGTTGTTTGATTATATCTTGTTCTTGTCTTTTAATTAACATGCTAGGCTAGATTTATCTTGTGTTTGCTTAGATCTAATGAAACCTAACTATTGATTATTGGTTATTAGTGTGTTATTAATTGTATTGGATGATTGTTTATCGATGTTAGGCTTAAGAAAACTGGCTAACCTCCTATACGGTAACTTGCTTGAACGTCTTAAGAAACATGAACCAATGCGTACTAAGGTTTTTATGGTTGTATTTAATGCATGAGTGAATTCTAGTGATCCCATGTTAGGAGCTTCTTAGCCGGCTCGACATAGGAGTGAAGTAGGAGCTTGTAGAGTTGGGGAAGTACGTACGCCACCCCACGATTGGTATTAAGGAATACACCCATCATCCACGCAATTAATACACACTAATCAACCGGTAAAAGATAGTTAGGGAGTAAGGAAATCTAAGTAAACACATTTCTCCCCATATAAGTTCCACAACCTTTTCATTTTCAGTTATTTTATTTTATTTGCATTTGTAGTTAATTGGGTTACTTGACTAGCAACTAATTCCGCCCACTCCTTCAAACCCGAGATTTTACTTGCTTTCATAAAAATATAAAAATACAAAAAGAATCTTCCCTCACCCTTAGACCTATTAGAGTAGTTTTTCAATCCTGATGACACTATTCCCCTAGAGAACGATCAATCCCCCGGTACTTGCCACTTCACTATACTACACCGGTCAGGTACACTGCCTGGTGGGGATTGCAAGCCTCTTGAGATCCCTCGAGAGGTAAAACCTGTTGTAAGGTCGCAAAACCACGCATCAGGATGGGTCTATGCGTCTGTGTATTGATTATCGTGAGCTTAATCGCATTACTATTCGAAACCGTTATCCGCTTCCTCGCATTGATGACTTGTTTGATCAGTTGCAAGGAGCTAAAGTCTTCTCCAAAATCGACTTGCGATCTGGTTATCACTAATTGCAAGTTAAAGAGCAGGATGTATCTAAGACTGCTTTCCGCACCCGTTATGGACACTATGAGTTTCTGGTTATGCCTTTTGGCTTAACAAATGCTCCTGCTGTGTTTATGGATTTAATGAATTGGGTTTTCCATGAATTTCTTGATAAATTCGTCATCGTTTTCATCGATGATATCCTGGTATATTCTAAATCGTCCGAGGAGCACGAGTAACATTTGCGTATTGTACTGGGTATCCTGAGGCAGCAGAAATTATTCGCGAAAATTTTCTAAGTGTGAGTTTTGGCTGAACCAAGTAGCTTTCCTTGGTCACATTGTGTCTGCAGATGGTATCACCATGGATCCATCTAAGGTTGAGGCTATCACCAAGTGGCTGAGACCTACCACTGTGACTGAAGTCAGGAGTTTTCTGGGATTAGCTGGCTACTACAGGCGTTTTGTTGAAGGATTTTCTAAGTTGGCCTTACCTTTGACTCAATTGATACGGAAGGGTGAAAAGTTTGTATGGACAGATGAACGTGAGCAAAGTTTTGAAGAGTTGAAACGACGATTGGTGTCTGCACCTATTCTAACTTTACCATCGGGTTCTGGAGGTTTCCAAATCTATAGTGATGCTTCTAAGAAGGGTTTGGGCTGTGTGCTTATGCAAAACGGCAAGGTGATTGCCTATGCTTCGAGGCAATTGAAACCCTATGAGGAAAATTATCCAACTCATGATCTGGAGTTAGCAGCTGTTGTTTTTGCATTGAAAATCTGGAGACATTACTTGTATGGCGAATCATGTGATATCTTCACTGATCACAAGAGTCTCAAATACATCTTTACTCAGAAGGAGCTTAATATGAGACAGAGGCGATGGTTAGAGCTTCTGAAGGATTATGACACGAACATCCAGTATCATCCAGGTAAGGCTAATGTGGTTGCTGATGCACTTAGTCGGAAATCTGGAATGATTGCTAGTTTGGAGATTGATCCGCGTGTCCTCACGGACTTGGAGCGTTTGGATGTTGAGTTGTGTGTTCGGCGTGATGTTGGTTACTGGGCTAGCTTAAAGATTGAGTCAAATCTGATGTTGCGTATTAAAGAGGCTCAGAAAGATGATGGTGAGCTTTGGGCCATTGTTCAGAATATTGAAGAGGGTAAGCAAACTGAGTTTAGAGTTGATGATGATGGAGTTGTCTGGTATGAGGATCGTTTATGCGTGCCTAATGATTCTGACTTGCGTGAGGCTGTGTTGACTGAGGCTCACAGTTCTCCTTTCTCTATTCATCCTAGTTCTACTAAGATGTATCGTGATCTTAAGCAACATTTTTGGTGGAACGGTATGAAGCAAGATGTGGCGTTATTTGTGGCTAGATGTATGACCTGCCAGCAAGTTAAGATTGAGCATCAGTGAGCTAGTGGACTGTTACAACCTTTGGAGATTCCTACATGGAAATGGGATGAGATTTCCATGGACTTCGTTTCCGGTCTGCCTACGACTCGAAAAAGACATGATGCGATTTGGGTGGTCGTTGATCGGCTAACTAAGTCTGCTCATTTCTTACCAATTCGTATGACCTATAATATCAGTAAGTTAGCGGAGATTTTCCAACAAGAGATTGTTCGATTGCATGGTATGCCTTCGTCTATTGTTTCTGATCGTGATCCTCGTTTCACTTCACGTTTTTGGAAGGGACTTCATAAAGCTTGGGGCGCTCGCCTTAAGTTTAGTACGGCATTTCATCCCCAAACTGATGGTCAGTCTGAGAGGACCATTCAGACTTTGGAAGATATGTTACGGGCGTGTGCATTGGAATGGACCGGTAGTTGGGATGAGTACTTGTGTTTGGTAGAGTTTGCGTATAATAACAGTTGGCATGCGAGTATTCGAATGGCTTCCTTCGAGATGTTGTATGGTAGGAAGTGTAGGGCTCCCGTTTGTTGGAATGAAGTAGGTGAACGTCTAATTGAGGGACCTGAGATGATCGAGATCACGAATGAAAAGGTAGTTGTTGCTAGGGAGAAATTGAAGGAAGCGCGTGCTCGTCAGAAGAGTTATGCTGATAAGCACCGTCGTGATCTAGAATTTAATGTAGGTGATCGGGTATTCCTGAAAGTATCTCCTTTCCGTGGTGTCAAGCGTTTTGGAATAAAGGGCAAGTTGAGTCCCCGATTTATTGGACCGTTTGAAATTCTAGAGCGTATTGGGGAGGTTTCTTATCGTCTGGCTCTACCTCCTCAGCTATCTCATGTGCATAATGTTTTCCATGTATCTCTTCTGAGGGGATACAATTATCATCCATTACATGTGGTATCTTATCCGCTAGATCAGATCCGGCCTGATATGTCGTTGTCTGAAGAACCGGAAGCGGTTCTGGACCGTCAGGAACGATTCATGAGAAATAAAGTTATCCCGTTCGTAAAGATTCTTTGGAAGAACCACCCGGAGCGTGAGGCTACCTGGGAGACCGAGGAATCAATACGAGCTAGTTATCCGCACTTCTCGTTTTAATCTGGTATGTCTTGTTTTGTTTTCCGCTCTCTTTTCTTTCTGCTTTTTGCAAATTTCGAGGACGAAATTTTTTTTTGTTAGTGGGGAAGAAGTTGTAATACCTGAAATTCAGATAACCTGTAAAATGACCAAATTACCCCTGAAACCATAAAACCTAAATAAATAACTTATAAAATTCCGAAACAATTCCAAACTTCTGAAAACGATCTACATATCAAGTAAACTAATGTCTGGGACAACATCATATTATTTTGAATGTCCAAAAATTATTAATTCACATATACATTAATATACAATCCGAAAATAATAAATTAAATTAAATATATTTGTAAAATCATTTTAATAAGGATAAATACAAAACTAAATTAAGGAATTGTACACAAAATCAAATTGTGATCTTGTGATAATTTTGGGCCGAAATTCTGGACCTAAATTTCCCCCTCCTATTCGGTTTGTTAAGAGTAAATACAAATCATATTTTCACAAAACCTTAAAATTGCCGAAACCCTAAAACCGCCTAAACAAAAATCGACCCAACCTCCATCCGATCTTCTGGACCTGATCAAGCAATTTTCTGGAGTTCTTCAAGGTATAATCTAGCTAGGAAAAATACGAGTTGGGTTGTGGAATGCTTCATTCGATCGCGGTATACTTGTTTTGTTCGATTTGTTGCGTACGAGAGGTAATAATCCACACGACTGATCCTTACGTTCTAAAATTAATCTAACATTTTTCTAATGATCCTTAGGTCGAATATAACTCAGGAAAAATGATAAACATGAATCATGAAAGCTTAATTAAGCGTACAAAAATTAAAGAGATAAAACACACTTAATTTCCAAATATTGCTATACGAATTTTCTGGGTTGTAATCATAATTTTTACATGTTCTATGATGATAATATAAGCCTAGAAAAATATCCATGTGATTTGTAGAAGCTCGGAATATTTAATCATGAATTATTTTATAATCGGATTACATGAAAAATAAAGAAAAATTAGGAAGAAACCCTAGAACGAATTAGGGTTAGGGTTTATGTTGTTAAATCTGGTGTAATTAATGCTAACAAGGATTGAATAATTATGGGATAATGATTGGGATGCATTAGGGCTTGGTTTTGCAAATTAAAAAGTATATACGATTGAGTTTTTAAACTAGAAGGGTATGTTTTGCCAACTTTGAAACTTGTGGGTTATTTTTATAATCTTATTTAGGTCTGGGATAATGTGTAAAAATTATAACATGGGGTCCTTATGTGTAAAATTCGCAAGATATGGATTTAATTGTAAATATGGTGTTCGAATTGGAATTAATTAAAATAGAGGGACTAAAAGTGTAAATTCTGGAACTTGATGGGTCTGATTCGTACCACATATAATTCTAAGAGTATATTCTGTAAATTTGGAAAATAAAATGCTTGAGGTGTATATATAAACATGATAGGGATTTAATTTATGAATTATGTAAATGTAAGGTTTGTTTTGTAATTAATGAAACTAGAGGGGTATTACTTGTAAATTATGAAACCTAAGGGATTTAAAATTTCATTCTGAATAATATGAGTATTAAATCAGTAACTTGAAGTATTTTCCCTTTATACCTTTGAAATTGATGAAATTACAATTAAAACCCTAAACTATGTAAACTTGTCATAATTAACCCTAGACTTTTGTAACTTGATAAAATGTACCTAAACTCCATAATAACCCTTAAATAAGAAATTAACCTAATCTGGGATATTAACATCTTACTAAATCTGGAAAGTTACTTAAAATAGAAAGTTATTAAAATGAAAAGTTAAACTAAAAGTAATAATCTGAATTAGAATCCTTCGTAATTCCGTCTTCTACTTCTTTAGGTGTGAAGAAGGAGAAGCCCTGATTTCTGCTTCGTGTTTGCTTTCTTGTCTTTCTGTTGTGCTAATAAGGTACAGATATTCTGCCCTTTTTCAGTAAGGGTTTTCATTCCCTTTTCTTTCAGCTTTTCATTTTCCTTATTAGGATTCCCTATACCATTGCTATGTTCCCTCCTGTTTGTGAACTTTTGATGTGATCTTGTTTGAATCTTTTGCCATGTACCCTTAAGATATGACTTTTGATTATTTGATAGTACGCCTGACCTTTGATCTACAGTTTGATATCCGAGCCAATCACTAGGCATGAGGGTTTCATGTCCATGTCATTGACGCACCTCTGACATGACTCTAGGGCAGGAGAGTGATGACCTGTTCCGTCCCTTATTTATTATCTGCTATGGCCATTATGATTATGATTATTGATTTGTCTGCGGGGGCGTATGGGTGCATCCTAGATTTGACCTGTTATCTGAAATTGTTATATGTTTATTGTTTATTATATCTGGTGACTGATGGTGTGTGCGATACACGTCTTTCACTTTGTTTGTTTTATTATATTGGTATGCTATGGTATTATCGGTCATCTGGGCTCGTGATGGATTGCTGTGTTCCTGTTTTCCTTAAATCTTATTCATTATTCATTTTCTTTTCTTTGTTCTTGTTCCATTTCTTATTCCTTTCCTTTTGATTTTGTATCAGTATGATTTGTATTCCTGAATTGTTTTTTTTTTTTTTTTTTTTTTTTTTTTTTTTTTTTTTTTTTTTTTTTGTATTGCTACCTGCTACTGCTTTGTTTATCTATATATCTGTTCACTGAGCTTTTGAAGCTCAGCCGCATTTCTTTTCCTGCGGCAGGTAATTAAGCTAGGAGCTGGGTTTTTAGCTTTGGGATGAGAGCGATCTATTTTGGAGTTTGACCTTAGTCACTTAGCTTTACCATTTGAACTCCTATTTATTTTGATATGTCATTGTTTAGGCATTTGAAGATTGGATTTTGTACTTCAGTTATTTTGTCTTGCATTTTGATTTAAGTCATGTTGACTTATCTTGGATTTAATGTTAAGACTTTTGATGTTTTTATTATTGAATGTTCTGTGACTTCTGATATGCCACCATTGTTGTGATATCTTTACCCTTGTCGGGTTGGGGAGTTACAGCTATACCCATCCGATGTCCACTCAATATTTTTAAGCTTAATTGGCATAGAGCCAAGGAAATCAACCATCTTTTTGTACACAATAATGTTCTTGAAAGGATTGAAGTAATTCTCCATAGCCAATGCTCTCTCCATATCATCTTCAATATGTTCAAACGATGGGGCTGTTTTTCCATATTTTGGATTACCTTCATTGTCATGGCTAATATCAAATACATCCAACCAATCTTCTTCATCATCTGGTTCTTCATCTGCTAGAACTTTGTTTCTTTTCTTGGCATGGTAAATCCTTCTAGCCACTCCATCATCAATTTCCATCGTTCCTTTGCCATTATCAATTATTGCTCCAATCGTACTCAAGAATGGGCGTCCAACCAACATGGGTGTCTCTTTATCAATAGGTACATGCAAAATCAAAAAGTCACACAAATATGTTTGGAATCCTATTTGTAATCTCACATTCTTCACTTTACCATAAGCTTTTGCCATAGTATTATTTGCCATCAACAAAACATCATTGGAAGGACAAGCTCTTCCCAACTCCATAATCTTGTAAAGCTTATAAGGCATTATACTAACACTCGCCCCCGTATCGGCCAAGGCATTTATTGCAATGGTTCCATTCACTTTTAGTGGAATAAGGTAGTTCCCCGGATCTTCTTTCTTTTTAGGCAAGCCTTTCTCCATCACCTTCTCCTCTTCTTCTTCTTCAATTTCATTCTTCTTATCAAGTTTCATTTTCTCCACTGAAATTTCATCCAACAACTTCCTATAATGAGCATAGTGTTCCAACACATGTAGTATTGGTTTTTCATTTAACAATTCCTTAAACTTTGTAGTAATCTCCTCAACACATTTTGCTTCATCAATGGGTTCTTTTTTGGGTATTTCTTTTGGTAAGGGTGTTTGGTTAGAAGAACTTTCTCCTTTGACTAGTGTGGTAGGTTGTGGTAATGATGACGGTGAAGGTATAAGACCTTTAAAAGGTGGGTATTTTGTTTCAAACGAGTAGCTTTTCCCATCTTAACCATTTCCATGTTCCCAAGAATACCATCTTCATTGTCACAAACTTCTTCCATTTGTTCAATTAACCAATTAACATCTTTATCATCTTGTAATTCTCCAACCTTGACTTGCATTTCCCCTAAACCAAAATCAATGGTGCACTTTGTTGCTATCAAAAAATTTCTCCCAAACACAATGGAAGGATCCGTAGTATCTTCATACTCATCAATAATCAAATCCATAGCAAAGGTATAGCCATGAATGTCAATTTTCACATCCCGTGCTATCCTCCTATTATACTTGTCTACTTCATATTTCCCATTTCCAAACTTTTCATAAAAAGCAAAGGTCACATAACTATCACTTTGTCCAATGTTACATTCCGCATCCCAAGCTCCTAATCCTTCTATTCCACAAGGTGTGGAATACCTCATACTTGGTTCGTCATATTCTCTCAACTTAGCACGAGTGAAAGTTATCACCCGAGGTTTTTCCGGTTCATATTCAATACGTTCAACTTCTTTTCCTTTCGCTTGCAACTTCACCTTTTCAAAATCAACCATTTTCTCCATCCTAGCCATAACATCTCCATCATCCATCAATTCCATTTCCAATTTGTCCAAATAAGCCGAAACTTCGCTAGGTGAATCCATAACTAAAAATAAGCTAAACATTCATAAACAACACATCCAAAACAAACGTTAGGGGTTAGTAAAAAAAACAACTAAGTTATTCGAGAAAAAAAATCAAACTAAAATCTAAAACAAATCTAATATACAAAATAACTATTTAAATAAATAAAAGAGTAACAAAGAAAACAAACAATTTTTTTTTTTTTTTTTTTTTTTTACGGTTCACACCCAAACTGGCGGTTTGGGATGTGAAATTTTTTTACCGAGGGGTCAAACCGCCGCGGTTCATATTTGAACCGGCGATTTGAATTTGCAAATGTTTTACCGAGAGCATGAACCTCCGCGGTCGAGATTTGGACCGGCGGTTCAAGTGAAATTTTTTTTTTTTTTTTTTATGTTTCGAAAGGTTGAGCCAGCGGTTCAGAGCTGAGCCGCCCGGTTTGCAACAATATTTTTTCAAAATTTTTTCTTTTTCTTTTTCTTTTTTTTTACTTTTTTATATTTTTAACTTAACACTAGAACTAATAAAAAAATAAAAATAAAAATAAAAATAGAAACGAGAGAAACACATTGAAACTAGGACAAAGCAAATACTTAACAATCATTAACCAAATAACCCAAACAATCACAAAAAACAAACATGAAATAAACTCTAAAATCATGCAATAACAAGAACAAACTTTATGCTACTATTTACAACTAAACTAACCTAAACTAAACTAAACTAAAAAGGAGTAGTCCCCGGCAGCGGCGCCAAAAACTTGATGCGTTTGCCGGGAGGTGTATATATTATATCCTAATTTCATTCAAATTTTAAATTTATAAAATACCTTTTTACCATTTATTTAGGAAACACATACGAGAAAGTATACTCGTTCGATTGTAGTATGGTTTGTGGTAAATAAGGATCGTCCCAAGAGACTGCTTGTTTAGGTTTAAGCTATTTAGGTAGTAGCAAATAGAAAGAGTACTCAAGATTGTCACGCTCTAAAGCACTTTAAAGTAATTAAACAAACAATGGTTTTAAATCAAATCAATCAAACAAACAAATACTTGTTTAGGAACAATGACTAATCGTGATAGAATGTTGAACATGTTTGGGTGAAACTTAGAAGGCACATGTCAATTTTCACAAGGATCTCTAATCAATGGGTAATATCAAGAAAATCTATGTTTCTACTAGTTTCACGGGTGACTCCTTTCGGCCTACTCTCATCCCATTAAGCTAGCTCTTTTTGTGATCAAATGTTTGAAAAAGATGATTAGTTAAATTAGTTCTTACGAGTCTTTTCAACCCAATCTCGTGATTAAATATTTCCGAATTCATTTAAAACTTGAATACTTAATATTCGTCAATTATCAAATACCAATCCATTTGTGCACCAACTTCTTGGAATCAAACAATATTAGAAATCATTTCAACCCTTAAATCCAATAATGTTTAACCAACAAGTTTTAGAACACGAATTATATTTAAACAAACTCATGAAAATAATCACTTTTTCTAACAGACTAAACAACCAACATTCATACGAAAGTCACATCATTCCCAAACAAGCATCACAAATTATTCCATAACAAGCGTCATCATCAAACATAACATTTCATTCAACATCAAACGGTTCAACATGATTAATTAAAGTAAAGAAAATTACCCAAAAGTAAGATTACAATGAGTAATAAAAGAGTTATAGCACTCCTTAGGGCCTCTAATTGAACAAGGGAATCTTCCACCTCTTCTAGTAAGTATCTCCAACTCTTCCTTTGTTTCTACTTGGGATCTTCTTGAGAATGGCAGAGATTATTAAGCTCTTTTGGGTTTAGTAAGTAATGTGATCAAGTCCTTATGGTGTAAGGCTTGATTGTAAGTGTTGTATGTATTATGGGGTGCTTAGGGCTTTATTTATACTTGAATTCTTCCCCAAAAACTGATTTAAGCCTTGAATATCCATAAAAGAGAGGGCAATGATCGGACTCTAGTCATAATGGTAGTTAAAACTAAGAGTTAATGCAACTCTTCATCTCAGAAATTTCTCAACCCACGGTTTGGATCTTGAACCTGCGGCTGGGATGTCTGCTTGAACCTCAGGTTGAGTTTTATGAACCTTGGGTTTGAATCTCAGCTTCAACCTTGGGTTGAGATTGATTCTTGCACATGAATTTCAACTTTGAGCTAGCATATAACTTCAACTTTTAACACACTTTTTAGCACTTAATCTTGACTTCATCTTTTCATCCTTCTCATGTACAACGGAAATAATCATATCATGAATCAATATCTTTGTTGACGAGCTTTTCTTCAATATTTACTTGATTTTGTAGCTTTTCTTCGTCATTCCTTTAATATTTCCTTGTACCTAGACTTGAACACATCTTAACAACTTTTAAGCGTAAAATGATCATAAACATAACTAAATAATATGCAAAAACATACAAATAACGCGATAAAAACATGTACAAAATGAGCGTTATCATCGGCGCTGTCTCATGTTCAGCTCCTTTTGATCTAGTATGTGCTGAAGACTCTTTTGATCGGTGAAAACCGTGCACTTTGTACCATACAGGTAGTGTCTCCATATCTTAAGAGCAAATACCACTACTCCTAATTCTAGGTCATGTGTGGTATAGTTTTCTTCGTTCTTTTTGAGCTGTCGTGAGGCATAAGCTATAACTTTGTTTCTTTGCATTAGTACCGCACCTAAACCATGATGAGATGCGTCACAATACACTACAAAGTCGTCACTTCCTTCCGGTAGTGCTAAGATTTGAGCCTCACAGAGTTTTTGTTTTAGGAGTTGGAACGCTGATTCTTGTTTCTCTTCCCAGATGTACTTCTTGTTTTTCTGAGTGAGTTCTGTCAAGGGTTTCACGATCTTGGAAAAGTTTTCTATAAACCTTCGGTAGTAACCAGCGAGACCTAAAAATTGACGAATTTTGGTTGGAGTGGTGGGTGATGCCCAACCTTTAACCGCTTCGATCTTGGCAGGGTCTACGTGGATACCTTGGCTATTGATGAAGTGGCCTTGAAATTGTACAGTGGGAATCCAAAAATCACATTTGGAGAATTTTGCGTATAACTTTTCCTTCTTGAGCAACTCCAAAATGGTTCTCAAGTGTTCAGCATGTTCTTCCTTGCTGCGTGAGTAGATTAAGATGTCATCGATGAACACGATCACGAATTTGTCCTTGTACGGTTTGCATACTCGGTTCATCAAATCCATGAACACTGCGGGTGCATTGGTGAGACCAAATGGCATTACTTGAAATTCATAATGCCCGTATCGTGTTCGGAAGGCTGTTTTGGGAATTTCTTCTTCCTTGACCCTTAACTGATGATATCCCGATCTCAGATCAATTTTTGAGTAAACACTCGATCCTTGAAATTGATCAAAAAGATCGTCAATCCTGGGTAATGGATATCGATTTTCACTGTGAGTTTGTTCAACTCTCTATAATCAATACACATTCGGAACGTTCCGTATTTCTTTTTGACAAATAAGACTGGTGCTCCCCAAGGTGATGAACTTGGTTGAATGAATCCTTTATCTGACAGTTATCTCAACTTCTCAGATAATTCTTTCATTTTGGAGGGTGCTAATCGATAGGGTGCTTTTGCAACAGGTGCTGCTCCAGGTACTAAATCGATTCAAAATTCTACTTGCCAAACTGGTGGAATACCTGACAAGTCTTCAGGAAACACTTCAGAAAATTCTTTGACGACTGGTACTTCTTCGAGTTGTTTCTCCTTCTCTTTTGATTCACCTTCCGTCACTTGAATTAAAAACACGTGACATCCCTTGTTTATGTACTTCACCGTCTTGATGTACGAGATGATATTGAGTTGGGTTTTATGGTGATCGCAACGAACGATAAGAGTTTCACCGTCGAGAGGAATTTGGATGACCTTCTCGTCACAAATGATTCTGGCGTGGTGCTTAGATAACCAATCCATGCCAATGATGACGTCAAAACTACCGAGTTGGATGGGCATGAGTTAATGGGGAAAGATTTGTTTTGAAGAGTTAAGGTGCAGTATTTGATCACGGTGTTGGTGCTTAGGAGTTTTCCGTTAGCTATTTCGATTTCATAGGTGGTGTCTAATTCTATGGGGGCAATATTAAGCAATAAAGCAAATGAAGTAGACACAAAGCTCTTATCAGCTAACGACGCCGGGTTCCTGAGGTGCACTTCCATCACCTAACACATATGCTCTCCCACGAGCAACGTTGTTGGGGTTCTTCGGGCAGTGACTCTTGTAATGCCCCTTTTCGCCACAACCATGGCACACTACTGCTATTGGTTGTGTGTTTGCCCCTGTGGCTCTACAGTCCCGGGCCTTATGTCCCACTTTTTGGCAGTTGCCGCAGATTGCTGTACAAGGTGTGATGCAGTTTACATTTGGCACACTGGGGATGTATCCCGGCATATTCCTTTCTTTCGGTGGGCACAACCACATAAGCCCTGGTGGCTTCCTGACGGCGATTCTATTGGAGGTGGTGGTCGTTGCGGCTTTGCTGGTAGTTTCGGCCGCGGTTGTTGTTTTGGTTGTTGTTGTTGTTGTTGCTGTAGTTCCTGTTGTTGTTGTAGTTGTTGTTGTTCCTGTTGCTGTTGTTGTTGTTGGTCCCACGGTTATCCAGACTCCTTTTGTGCTCATTGTTCGCGGAGGTAGAACTCCGTTTGATTACTCGTTCCAATAATCGTTGTGCAAGCGCGATTGCGTCCTCAAGAGTTTTTGGGTTTGATGAGGTGACGTCCCCCTCGATGCTCTGGGGTAGTCCCTCAACGTATCGTTCAAATGTCTTTTCCATGTCCGGTACCATAGCTGGACATAACACTGACAATTCCTGGAACTTTCGGTTGTAGGTTTTCAGATCATTGTTTTTCACTACTAGTTGATGAAATTCATCCTCTAGTTTCCTTATCTCCGTCCGGGGACAATATTTCTTCAACATCTTCTTTTTCAACTCAGTCTAGGAGAGTTGGAATGCTTCATCTTGACCCATGGTTTGTGCGGTGGCATTCCACCACGACAATGCGTCTCCCTGAAGAGCTCCTGTAGCAAAGGTGACTTTGCTATCATTAGGACAGCCGCTCCTCTTGAAAACCGTTTCTGTATGCTCAAACCATTGAGCCAGCTCAGTTACTCCCTCTGATCCCCTGAAGTTAGTTGGTTTACACATAATGAAGTCTTTGTAAGTACATTTACGAGGTGCTAATGCCTCGTTTTCGGCCGTTGCCCTAATATTACTCCTTGAGCGGCCTGTAGTTGCTGCTTGAGCTTCAAAAGCTGCAGCGATGACATCAGCTAACATTTTTTGTACATCTTCAGGAGTCATTGCTACGGGAGTGGCAGTTGCGTTCCTTGTACGAACCATAGTTCTATTAATGCCACAAAAACATATAGATTTAGAATTTACATAATGACCCTGTTTTGTTAGGATAATTCAAATAACAAGGTAAATGCATAGATATCATAACAGTATTTCCTCATTATAGGATTACAACAATCCGAGTCTATGAGGATTATAAAGTCACAACATATTCAAATACATGTATGAAAAATGATCAATACTGGGCCACATCAATTAATATCGTAACACAGCGAAATACAACAAAATCATAACCACATATAGCCATAAATAACTTGCTAATTTGTTATATATAAAACAAAATAGATACAAGCATCATATTTATGCCACACACCCCGTGGCTAGGATAAAGTACAAAAGCTGGTAGATATAAACTAAATACTAGCGTCATATCTATACTATACCTCCCATGGCTGGGACATAGTACAAAAGCTAATAAATAAGGATTTAATCTAGTGGCTACCAGATGCTCCTCCAAGTCGACTCTCGAGCTCAATGATCATGCTGATGAGGATCTGTATATACTCCTTGTATCGAACTTGCATATCTCCCACTATTATCTCTAGAGCGGTGATCCTAGTCTGAGCTACCATCAGATCTTCATTCCTTTTCATCATCTCATGTATCAACTTTATTTCGTTATCGTAAATTGTTGGAAATTAAATGTTCTGAAGATTAAGTATCAAGAATTTCAAGTATTAACAGTTCCAACTGCTGTGAAGAATACTCTAACAGTTCCAACTGCTGGTGTATATCTTAGGACTGTTCAAGTTATAACTAACCATTCTAACTGGTAGTACAAAGAAGGGACTGCTAGTTAAGACTGCTGGTTGGATAAGTATTGACAAGATATTTGTATACTAAAGTCAAGGATATACAGTAGATAATATCTTACCCCATGTGTTTTGTTAACAAGTTGTGCACACAGATACATGTTGTATCTTATGTACTGACACACTCAAGATAAGTTAGCAAGTAGTTCGACTAGACTTTAAGCAATATTGTAAAAGATCTTCTTGGACTATAAAAGAAGATCTTAGACTAGTGATAAAGTGTGGTTGATATTGTAAAAACACTTAGAACTTTCATAACTGTTAGAACTAGAACAAACACAACAATATCAATGATGACATCAAATAAGTACATATTATTAGCATCATTATCCCGTTTATATTGCTCATTTTATACTATTATGTGTGAGATTTGGTACTTAATCATTTACTTTTGTAAATCTCAGTAATATCGGAAGCAATTGGAGAAAGTTATGGAAAAAGATGTGTTTTGGAGCAAAAACGAAGATATTGAAGAATGCCTACTGATCAGACACTCAATACGGCGTATCAACTCTAATTAGATACGCCGTATCCATATACTTAGAAGAGTTCAAGACCTTGCCTGACTTTGATGCATACGGCGTATCCATCTTTGGGAATACGCCGTATATGAAACTTGGTCGATTTGAAGAATACGGCGTATCGGATTCTATGAAAACGCCGTATAGAAGCCCTAGATATTTGAAGACCAAGACGGGATTACATCGAATGCGGCGCATCCTATCCTTGAGATACGTCATATATGAGCCTTAACCGATAAATCAAGTGAAGAATCGAAGCCAAATGAAGAAATAATGTTTACGTAACAACTTTAGAAGATGCTTCACTGTTTTGGTCATAAAATCTTCATCCGGACTCCGTTTTAGTTTATTCAAGCGGCCACGCGAAGAGAAAAAGAAAATCTATCTGATTCTTAAGGAGATGCGGCGCATAGGATTTCTAGATGCGCCGTATCGGGGTCGTAACCACAGACTGCATATTTTTGGTAAACTTGGAGGCTACTCTTCCTTACCCCTATAAATACCACAGCCCTATGGACGATTTTATTATCACCAGAAGGACCATTATCAGTGGGGAACAGCCCCAAATCGTCCCCAACACCTTCTCCATCCACCATTGAAGATCGACGAAGAACATCTCCATACTTATCTTTGTGTATCATTCGGTTAGCATAATAAATTTGTCTATGGATTTCTTATGTTTAATTTTTAATGTATACTCTATCTTTTGCTGAGATTATGGGCTAACACCCTTAGGTGTTAGCCATGTTTATGAAGTTTTATTAGTTTTTATGCTTGTGTTGATGTGTTTACTTTGTTATTGGATTGGGTGCTTATCGATAAAAACTCGTTTATTGCTTATAACTAGTAAAAGTCTATGTAACTAGATTATGATCTTATTGGTTTAATTGCTGTAATTTAACTATCTGTAATTGTGGTTACTTTAATTGATCATAAGTGTAGTAATCCGAATCCTATATAGACGGCTTAGAGGGAACACACCGGAACCGTGCCTCATGCCACTATTAGGACTAGTAGCGCGTAATGCCAAACTAGGTTAGACGGTTTAAAGCAATAAGTTAGTATTGATGCTAGATAGGTCACTATGATCATGTCCTCTTTCCCACCACGATGGTAGGTTATTTAATCGTGACAGGATTGATAATCGGATTGGCGGCAAAACAATTGAATGAATTAAAACAAGTAGACATAAGCTTATATAACTATAAGATGGATTAGGCTTGGCTAACCCGTTCTTCCTTATATCGATCTATTGTTCCCTATCCTTAGTTTAGTTATTTACTTTCCCGTATTTAGTTTATATAACACACAATATCGTGGTAGCCTCTCAGGCTAAACCCCCTTATCTTTAATTGCTTTCTAGGATAGGATAGAATAGTTAGATTAATAATTAGAATACCTTTAGATCATTTTAGCTTCGCTCCTAGTGAACGACCCTTGCTTACCTAGAAACTATCTACATTGATCGGGTACACTGCTCGTGAGTGTTTAGAGTCTATAGGTTAGTTCGGCAAAAAATAAATTTAAAACTTGGTAGTTTATTATAGACCTAAAAAAACACATCAATCAAGAACATAGAAATTTAAGATTCAAGGTTGTAACCCTAGTGATATCTCAAGATCACTCGTATTATTATCATTAATAATATTGAATCGTTTGGTGATAATCTTTCAATGTTCATTGTCATAAAACAATCACAATTGCTCCATTTCCATAACACAAATAACCTTCTAAGTGTGATTAAGTAGATTCTGCATTCTTAATCATATTAACTCAATATATCATACACACAAAGAACAAAAGGTTTAACCACCTTAATCGTGTGCAGAATCCTAACAAGTGGTATCAGAGATACAGGTTGATATTATTGATTTAGAAGAAGAAGCTGAAGAAATGGACGTTGAATCTATTCAGAAAAATGTTGCTGCGAAGATTCCCATGCTCAAACAAAATGAGTTTGAGATGTGGAGACTGAGGATAGAGCAATATTTCCAAGTGCAAGATTATGCACTTTGGGAAATCATTGAAGATGGAGACTCTTACCAGCCTACCACCACTACATCAACAGTGGAAGGCAAAGTGGTGTCAACTCTGCAGACAAAGCCAACATCTGCAGAAGATAGAATAAAGAAGAAAAATGACTTGAAGGCAAGAAGCATGTTGATGATGACTATTCCCAATGATCAACTTCTAAACTTCAGCAAGTTCAAAGATGCCAAGTCATTATTTGAAGCTATTATTGCCAGGTATGGTGGAAATGAAGCCACCAAGAAAACCCACAAGACACTGCTCAAGCAGCAGTTTGAAAACTTCTCCTCTACATACAATGAATCTCTTGACCACATGTTTAATAGGCTTCAGAATATTGTGAGCCAACTTGCTATTCTTGGGATTGAAATGCCTCAAGAAGATTTAAACTCAAAATTTCTGAGAAGCTTACCAGAAGAGTGGGCTATGCATGTTGTTGTTTGGAAGAACAAGCCAGACTTAGACACCATGGAACTGATGGACTTGTATAGCAACTTCAAGATTGTGGAGCAAGATTTGAAGAAGAATGGAGGTACTAGTTCTAATATTGGGAACAAGGCATTTATGTCAACTCCTAGTACCTCAAAATCAAGTGAAGAGGTGAAAGTTGTTGATGATGTTGGTGCTGCTAGTTCATCAAGCAGTACCATAAGTATTTTGGATGAAAAGACTTGTTGTGCATTTCTTACAAGTCAGAATAATGGGTCCATGCTCTCCTATGAAGACCTCCAAGAGATCCATGAAGATGATCTGGAGGAAATGGATCTAAAATGGCAAATTTCTCTTCTTAGCATAAGAGCCAAGAAGTTCTATCACAAGACGGGGAAGAAGCTCATAATCAGCAACACTGATGCTGCTGGTTTTGATAAGTCAAAGATAGAGTGCTATAACTGCCACATGATGGGTCATTTCTCAAGAGAGTGCAGAAGACCAAGGCAGCAAGATAGCAAGAATAAAGGTTTTGGAAGTAAATCCAAAACAGAGGAGGTTATTGAGCCAAAAGCTATGGTAGCTATTGATGGCTTAGGTTTTGATTGGAGCTTCATGGAAGATGAAAAAGAGACTCCTGCTCAGATGGCACTTATGGCTTTTTCTGCTACTGAGGTAAAAAATCATAAAGCTTGTTCAAATACTTGCACTGCTCTTAATGCTCTACAGGTTTTAATCAAACAATATGATGATCAAAAGAAAGAGCTAAGCAGCACTTTTCAAAACTTTATAAACTATAAGTGTGGATTAGAGACTTTAGAGAAACAAATCACACATTATAAAGAAAATGAATTAGCTTTTTCTGATGACAAAGCTCTCCTAAGATAGGACATATTCTTTAGAGATGCTGAAATTAAGCTTTTGAGAGAAGCTTTTGATAGGGTCAAAAAGGAAAATGAAAACATTCACTTGACTACACAGGCACTAGAACATGCTTCTAGAGGTGTGCACAACATAGTAGAATGTCAAGTGATTAATAGAGCTAAGTCAGGAGTAGGATATAAGAGTGTCCCACCTCCTTATAGAGGCATCCCAAAACCCCCAGGGATTGACCTAGGAAATTCAGGTTTACCTGAGTTTCAAGAACCAATAATGGAATATGGTTCTAAGACTACTGAGAGTCTTAAGGTAAAAAAAATAAGTAAAAGTTTAGATAAAACTTTACTTTATCAGGACAAGGTGTCCTTTGTTAAGAAATTAGATGCTATAGTTGTTGAGGATTGCACAACTGATAGTGATGAAGAAGAACAGGTTATGTCTAAACCTGAAGTGGTTAAGAAAGTGGGAACAAGTGTTCCTAAGATAGTCAAACACAATACTGATAAGCCTAAATCAAACATTAAGCATGTTAGGCAACCAGTTAAATATTGTGAGCAATATAGAACCACCAACAAGCCCAGAGGTAACCAAAGGAATTGGAAAAACCTCAAGTCTAACCAATTAGGTGATGACTTTGCTTTTTATAACAAAGCTTGTTACACATGTGGTAGTTTTGACCATCTTGCAGCTTTCTGCAACCATTGGGTAACTGGGTATGAAAACAATAGGGTGAATTTCAAAAGGCAAACTCCTCAAGTTCTCTTTCACTCTAAGTCCAAAAATATAAAACCCAAAGCAGTTTCGACAGCAGTCTCTACTGCTAGGCAAGCAGTTAAAACTGCTAGACAATTTAAGACTGTTAACCCAAGACCAACAGTTAAAAGTGCAAAAATAACTTCAAAACATGCACCAAAAACTGTTACAAGGCCCATTCAATTAAAAGCAGTGGTCCAAAAACAAGTTTGGAAACCAAAGAGTAAAACTGCTAAGCCAGCAGTTAAAACTGCTAGGAAAGCAGTTAGTACTGCTGCTTGGAAAAACAGGGCAAATGCTGTTAAGGCCTCAGCATGTTGGATTTTTAAATCCAATGTTGCATCAACTGTCCTTAAAAATTAAATTACATTGATGCAAGAGGCAGATCCAAGTCAGTAATGGCTTGGGTCCCCAAAAGAAACTAATACTTCTCATTTATGTGCAGGAACATTCAAATGATCAACAAGAGGATCAAGGATACTCAGATAGTGGATGTTCAAGGCACATGACAGGCAACAAGTCTTATCTCTCAGATTTTCAATCAATAGATGGAGGCTATGTTACCTTTGGAGGAGGTGTTGGTGGCAAAATTTCCGGTAAAGGTACCATTAAAACTGGAAATTTAGATTTTGAAGATGTGTTCTATGTAAAAGAGCTAAATTATAATATTTTTAGTGTCTCACAAATGTGTGACAAAAAGAACAATGTTCTTTTCTGTGAGACTGAATGTCTTGTACTTTCTCCTGATTTTAAGATGCCTGATGAAAGTCAGGTACTTCTTAGAATTCCTAGAAAGGGCAATATGTACAGTGTAGACATGAAGAACATTGTTCCTAAAAAGAATTTAACTTGTCTTGTTGCAAAGGCCACATTGGATGAATCAATGAAATGGCATAGAAGGCTTGGTCATATTAATTTCAAAACCATAAATAAAATTGTTAAGAATGGTTTGGTAAGAGGTTTACCTCACAAAAGATTTGAAAATGATCAAACATGCATTGCTTGTCTTAAAGGCAAACAACACAAAGCCACTTGTAAGCCCAAAATTTTTAACTCTATCAATCAATCATTGTTTATGCTGCATATGGACTTATTTGGACCTGTTTCAGTAAGTAGTATAATGCATAAGAGATATTGTCTTGTTATAATTGATGACTATACTAGATTTACATGGGTTTTCTTTCTATCTACTAAGGATGAGACTACAAGCATCCTTAAGACATTCATTACACAGATAGAAAACCAAGTAGACAAGAAAGTGAAGGTCATTAGATGTGATAATGGGACAGAGTTTAAGAATAGAGTTATGGATGATTTCTGCAAACAAAAAGGTATTAGGAGAGAATTTAGTGTTGCTAGAACACCACAAAAGAATGGTGTTGTTGAGAGAAAGAATAGAACACTAATTGAAGCTGCTAGAACTATGTTAGCTGATTCCAAGCTACCTATAACTTTTTGGGCTGAAGCAGTCAACACTGCTTGCTATGTTTAAAATAGAGTTTTAGTTATTCAGCCTCACAATAAGACATCATATGAACTTTTTAGAGGTAGAACTCCTGCAATAGGATTTCTTAGACCGTTTGGATGTCATGTGACAATTCTCAATACCTTAGACCATTTAGGAAAATTCGATGGTAAAGCAGATGAAGGATTCTTTGTTGGATATTCTCTCAATAGCAAAGCATTTAGAGTATACAACAAAAGAACTATGATTGTAGAAGAAAATCTACATGTGGAGTTTTTAGAAGATAAATCCAATGTAGAAGGTCAAGGACCAAAATGGCTATTTGATCTTGAATCTCTAACCAATTCAATGAATTATGTGCCTGTTGTTGCAAAAACTAATGATTTTTCAGGTTCACAAGCAACAGATGAGGCAAGGTTAGAAAAGGAGACAAACCAAGATCATGTTTGGATGCCAATATGGTCAAGTACAAGTGTGGAATCAACTTCAACAACTGATGAATCTTCTTCTGGCAAAGCTAAAGAAGGTTTTGAAGATGAAAGGAAAGAAGATGGAACTCAGGAACAACAAATTGTTTCTGCTGGTGATTCTGCTGCTAAGCTTAATGATTCTGCTGTTAGGCCAACTGATTCTGCTGCTGGCCCTTCAGAAACGAAAGAAGCAGAATTCTCAGATAATGAGGTGGATTTCAACAATCTTCCATCAAATTATCAAGTTCCTTCTACTCCACAAACAAGAATTCACAAAGTCCACTCCCTAGATAATGTGATTGGAGATGTACAGTCAGGTGTGAAGACAAGACAACAACTGATGTCTTCATACCAACAAGGGCTTCTTGATGCCCTTTATGCTTCAAAGCAGCATGAGTTTTCAAACTCTTGCTTGTTTGTATGTTTTCTCTCACAAGATGAACCAAAGAACATTTTGAAAGCCTTAGATAATTCAAGCTGGGTAGAAGCTATGCAAGAGGAGCTTCTTCAGTTCAAGATTCAGAAGGTATGGGTGCTAGTTGATTTACCTAAGAATGCAAAGGTAATTGGCACTAGATGGGTTTTCAAGAATAAAAGGGATGAAAGGGGAATAGTGATTAGGAATAAGGCTAGATTAGTAGCCCAAGGGTACACACAAGAAGAAGGAATAGACTATGATGAGGTTTATGCTCCAGTAACAAGGATTTAGGCAATTAGGCTTTTCTTAGCTTATGCTTCATTTTTAGGCTTCACAGTTTATCAAATGGATGTCAAGAGTGCATTTTTATATGGAACAATTGAAGAAGAGGTGTATGTTTCACAACCTCCAGGCTTCATTGACCCACAACATCCAGACAAAGTGTACAGAGTAGTTAAAGCTCTCTATGGCCTTCATCAGGCACCAAGAGCTTGGTATGCAACACTAGCTTCCTACTTATTAGAAAATGGATTTCAAAGAGGAAAGATTGATCAGACACTTTTCATCAAACAGCACAAGAAGGATCTTCTGTTAGTGCAGGTGTATGTGGATGATATTATCTTTGGATCTACTAGGAAGGAGATGTGTTTAGAGTTTGAGAAGCTTATGCATGATAAGTTTCAGATGAGTTCTATGGGAGAACTTACATTCTTTTTGGGTCTGCTAGTTAAGCAATCAAATGAAGGAATCTTTATCTCTCAAGACAAGTATGTTGCAGAGATACTTAGAAATTTTCACTTTGCTGATTCAAAAATGGCAAGCACACCAATAAACTCTGAGAAGCCCCTTCTAAAAGACTTAGATGGAGAAAATGTAGATGTACACACATACAGATCTATGATAGGATCTTTGATGTATCTCACATCATCAAGACCTGACATCATGTTCTCTGTTTGTGCTTGTGCAAGATTTCAAGTTACTCCAAAGGTTTCTCATTTAACTGCAGTCAAGAGGATTTTTAGATATCTCAAGAGTCAACCAAGGTTGGGTCTATGGTATTCAAGGGAATCACCTTTTGACTTGGTAGTATTTTCGGATAGTGATTATGCCGGTGCTAGCTTGGACAGAAAGTCAACAACTAGAGGATGTCAATTCCTTGGGTGTAGACTTGTCTCATGGCAGTGTAAGAAGCAAACAATGGTGGCTAATTCAACAACTGAAGCTGAATATGTAGCTGCTGCAAGTTGCTGTGGTCAAGTTCTATGGCTTCAAAACCAACTCCTTAACTATGGGTACAATTTCTTAAACACTGTTATTCATATTGATAATAGTAGTACAATTTGTATTATTAAGAATCCAGTGCAACATTCTAAAACAAAACACATTGAAATTAGACATCATTTTATTAGAGATTGCAATGAGAAAAGGTTAATTCAAGTTCTTAAAATTGCTTCAGAATTTAACTTTGCAGATCTCCTAACAAAAGCTTTTGATGTTGGAAGGTTTCAGTACTTGGTAGCAAGTATTGGAATGCTTAATCCTTAAAATTTCTAATCTATGTGGTTTTTATATATGTTAAGATTGTACTGATATCTTTGTAAATTGATACTGTTAATGGAACAGTTAGTACTGCTAGTACAAATTTTGTTTAATCAGTTCAAACTGTTGGTCATCTATTGATACTGCTATAAGACAAATGCTATGCATTTTGTTTCTTGGTTTTGGACTAACAATTTCAGGTATGAACTTTGAGCAATAAGGAAATTTCAAGTGAAATGGAAGCAGAAGAAAAGTGATTCCAGTTGCTTTCATAACAGGTTTATGATGGACTGAGTTTGGGAATTTTTAAAATTCTTTAAAACTTCTTTCTTGAAACCTGGTTATCAAATTTCACATTGAATTGATGACTTAGTTGGTCAGATAGTAACTGACTCAACTCACTTTCTATCATTTTATACTTTCAAGTATAATGAGCAAGTCTAAGGACATCTGATAGAAAGAACAGCTAGTAAAAGTGAATCTAACACTTGTGTTAGAGGTAACAATTACTATGAGCTGGAAACCCTGTCAGGAAAACTCTTTGAATGAGTTTATCTTTACACAGGCAGTTATTAAGATAACTGAAAACATTGGTTCTCACACAACCAGAGGTTGCTTTAAACCGAAATTTTGATTAAGTGTCTGTTATACACTTAATCCCTTCAAAATGGTTGAAAGCAGTATGATTTTTCATAACAAAATCATATGCATACTGCTAAGGCAAAAGTTTCTTAAAAGGATTTTCTAAGAGACTCACAAAAACCATCCATTGATGGACCATGAGTCAAATGCCCCATGAATCACCTCTCATAGGAGTTAACACACCTAGAAGTGATGAGGGCAGCAACTTAAACTCTTAAGGAATTGATGGCTACATGTACAACATTGTCTGAAAACAAGTTCACATTGGTAGATCAGATAATGATGGGATGATGGTGAGAGATCTTCCAAACAGGGGAGGATAAAATGTTATTTTCTTCAGGGGAGGAAATAAAAGCCCAAGAAAGGAAGATTAACCAATGAAAGGGAGGAAAAGACAAGAGCATACAAGATGATGATATGGAGGTTGAAAATGACAAGAACATTCCAAAGGAGAAAGTTCTATCTAGGTCAAACGAAGAAAAGTTTCAATTTCAGTTTACCACGTTTGTTCATCACTTGCAAAGGCATGCTGATAGATGATTTCACTTGTTGAAACAAGCATCCAAGATACACAGCACCATTGCCTCTTATAATTCCTCCATCCAAGGAAATTGCACCATCTTTAGGTCAATGTTTGAAGGCTAAAGATTAGTGTATTGATATTGTTGAAGTCAAAGATCAGAAAGCAGATGAGCTACTGAGAAAGATATTCAATCTCTCAGAACAGAAGAAAGTTCATATCAAGGGTCTGACTATGAAGTGTTTGAAAGATCTTCACAATCCATAAATTTAATTCAGAAACATGTTGGAATGAATTCACATGTTTAGGGGAGGATTGTTGGGAATTAAATGTTCTGAAGATTAAGTATCAAGAATTTCAAGTATTAACAGTTCCAACTGCTGTGAAGAATACTCTAACAGTTCCAACTGCTGGTGTATATCTTAGGACTGTTCAAGTTATAACTAACCGTTCTAACTGGTAGTACAAAGAAGGGACTGCTAGTTAAGACTGCTGGTTGGATAAGTATTGAAAAGATATTTGTATACTAAAGTCAAGGATATACGGTAGATAATATCTTACCCCATGTGCTTAGTTAACAAGTTGTGTACACAGATACATGTTGTATCTTATGTACTGACACACTCAAGATAAGTTAGCAAGTAGTTCGACTAGACTTTAAGCAATATTGTAAAAGATCTTCTTGGACTATAAAAGAAGATCTTAGACTAGTGATAAGTGTGGTTGATATTGTAAAAACACTTAGAACTTTCATAACTGTTAGAACTAGAACAAACACAACAATATCAAGAACATAGAAATTTAAGATTCAAGGTTGTAACCCTAGTGATATCTCAAGATCACTCGTATTATTATCATTAATAATATTGAATCGTTTGGTGATAATCTTTCATTGTTCATTGTCATAAAACAATCACAACTGCTCCATTTCCATAACACAAATAACCTTCTAAGTGTGATTAAGTAGATTCCGCATTCTTAATCATATTAACTCAATATATCATACACACAAAGAACAAAAGGTTTAACCACCTTAATCGTGTGCATAATCCTAACATAAATCAAAGGTATCTCTTGTCTAAGCTGCTCATGACTTTTCTCCAGATCATTTGCCTTTTCACGAGTCTCGTCCAGAGTGTCCAACTTCTGCTGCATGGTCTCTTGGCTAGTAGCTAGGTCCTCAGCTCTATACTCAATACACTCGATGCGTTCTAGAGGTAACTCATCTAGGTGACCTAAGGCAGTCTCGATCTGTTCCTCCTGACGCTCTAATCGTGTCAAAAGGGTGGAAACGGTAGGCTGTCGATCCAGCGCTGCCTGTGAGCTTTCACCTACTTCAAAGACTCGCGGTGGAGTAGGGAAGTCAGGAGTGGGTGATCGTGGTAAGGCTTGATATTGGGCAACAAGGGCCCTAACTTCCTCATTGAGCTGAATTAGTATTGATAGGGGAATGAAATCTGTAGATGATGGTGGAGGTGGTGGTGAAGGTGTTGGGACTGATGGTGGTTCATAATTAGGTAACATGTACGGATGTGGACGTGGTGGTGGTGATGGAAGCACGGGAAGTGTCCTTATCCGTGTTGTCCTACGGATTATCCTAGGAGGAACTGGTGGAATCTCTGGTGATGATAATGGTGGTAGTGACTCTGTAGATGGAGCAGAGTCTGGCTCAGACGGCTCTGCATTTGCAAAAGTGTGAGACCTCTTTCTGGCTAGCATATACGGATCATCGGGAAATGGAGTGATATCAGGCATCGTCGGAATGTCCTCAGATGGCTCCTCTGAAGGGTCTGACTCCATAGCGTGTCTAGGTGCTAGAGTGATGTCAGGTACTGTCGCGATATCCTCGATATCCGAGTCTGATAAGAGAGTGATAGAGTGGGTAGGGGAAGTCAAGACTCTGTAACAACCCAATAATTATAAATATTTCACCATGTAACTAAATAATCAGCATAAACATGCATAAGTAACGTTTTAGTGGCGTAGTGGCTATGGTGATAAGAACTAAAGGTGAGGTAACTGATGATAGGGTGTCCTCGGATCCCGTGTCCGATGAGATACTAATGTGGAAGACTGTGGTCATGGTACTGTAATAACCCGTAAATAGTAATTGTAAGTAATCATTAACATCAAGTGAGTAAAAATCTATTGTGCGAAGATTAGGGTAAAATAATCTTAATAAGTAATATACTGAGCGCGGTAGCAAGCAGGCACGGAGGGCGTAAAGTAATATGGTGTAAAATTTATTCATTTGAAAGTGTAGTTATAGTCCAATGTTTGAAAACATTTGGTTCTCTATAACTATAGCTCTGATGCCAATCTGTAACACCCCCTAAATTATAAAATAACAACAGAAGACTAATCGGGGTATTACTGTGAGGATCGAAGTCATAATCATAGAAAACAGCTCGAAAGAGACATTTTGAAAATATAGGTCCTTCATATTAATTCAGTTACAAAAGTGTCATATCAGAGTTGGTGAAATCCTTAAAGGAAATAGTATTTTAAACTGGATTACATGTTTTATTTTACACCATAATAAAAGATAAGATATTGCCCGCTCCATGCCCTTGCTGCTCCGCTAATTACCTGAGATAAACATGCTTAAAAGTCAACAAAAATGTTGAGTGAAATCATAGAGTTTGTAATTTGTAATCAGTTGAAACACAAGTAAGATTGTATTGGAAATACAATCAGTTGAAAAAAAGTGATATCGCAGTATATATATATTGCCCTAAGTCTCATGACACGCAAAACGTTAACAAAATACCGTAAAACGGAGGAGTTCACATCAAATCAATGATGGAATTATGGCCCTCGTGTAATAGGTGATTTGCCAATTCCTATTTTTCTCAAATATAGTGCATTGCGACTAATACGACTAGCAGCTAAGGCATTCTGTCCAGTATTAGTGGAATAGGTTGTCAACCTCTAATAGATCTATTCACTATATTCGCGTTCACTTACTAGTGATTAATGGCTCATGATAAAGGGGCTTGTGGCAATAAGGTAACTTAGGCAATATCAAGTCAGGTGAAGCATACATAAAAATACTTGTGATCAGTTTATAGCATGTATCTCCCTCACGGAGTGTAAATTGTCAAATAAGTAAATGTGAGGCTATGACTCACCTTATGTGATACTGGTATGGTGAAAAGTAAGTTTGGGTGAGATTACGGTAACGGCTTCAACACAAAACCTGAATAATTGGGAAGTCTGAGAATCTGACTTAATACGAATAGTGGATGTGAAAGTGAGTAACGAATAACAATTTGATCGCTGAAGTGAGAGTGTGATATGCTTAAAATGCTTAAAGTTCAAAAATAATATTACATATAATATTGTCTTGTTTTTATGTTATTTAATCCAAAAATATCGTTTCCTCGAAAGCGGTGAAACGAAACGTGAAGTTAAATCGTTCAAAATCTCGTTATATATATAATTAACGTAACGTTAAATAATAAGTAAATGAAATATACAAAAATGCACGCGACGTGATGGGAAATCGTAAAATGGAAAATAGAAATAAGAATGTCAAATATATTATGTTGGTCCTTGTCCTTTTCCTGTTTTTACACTTTATACCCTAACAGCGTTAGCGTTGCACCGTTAGTTTAGTTAAATATAAGTTGCATTTATAGTCCACAACTTGTCCAAAATTACATTATGTGCTTGGAATTCAATATAATATCAGTTTCTACCTTGAAGTTTCTGTTTTGGCAGTTTCAGTCCCTGTTTTTAATAGTTGATAGTTTTAGTCCTTGAAAGTGAAATTAATTTGCATTTTTAGTCCAAAAGTACAAAACGTGGGGAAAAAGTATCCGAATTTTTCTGTAACTTGTTAAGGCTTAAAGCTTATTTCAATTGCTTATATGTCAAAATAGCTTATTTTTCTATTAATGGGCTTTTAACGAGCTAAAACTAAGGCCCGTTAACGTTTTAAAAATCGTGGGCTTTGAGACAAGTTGGGCTTATCCCTAGGCTCATTTTTAATGTTCTAATTTCATATCAAAAGACCTTATTGAGCTAGCTTATCTGATTTGCTTAAAAATGGCTTAATGGGCTTATTGATCTATACCGAATAATATTAACAGTTTTAAAAATGAGTTTTGCGATTCACTTTGGCCATATTAGAAGGACTAGATGAGCTATTATTTATGAACTATAAATACGAAACTTTTAGCTGGTAGTATAGACAATTAGGTCGCGTAATAATATGGGGTGGTTGTTAAGTCCAATTTTATTATACGAGGTCATTTTGTTGGTCGAATGGAACATGTTTCTAAGTATAAAAGACTTAGTAATTTTTCTAGTGTTGGTGTTTTAGGCGTGTGTATCATAGTTTAAAATAGGTTCGTATAATGCATGTAACAGTAATATAAATGTGAGGTGAGTGTGTTTTGTAGTTCCTAGGCCTTCCACAAGGGAGGCTAACCACTTTTCGTGTTCTAAATATAAACGAGATACGTAAAATAAATAATGAAACTTATGCGTTCGAAAGTAATACAATACGTTGAATGGTGATACAAATACGTGAGAAATGAATTGAAAAGGGAGTGTGAGGACTTACTACACCTCTAGGGTGGTAAAGGGACGCATGAGAAAGACTAGAACAAGGGAAATCTTCCTTAGCTCGCTAGAAATATAAACCGAGTTCCAAAATGGTTTCCAAACGTTTTGAATATGGCTCGAACGGAAAAGAGAATTGTTTCTGGTCTTTGTGGTTCGTGTATGGGGTTGAAGTATCAAGGAAAATGCATGCAAAAGTGATGAGATGAATGGGTGAGGGGATCAGTATATGACATAGATCGATATATATATATACACTTAGGAGTTGATATTGTGGACTTTTGAACACACAACTTGCATGAATAGTATATAGCAGGAATATTTGTGAATTTGAAAATGAAATTTTGACATATGAAGACTTTAGAAGGGGCTTGTGAGTGTATGAAAGTTTGTGCATCGATTTGCTTAGAAACCATATGTCGACAAGTTGTTAAATGGTCCAAATCAATATTGTAACGTGTGATATTAGGAACTAACGAGAGAAATACACTTAATAACTCATAAATGATCTAAAATAATCAATAGAACTAGGTAAGTTTAAGTTTAATTCGAATTGGATATTTTTTGTGAAAATTTAATGAAGTCGAGTGGGTGTGCGAAGGAGGTTTACTTTGATTAAATAAAACGTAGCAAACCTTGGTATTAGAAACTGAAACTCGACACCCTAATTCTATGGTGGGAGGAGAATTAGGAGGTGCAAAAATATATATGTGCCGTGTTTCAAAATTTGAAGAAAACGAGTCCATTTGGAGAGGGTCTGGTCGAATAGAATGTGAAATAATAAAGGGATGTTGGGCCTTAAATGGGTTACTGTGAACTGTAACCGAGAATGGGGTATTGGGCTGAGTTTTTCTGGCCCGTTTGGTGTTATTTTATATATAATTTGATTTCGTGATTCGCGTGTGAGCTCGTCCCGTTATTTGGTGAATTACGTGATAATGTGTTCGTGTTAAAATAATATAATAAAGAAAATTTCAAATTTTCCCGTAAAAATGGTAATCAGAAATAGTAACAGAGATTAATATTGATTAACGATTATGATTACAGTGTAATTTTACAGTGTGCTACAATAGGATCCTCGGCAACCCAGTTGCTACACTCCTATGTCTTTGCCTCTCAAAAAGTACATCAAGTGCTAACAATCTGTATAGGGATGAGCATGCCTCGCCCGGGAAAATCCTGTAGTCTCTACATGCTCTAAGATCCGTTCTACGCACAAGCAGAAAGTCAATCTGGGAGTAGAGGCCCCCACTCTGGAAGGTGATCAAGTGAACATCTCTCTTCTTGAAGAAAGAGTTCGCTACTACCAAGTCATGTGCCGTAGCAAACTCTAAAATCGAGCGGCCTTCGTCATTCCTAACTCCATAGCCAAACCCTCCGTGGACCCCCGCGTAACCATCCGTTTCCGCTCCTATATGACTGTTTAAGTCGCTCCCTATAATCAATCTTTGTTCCGACGGGCACTCCCTTACAAGCTCGTCGAGCGAGTCCCAGAAGCTCTTCTTCTCTGCTTCGCTCCGGCCCACCTGAGGTGTGTAAGCGCTGATCACATTAACGGTCTCTCCATCAATTACCAGAGTAATCGCCATGATCCTATCACTACTCCTGATCACTTGCACTACATTATCCTTGAGACCCGCCGTCAAAATAACTCCAACTCCATTTCTCGCGGTCTTAGAGCCCGAGTACCAAATCTTGTACCCGTTACCCTCCCTCGTGCTAGAACCCTTCCATTTAGTCTCCTGGAAGCACGCAATATCCACCTTATGTCTCCTCAACACATCAGCCAGCTCAAAGAGCTTACCGGTCAAAGTCCCAACATTCCAACTACCCACCCTAATCCTACGAGAGGCCGCTGCCCTAGCATAACCCCTACCCACCCTAGACCCGCCTACCCTGCCTACCCCACCCAAGCCGGAACGACATGACCTCAGGTGACCATCACTAACCAATGCGTCTATCCTAACCCAAGCAAACTACCACCAAGAGACCGGCACAAAAGCAAAGAGGGGAAAAAACAGGACCGCACAGGCAAAGCAGCGCAAAAGGAAGACCAGCTATAAAGAAAATAAAAACTAAAAGCAAGGCCTCGAAAGATAAGAAAACTAAAAGGGGGAGGCAAGCACTCCCAAGCAAAACAAGAAAAACAACAAACACTAACCTAAGCCAGCAAAAAAAACGACAGACAAGGTCTAACAGAAATAAATAGGGTAACAAGCGAAAATAGCAAACAAGCAACTCTAAAAGGCAAATAAGTGAATATGGAAAAAAAGGCAGCCTAGCAAAAAACAGAATACCACAAGGTCTAACAGAAATAAATAGGATAAAAACAAGTATAAAAAACAGGATAATAGAAACAAGGCTCCCTTGCCGGAAAAAAAAATTTCAGGTGGTCTTGGCCGCCGGAAATTGGCCGGAGAGTCGCCGGAAAAAACATGGACGAACAAGAAATCACTTGTAAAAACCTCCCAAATGTTGTATCATCATTCATAGATACATTCATTGATTACAATGTGGCAGGAATCTTTTTACCTGGCTCACCTTCGCCACCTTTTACGCAAACTTTATACCCTCCCCCTGATCGCCTTGTCGCGGTTGGTGATCTTCATGGAGACCTTGTTAAATCCAAACAAGCTCTCCGTCTAGCCGGTCTTATCGACTCTAATGACACGTGGTCAGGTGGGTCCACTACACTCGTACAAGTAGGGGACGTCCTTGATCGAGGTGGTCAAGAACTTAAAATCCTCTACTTGCTAGAAAAACTTAAACGACAAGCGGTTAAAAGTGGTGGAAATGTGATCACCATGAATGGAAATCATGAGATGCTGAATATGGATGGGGACTTTTGGTGTACTTTTCCTTCTGGGCTTGATGAGTTTCGACGTTGGGCTCATTGGTTTTGTGTTGGGAATGATATGAAGCGGTTATGTGACGGGTTGAAGAAGCCTAAAGATATATATGACGGGATACCTTTAAGTTTTGAAGGTGTTAAACAAGAATATGTTGAAGGGTTTAGAGCTAGAATTGCTGCATTAAGACCTCAAGGTCCTATAGCAACAAGGTTCTTATCAAAGAATGTAACTGTTCTTGTTGTTGGTGAATCTGTGTTTGTTCACGGTGGAATTTTAGCCCAACATGTGGATTATGGTTTGGAAAAGATTAACAATGATGTAAGAGATTGGATACTTGGATTGAAAGATAAGATATCTTCGGATTTAGTTAGGTCTGGAAGCTCATTACTTTGGTTGAGGAAGTTTTCTAATACAACGGCTGAAGAATGTGATTGTAGATTGTTGGAACATGCACTTGCGACGATTCCTGGTGCGAGGAGGTTAATTATGGGGCATTCAATTCAAAAGGATGGTATCAATGGGGTTTGTGATGGTAAAGCTATCAGGATTGATGTGGGTATGTCGAAAGGGTGTATTAATGGCCTGCCTGAGGTTCTAGAGATTAATGGTAAGTCAGGTTTGCGAATCTTGACATCGAAGCCAATGTATGAGGAGCATCGACTTCAAGAAGTGTTTGTTGAGGCTTAAATCTGTTGTCTGGTCAAATATACTGAAATTTAACCCAAGATGAACACATTACTGGTGAAGGTAATAATAGTTATGACTGTGTTTTCTTAATGTGTTTTCTTAATGTGTTATGAATTGAAAAGATTGTGAAGTACTCTGTATTCTAATAAAGTTTGGATCTTGTTTGATTTAAGTTGTGTTTGCTTTTTGTTAGAACTCATATGCACAGGTGACATACAATGTGATAGATTTTGTTTGATTCTTTCGGGCAACCTTAACACAGTTCATAGATTTAGTTTGCAGGTATTCAAAGTTATTGGTGTGTGGTAATACATAAACATTTCATTATACAGTCAGTGGCATGACAGTATAACGCCATTGTGAGGGTGTGATGCGCTATCTTGTCTTGCCTTTCATCAGATATCGAGCTTGTCATTTATTTATATGAGGGGTGCCTAAATTGACCTGTGTACTGGTGAGTGTGTTACTATTCAGGTTTTGTGATATGTGTACTGCTGTACAGTATGTCTTTTTTCAGCCGACTCAAGTCTTTGACATTATAAGTGCTTGCACATGATCCCTCTTTTGTAACGTAATTGGTGTACATGTACTCGGTCCTTTGTTATGATGGCCATCTTATTAGTATAAAAGATGGTGTATTAGAATACAGTTGATAACATTTTCCAACATGTGTGGTTGTGGACATTAGAGGGGAACATTATGATTAGAAGTGCCTGCTACATAATACTTTTTGATCAGGGATTGTTGCTATCACTTCTTCCATCGCACTGGTGCTAATTAACAAGGATTAAAGTGTTGATAAAAAGGATGACAAGCTAACCAAAAAAATGTTGATAACATTTTCCAACATGTGTGGTTGTGGACATTAAAATCATGTAAACCCATGTCTAAAGCCTAAAGAGGATGTGACATAAACTATAATAAATGTGGAGGGTGGTAAAACCATAAAGAAATCATGTTGAACCAATAAGGACCACCTAAGCCAAATAGTCCCTAATTGGTCTTGATCTTTCTCACACCCAATGGAAGCCGAAATTGGTTTAGGACAAGCGACTCAAAATCTGGTTAGGACAAGGTAAACTCAAAGCGCAGGTAAGGTCAAAAGGATGTGTCTGAAGCCCAGTTTGGACAAAGATCGACACTATTCGAGTGTTTTACATTATTGCCAATTTCACAACATCAAACAGTAGGCCACTTTGGTGACTGGTGAGCACCTTCCTCGTGTAGAAGAGTGAGTGCCAGTACTGGAAAGACCCATTAGAAGGGGACTTCTGGAAGCAGTACTGGCAAGACCCATTAGAAGGGACTTCTGGAAGCAACCTACTAAGCTTGGTCTTGTATACAAACACACAACTGGTCTAGGCTCAGTCCTTAATTAGCAACCAGGCTTTAGCCTTAAACTACTTCCGGTCCTAATTAGTTTAACAAAATTCCAACACCAAATAAGGGTCACTGAGCTTAACCGGTACTTATCTGGCTCGGGCTTTTTTTGGACCAGACCCAGGTCTATAGGCTTTGTCTCTTAGACTTGATATATCTTATGCCATAAAAAGGCTCAGCTTTAGTCAGCTAACAGCACATTTTCATCTCACCAAAAAGTCAGCTAACAGCACATTCAATTAACAGCGTTAATGACCCAAATGGTGGTACATATATAACAATCCTTGGCCAAAACCTGGTATCTAAGATGTATGCTATTGCTATACCTGGTATAGTACACACGAGTGTTTTATCTGTAACAATAATAGAGACCAACCTATTGTACAAACACTTATGCATGAAGCATTTATATAGATAATCAGTTGAAAATCTCGATCACTGTAAGGGGAAAAGAAATTGTACTGCATGTTTAATAAATGTAGAAAACATGAACTAGCAATCTTTCTAGACACCAGATAAACGTTCAACAAAGCGATTCTTGTGGTTCAGATCTGCAAGTCTGTGGTCCATGTTCCTTGTACACTTGGGTGTTTGGTAACATGTCTAGTCTTGAGCTTCACCACCTTTCTTCCTAGTGAATTCCTAAGCCTGGTGGCACAAAGCAGTACCTCTTCTGGAGTCAAGTTCATAACAGATACAACCCGTTCGTTCTTGTTCTCTGCATGAAGCATTTATAGTTTAAAATTATTTATCCCTGATTCAAATATTACTGTAATGCAGCTTTATTATTGCTGCTTAAAGAAAACATTAGTTAACAAAACAAAACAAATGGCAAGGAGGAGAGTAATTCATAAAGAGTCTTACGATATAGTCCCTTCAAAAATGGATGTTGGCCACGGTTAAGCTCAGTAACCACCTCTAACTGAGGATTGCTTTCCTTAAATGACGGCAATTCAGATTCCATGAATGCTCTACACATTGCATACATAGCTGTTAGCACCTTAATGACGTGAAATTCAAACCAAGTGTTATGCCAATTCTTTTTTGGGTAAAGGGCCTTCCACCCGGTAAAATAAATGAGTTGAAGCAAACTGGTAGTTGACCAAGATTTTAGCAGGGCATTACTCTGTATATCTTAAGCTTCTAATTCAACGCAAACTGACAAATGAGTAGAATGACCCAGAATTATATATGTTGATACTTTATTTGAGACTAGCACTTCTTTCTAATATTCTAATAATTATTACTGTATTAGGAAACATTAGTATTAGTATTTTTATCTATAAAGTCATATTATTATATTAGCAACATGTTAACTGTTAACTAAGTTACTTGGTAACAAAATGTATACTAAAATTTATAATCATTAATTATTAATATTATCATTATGGCAAGTCAAGAGCAACTTACCTGCGAAAGTAAGTCACCGAGAAAGATGATCGACCTCTCGAAAGTAGGTCAACCTTAACTTTATCAGTTATTTTGTTTGTATTTATCAAATGCACAAAGTTGGGTCTAATCAATTGTTTATGACCGGGATAAGGTGTTGCAGATGAGTTCTTTCAGGAAAGAGTTGTTCTGAATGCATGTAGCACTGCGTACCACCCGCCAACGTGAGGACATACTAAAGATCTTAACAGGAGTGATGGAAATTGCCAGAGTTTTTATACTTCAAAGTTCAGACGCACCTAAGTAATCGTCAAGATAGTTGTCTTGGGCAGAATTCGGTACAGCATCCCATCCTTCAAACTAACACCACTACCTTGAGGTTTTATATGGTTGCGAAACACCCTGTGCGGTACATTATGGTGGCAGTTCTTCCTAGGGGTGTAAACAAGTCGAGCTTTTGTCAAGTAACTCGACTCGAGCCTAGCTTTATCGAGCCTCAAGCCCATAGAATGAGCTCAAAATGTTAGTCGAGCTCGAGCTTATATAGACTCGACTCGAGTTATTGTCGAGCTTTTCGAGCTTTTAAGTGATAGCTATGTTTTTTATACATATTTTGTATATTTTAAGGGCTTATATGTAAATACGCTTGGTGTAAATATTTATTTATGAATGTTCGAGCTTTTCGAGCCGAACTCAAATCTTATGATACATTTCAATTTTAGTTGGTTTAAAAAACACATCATTACAAATAAATCGAGCTTTCCGAGCCGAGCTCGAGCAAAATCCAAACTTTCTCGAGCCGAGCTCGAGCTTTATCATGAAGGCTCATCGAGTTATCGAGCCGAGCTCGAGCCAAACATATTATTGTCGAGTCGAGCTCTGCCAAAGTTCAACTCGTAAACGCCCCTAGTTCTACCCATTGTTCAAAGTCAACTGACACTTAAAAAAGAGTGACTGGATCCTCGATGATCTAAGGTATTCACTAGAGGGGCAATAAGATATAAAGTGGGGTACTAATCCGCATAAAGGATCTTGTGTGGGAACTGTTCGAGGCTATTCAACAACAGTACCCATAGTTTCACCTCGAGTATAAAGTGATTGTTTGAGAGGGCTGTTAATTATTTGGGCCAAAGCTATGGCAAGGTGTAAGAGCGTGTCAAAGTAAGCCGGGGGGTATGGGTATCTTTGCAATTAACTATTAACTAGGGTAAAGGGTTGTTTAAGATTATACGTATTAACTATTAAGTTAACTTTCGATAGTCAACATCCTTTTAAGATACATATATACGTATAGATATATATACTTTGTTGGGGGCCTGGTTTTATATCTTCAACAATTTGAAGTCTTGGGCTTCGGGAGAGCCTGCAACTCACATGCAGGAACAATTGTGGTGTACTTCTCTATTTATCAATAAAGTTTCCAGTTTTTCGCATCAAATCATTATCATTTCATTTAGTCACAAATTTGGGTAAAGATGTTACGCAAACAATATCCGGCACATTGCTATTGGGAGTCATGCGCCAACGCATTAAGCATTTATGAGGTATAGCTACTTTATCATGGAAACAAAATTGATAAACAAAGAAATACACAACAATTGCTCCTGCGATTTGAGATATAGTCATATAGGCTCTCCTAAAGTCTAATACTCATATTTTTATGACATGTAACCACGAGCTCTAGTAACCTACAAATACTTAACTTGTTTAGCAAGATTCTTGGCCGACAAATTATTATAGTTAAAATAAATTGGCTGACGAAAGAAACCTAATCACTTAATAATAAACGACCTTTATCCTTCATAAGAAAAAATACCTGGACCTCCCTTCAATTGGTGCTGGTACACCTTTGCATAGCATTGGTTTGTATTATATACCCTTGCGGTAGAGGTGGGGTCTGTCTACATTCCACCTCCCCCATACCCTGCCCCGGCGGGATTGGGTTTGTTGTTGTTGTTGTTGGTTTGTATTATATTCCCTTTGTGGGTTGCCCCAATTAAGGAGTTCTCAGATCAAAGATGTCAAAGAATTATTTGATACTTGTCAAGGGTGAGGAATGATTCTAAATTCAAAAGAGTGCAAACCATGTTGCATATAGTTCCAAGTTATAAGGAACCTTTCATTATTGGTTTAACCGTGTGGAAGAAAGAGAGGGAGGGGGAGGGGGGGGGGGGGGGGGGGGGGGGGGGGGGGGGGGGGTTAGACAATACTTGATAAGATGGGCATAAAATCCGTAGTGTTGTGATTGCCGAAAATCATTGTGGAAAACACATATCACGATCAACACATGATAAAACAAGTAGCTGTTGTGATTACTGTTACACACAACCTATAAATTTTTAACGTTAAACTACTCAAGATCACCATGACTAAACGAAAGGCATGGCATATATAAATTAACTAACTCGACAATCATAGACAAGATCAGAGTGAAAATAAGCAACACCGTAGTTAAAAAGAAGAAATAACATACCTAATGCCCCTACTACTTCCACCCCAGTTACAGTAGCTCACTACCAGCTTCTTAAGCTGCCAAACACCTCGTTGTGACATCTGCTAAAGATCAGATATCAGATCGCTGAATTACATTGACTTTTTATATTCTATATCTCTATCAAGGATTAACAAAAGCTAAATACAGCAATAAAATGATGCACTCTGATACACAACAGCAATGCCTGGATGGTTTTTGCTTGTTTTAATCATGATGGATTGGACCAAGAAAATATAGGTTGCCACAAATGGCTTATTAATTTCCAATATCATGGTGAATCATAATTTTAAGTCAATTAAACATTTGATATTCCTAGGTATTCTCCACTGTTCTCCGACTGTCTAAGCAGCAAAATGAGCATGCATGTTTTGTAATGGGTCAAATGGGTAATCGAACATTTAAACAGATGAACATTTTTAACTAGAATGGATCTAATTGGGTCAACGGTCAGATGGGTCTGACCCATTGACTTTTAACTGAAACAAAAATGTTTTAAATCTCATAAATTAACCAGCATATTAAGAACACAATTATAAGTACCAATTTAGATACGAAAAAATAGCTATAATTTATAACATCACAAATAAAAAGAGTAAGGGTAGCAATTCTCGACATGACACGATAACCGACACGAAGTTAAACACGTTTATGTTGAGGATAAACAGCTTTGGGTCAAAAAAGGCCAACCCGTCTAACGCGTTTTATAAACGGGTCGTGTTTGGGTTGAGTAAGGATTAAACAGGTCAACATGTGAACCCGTTTAAGTATATAAGCCTCCAAAAATAAAATGTATAACCATGTTGAATTTGAATTTTTAATTTGTTATGTACTTAACATGACACTGAATTACGATTGTAATTTGGATATTATTGAAATTGGTGTATAGTTACCATTTTCATTTCATTATATCATGTTTGAATTTAAACTAGTTGAATCGAAAAATCACCAACCTTCTTCACCGCTTGGCCTATTTACTTAAACAGGTTAAATGGGTTACACATGTTATGCAGGTTTGGGTTAAAATTGAGTTTCTTGACAGTTGACACGATTAATAAACGTGTCGTGTTTGGATAGAGGTTATACCAACCCGAATAGGTCGACCCGAACACGACTTGATTGTCACCCCTAAAAAAGAGAGACAAATTCACATAAGATTCTTAACGTTGTCATCTAACTAAAAACTTAAAAGACCGGATCAGTAATTTAAAAGACAAGTGAGGGATACTATATTTTGAACATTCAATAAACGTATCAAGCTTATCATAATCTTGGCTACTTGACTATTTAGACATTCCTTTCTCTATAAAGGTGAAAAGTGCAACACAAATTACGATATGGTGTACCGTGTACCAAAAAGGCTCTTTAGCCCAATCCCCGGGAATCAAAATTTGTATACCATTGGACTGAAAAAGGGTAGATTCTTGCAAGTTACCCTTCAGTTACGCATAAAAACTTAAGGTCACTTCCTTTATTTTCTAATAAAATAGCTAGAGTGTGTTGATGGCTAGATTGAATGATAAGTCTGCGCTGGATTATGTTAGCTTCAATTCTTCAAATGAGGAAAAACTTAAGGAGCTGGATTATCAGCTCCTTACTGTAGTAATGGCTTAACGCATGTGGACATAAACAAAAAATAGAATTGAGAAGCCCATTTAACTATTCAATGACCAAATAAGAGGAAGATATTAAGGGGGTGTTTGTTTTTCAAAAAATAACTTCTAATGCCTCTTACCTCTGACTGAGTAAGAGACGGTAAGAGGTTAGGGTGTTTATTTTTTCATTTTCAGTAAGAGGCGGTAACATGTAATGAGTCTTACTCATTAAGAGGTGGAGAGAGTATCTTATTACCTCTTAATGGCTTAGGGGGGAGGGAGTGGAAGTGGCGCCGAACCGGTGCCGATCGGCAACACCGCCGCCGCCTACCGGCGCCGGATTTGGGGTGGGAGTATTCGGTGAAGTTTACCGATTGTGAAGTTGGGGCTTTTGACCGTTGAACGGTCTAATTTGGAGCGTGGGTTTATTTTTTGAAAATTTGAACCGTTGCAGCCATGCTTGAATTTAAAAAAAAAAAAAAAAAAAAAAAAAAAAAAAAAAAAAAATCCCCCTTTTTTAACTATAAAACCTACACTTTTTTCAACTAAAACTTAACCCAAACCTTCACTTTTAAAGTGTAGTTTCGGGTTTTAGGAAATGTGTTTTTTATTTTTATGTAGTTTGTATTTAAATGTAATAAAAATAAATTTAAAAAAAAATATGATGTGGAAATGAGGAAAGTTCACCATTTGGTGACCACTCCCTCACTTTGGGGTGGATTTGGGGTGGTTTGAAGTGTAATGTTGTTATTGGTAGTTGGTGACATGGCACATTTGGTGAAGGTCACCACATGGTGACCACTCCCTCCCCCCTTATAGTTATGTTTTTATTTATGTTATTGTATTTTTACTTTTTTTTTTTCCTTAATTATATATCGAGACCGTCTTATTTTTACTTTCTTGTTTTATATTCATACATCTTACCAAATCAAAAAAACAAACAACGTTATATGATTCTGATTTAGATCAGGAACATCTTAATGAAACAAACAACAAAGTAAATACAAACATAGTTAATGTGTTGGCATAAGAAAAAAACCTTGGATTTACAAAGTCAAACCACACACGGCTAAGCTAAGCAAATATAGTTGAAAACAAAGAAATACAAACATACATCTAAAACAGGCATTCAAAGTAAAAGCATTGCATAAACATGTTTAGTTATCAACCCTAGAACAAAGTACATCTAAAACAGGGATTTTATCAAACAGTTGTGTGCACAAAGTTAACAACATCTACATATTATAAAGTTGAAGAAAACCCAGATACAAAAATGGAAGCTTTACCAAATGAGAGGGAGATGGTGGGTAAGAAGGTGGCGTGTGGCGGTGGAGTGGTGGTGACGGCGGCGTAGCTTCAAGCTCGACCAAATGAGCTCCTCTTGGCTCCAAACGCTCCAGAAACGTCGTATACTATGCTTTGGATAGATTTTGGGGGTGGTCGGAATCTCGCCGGAATATGGGGTGCGGTGCCGGAGTTGGATTTCCGGTGAGGTGGTGTTAATAATGAGAAGAAATCCTAAAAGTGTAAATTTGGAGGAGGGGGTAGGAACTGAAACTTTAGTAAATAACCCTTGTGGGCCCTGTTTGACATATTAAACTTGCGTTTTAAAATAGGGGACTTGCGTCATTGAGTCAGAAATAATTTTTCCAATGAAAACGAGTATTGATACGTATAACTTTATCGGAGTTAATTTATTAAATAAATCGAATTGTTTCGTGCGTTTTAGGTTGTGGCGGCACAATAAAGAAATAACGCTCACATTTAACAAGATATATACTATTTTCAAACTCAAACAGGTTCAGAGAAGGGAAAATGGCACGAAAAGGCCCATACTTGCCACCTTTTGTCATTGTATGTTGCGTTCTTTTCTTTTTTTTTGATTTTAGCACAAACCTTTCTGAATCGGGTCATTGTGTGTACCGGTGACCATTTTACCCTTACTTTTTTCAAATTTTGAAGGGTAAAATAGTCATTTTCATGGCTGGAAATAGTGGCAAAAGTACACACAATAGCACGATTTAAAAAGGTTGGTGTCAAGATGACCCGATTCAGAAAGGTTTGTGCTAAAATCAAAAAAAAAAAAGGACGCAACATACAATGACAAAAGGTGGCAAGTATGGGCCTTTTCGTGCCATTATCCCTTCAGAGAAGTTTAAAAGCCAAGGGATTTCAAAAATAAACGTTTTGGCTAGTAAAATAAGTTTTGGAAAATTGTCGGTTGTTACATAAATACCCACCAAACCGATCAAACACACACACAAACACACATAATCAACCTTGTAACCTAAATTTCACTTAAATCCTCAAATTCCTATAACCTTACTTCACACACAATGAAGCCGACAAACAAAAAAGGAATTTTTATTTCTGTTTTGATCTATCATTGGGTGTATTTAATTAAAAAGGTTAAAAATAGGGTTGTTTTGTGATAATATTTGACTGTTTGTGAAGCTCTCTTTTTTTTTTTTTTTGATGCTCTCTTTTTCTTATTTGCACAAATCAAATCTACAAGCTCTAAGTATATCATTGGTGCTATTGATCCTGATTATGCCCAATATTTAAAGCTTAAACCGCAAAAAGGTTCAAGCACCACTCCTGCAAGCTCTTAGTATATCATTGGTCCTATTTAAGTGTGTTTGTTTAAATTTATTCGGCCGGTTTATGAGTTTATAATTTTTAAAAGATGCTAAGATTCTTTTGGTTCATGATCTTATCTACTTGAATTTATAGCTAATTTAAATTTATAAAAAAAATGAAAAATTGGATTAATTAGTTTCTATGTTTAAAGAACAATAAAAAGGGTTTTATCGATGATGATAGTGGTTGGGTATCATGCTCAATGACGGATGCAGGTACTAGCAACCTATAGCACGTGACACATACGAATAATGTATTGGTTTGTTGAAATGTAGTTTTTCAAAAGATTCAAAAAAAGAAAACAATAAGAGGGAAAAAAAATAAGAGAAATAAACATTATTATATCTTTGTATATATGCTCTAAATAAGAAACATCTAGAAAAAGAAAAAGAAAAAATAAATAAAAATAAATAAATAAATAAATAAAAATCTTTTTCACCAAATTTTTGTCAACTTAGGAGGAAAATGTGAAGAAAAAGTGTAGCACAATTTCTATTCATTTTCTATCATCTTTAAACCATAAATAGCTCGTAAAGACAAGTTTTTTTTTTAACTTTGTCCTTACTTTTTTTCTCTCCAAATAAAAACTTTCAGAGTTCGAATACAAGTGAATTTAATAACATGTTTAAATGTAGATGAGATGCCAAAGTCTCATTTAATTAAGAGCAATATTCGACTCACACTTTTTTCGCAAACACAAATTCACACGCAAATGTGGCATGTGAGGTGTATCAGTTAGGTTTTTTTTTTTTTTTTTTTTTTTTTTTTTATTTTCTTTTTCTTCTTTCTCACTCTTCATAATCAAGTGACACATATGTGTAGACATCTTTATGTGAAAATCGCCGTGAGTCTATCATTTCTCTTTATAAAAATCTCGTCAAGAACTTCAAAATGATTGTATTGTGCTATAATTAATCAGATTATGGTCGCATGAGATCGATGGCTCAAAGATGTGCATCACAACTACATCTTGGTCGTAATAATTTTTATGATGAAGGTATCAGTCATTTTTTTATAATGCAGATGTTGTCCTGAGAAAATTATAATTAACAACTTTGGTACTAACAGGTTTTCGTCATTCGGGATTAGTAGCTTGCTTCTATAACCAAATTTGTAAGGCCATATGTTTTTAATACTATATATGAACACTGAAATAAAAGTAAAAAATTTAACCGAAAAGAATGAGTTCATCCCTTAAAACGTCACTCAAAAGTATATAAATTAGCTATGAAATCTCACCTATTCTGCATACATTTTCAGGCTTGTAGCGGAACAAGACTGTACTGCATTGAAAACGAACCACACCAACCATCTTATTAGATTGTTTGAAAATCACATTTCAGGTTTTAGAAGGCTTACAGAAAATGAAACAAATCGTTTATAAAAGTACACATTTTACTTAAGATCCCTAAGGATCCGATATCATGTGGTTAGTTATCAACCCTAGAACAAAGTGCAGCAATTGGGGGATTTTATCAAACAGTTGGTGTGCACAAAGTTAACAACATCTACATATTATAAAGTTGAAGAAGGTGGGTAAGAAGGTGGCGTGTGGCGGTGGAGTGGTGGTGACGACGGCGTAGCTTCAAGCTCCAGAAACGTCGTATACTATGCTTTGGATAGATTTTGGTGCCGGAGTTGGATTTCCGGTGAGGTGGTGTTAATAATGAGAAGAAACCCTAAAAGTGTAAATTGGGAAGAGGGGGTAGGAACTGAAACTTTAGCAATCTTTTATAAATAACCCTTGTGGGCTCCGTTTGACATATTAAACATGCGTTTTAAAATACGGGACTTGCGCCATTGAGTCCAAAATAATTTTTCTAATGAAAACGAGTATTAATACGTATAACTTTCTCGGAGTTAATTTATTAAATAAATCGAATTGTTTCGTGCGTTTTAGGTTGTGCCGGCTCAATAAAGGAATAACACTCACATTTAACATGATATCTACTGTTTTCAAACTCAAACAGGTTCAGAGAAGTTTAAAAGCCAAGGGATTTCAAAAATAAACGTTTTGGCTAGTAAAATAAGTTTTGAAAAATTGTCTGTTGTTACATAAATACCCACCTAACCGATCAAACACACACACAAAAAAAAACACACATAATCAACCTTGTAACCTAAATTTCTCTTAAACCCTCAAATTCCTATAACCTTACTTCACACACAATGAAGCCCACAAACAAAAAAGGAATTGTTATTTCTGTTTTGATCTATCATTGGGTGTATTTAATTAAAATGGTCAAAAATAGGGTTGTTTTGTGATAATATTTGACTGTTTGTGAAGCTCTCTTTTTTTGTTTTTTGATGCTCTCTTTTTCTTATTTCCAGAAATCAAATCTACAAGCTCTAAATATATCATTGGTGCTATTGATCCTAATTATGCCCAATATTTAAAGGTTCAAGCTCAAAAAGGTTCAAGCACCACTCCTACAAGCTCCGAGTATATCATTGGTCCTATTTAAGGGTGTTTGTTTAAATTTATTCGGCCGGTTTATGAGTTTATAATTTTGAAAAAATGCTAAGATTCTTTTGGTTCATGATCTTATCTACTTGAATTTATAAAAAAATGAAAAATTGGATTAATTTGTTTCTATGTTTAAAGAACAACAAAAAGGTTTTTATCGATGATGATGGTGGTTGGGTATCATGCTCAATGGCGGATGCAGGTACTAGCAACCTATAGCACGTGACACATATGAATAATGTATTGGTTTGTTGAAATGTAGTTTTTCAAAAGATTCAAAAAGAGAAAGCAATAAGAGGGGAAAAAAATAAGAGAAATAAACATTATTGTATCTTTGTATATATGCTCTAAGAAAAAAAAAAATAAAAAATAAAATAAAATCTTTTTCACCAAATTTTGTCAACTTTGGAGGAAAATGTGAAGAAAAAGTGTAGCATAATTTCTATTCATTTTCTATCATCTTTAAACCATAAATAGCTCGTAAAGACAAGTTTTTCTAAACTTTTTCCTCACTTTTTTTCTCTCCAAATAAAAACTTTCAGAGTTCGAATACAGTGAATTTAATAACATGTTTAACTCTAGATTGAGATGCCAAAGTCTCATTTAATTAAGAGCAATGTTCGACTTACACTTTTTTCACAAACACAAATTCACACGCAAATGTGGCATGTGAGGTGGAATCAGTTAGCTTTTTTTTTTTTTTTTCTTTTTTTTTTTAATTTTCTTTTTCTTCTTTCTCACTCTTCATAATCAAGTGACACATCTTTTTGTGAAAATCGCCGTGAGTCTGTCAGTTCTCTTTATAAAAATCTCGTCAAGAACTTCAAAATGAGTGTATTGTGCTATAATTAATCAGATTATGGTCGCATGAGATCGATGGCTCAAAGATGTGCATCACAACTACATCTTGGTCGTAATAATTTTTATGATGAAGGTATCAGTCATTTTTTTATAATGCAGATGTTGTCCTGAGAAAATTATAATTAACAACTTTGGTACTAACAGGTTTTCACCATGCGGGGTTAGTAGCTTGCTTCTATAACCAAATTTGTAAGGCCATATGTTTTCATTAGGAAATCTTGGTTTTTTAATCTTGATTAGATGGTACACGTAAACGTGACGTTTTTAATACTATATAGGAACACTGAAATAAAAGTAAAAAATTTAACCGAAAAGAATGAGTTCATCCTTTAAAACGTCACTCAAAAGTATATAAATTAGCTATGAAATCTCACCTATTCTGCATACATTTTCAGGCTTGTAGCAGAACAAGACTGTACTGCATTGAAAACAAACCACACCAACCATCTTATTAGATTGTTTGAAAATCACATTTCAGGACATTTCAGGTTTTAGAAGGCTTACAGAAAATGAAACAAATCGTTTATAAAAGTACACATTTTACTTAAGATCCCTAAGGATCCGATATCATGGGGTTATCAGAAGAACATCTTGGAAGAAGCCACGTGAAGAAGCCAACTTTGGTTTTTTTTCTTTGATCTTTGTGATGAGTATTCCACTATCATATTCCAAAGGTCACCGACACTCCATCCATTGGAAGTAATCCATTTTGTTACCTGCAGATAATCCAAAACCTTTGTTATTGCTACAGAAGAAAAGAGTGTATGTACGAGTCTAGAAATCAGGAGTAAACATTTTAGATCTTGGGTTCTTGCGCCTAATGGCCTAAGGTCAAATATTGCAAAATGGGCGGGTTGGGTAACGGGCAACAGATTTTGTGTCAGAACATGGTAATATATTAGTCTTGAGATAAAAAGTGTTTCTGGTCAAGCCAACCCAACACGACCCCTTTTGCTACCCACCCATGACCCATTTTGCCACCGATTATGCAGACCATGGGTAATAGAAACAGAATTCTTATGATGCAATTACGTGTCAGGCGCTTTATAATGTTACGTATAGGAATTACCTGGTCGAGTGACTGTAATGCCTCCAACCCAAATGTGTAATACACCACAAAAGGTCTTAACGCCTGGAAAAAAAGTATGGTACTATTAGAAAGCGATAAATGAATACGAAAGTAGCAAAACTGGTTCTGCAGGCATAATCCAAATATTAATTGCACGTACATATGTGAAGGTTTCATTTACCTGAGAAGCGGCAAGCCATTGTAACATAGCCTTAAGTTCAGGGTCTCCCCCGAATGCACCACAACCCCAATTTCCAGTAACAATCCCTACTTCATCTTCAAAGCTTGACGTCTGACAAAATCACAGTTCAATTAAAAAAAATAGTTTATCTTTCACGTGCACAAATAAAGTTCATCATGGTTCGATTACTGCTTATAAGAGCTAACAACTGTATGCAACTACAATGCTAAAGTACTTTTGAGCACTAGTCGTGATATATACATCAGTCTATGCTCAAAATCTGTTTTTATAAACTTCTCATGAGTCGAACGGCCTTGTACTCGAAGGTGCCGCCATCATTCTGTTGCTGGTTTCTCCACTCAATCATGAAATTATGTCTCAATCTTGATTTGAAATTGGAATTTGCCCGAGAAGCTTATGCCACTCAAAGAGGTTACACATATCAGGAATGATACTCACGTCGAGAACTGAATATTCTTTTTGCATAAGCTAACTTAACGCGACGCACGACTTTCCAGTAATTTATTGTTTGACACTGACATGTGATGTAACATGGACAGAGTCACCAAGATCACTGTTGGTGTATCCTATTGTGGACTTGAAGGCCCGTGTGTGTCTGTTTATAGTATCTGAGGCGACTCCTATTATCTAGGCAATTAAAGACGGTTGAGGGTACAAAAATCACATACCAAAACATTATCTGAATTGCTGTCGAGGCTTTTAAGCTTTTGATCGTGCTCAGCTTCTGAAAGGTGATCACCGTTGAGTAGTATCTCATACTGATGAGACTTGCAATGGTGAGAAAATCCACAAAATGCCTTATTAACTTCCCTATATAATCTCGGGAATGAGGAATCATCAGTTGGTCTATACAAATTTAAGGAAACACCTATGAAGGCAACAAAATAAAAAACAAGTATACCTCAGGAGTAATTCATGCCCATATTGTCTCTTTCCCACACGAGATAAAGCGTCCATTGCGATTATTCTGGTTTTACGTCTTCCCATTATATCAGAATCTTTCGTATCCAGAAAGTCACCACAAAACCGAAAAGTAGAAGCATAACTATAAGAACAAAAATAGCAGCGGTATTTATATACAGTAATCTGAAATACAATCATAAAGCCAAGAAACCGTTTAAAAGATTGAAAGACCAACGAGATCATAATTACCCTGTATATATCGAAAATTTTTCAGCACCAACAACTTCTATAGACTCGTTTTCTTCCATACAAGGCAAGAAAAGAATTCCGGCTATTAATTCTGGGTTGATCATGAAACGGATCTCTTCCTAAAAAGTATGACAAAAAAGAAATATAAGGCTAAATATTTAATAAGCAAACCTTCGGAAAACCATATCAGGGACAATAAATAAGCAAACCTGAACACAGCCTTTATTTAGAGCAGCACCACCAAGGTACTTATTAGCAAAATCTACTTCGAGAGCTTCCTTCAACTGATCTTCTATTAAGCCCGAACTGTTGAACTATTAGAACAAAAGAGTGCAGTTAGGTATTATGCGATCAATGTAATTTAAAGATAATGGTTTAGGAGAAAATGATAAAAACACATATGCAAATAAACGGTCGAAGTTGATCATTCTAAGATGGTTGGCACCTCGATTACTGAACGGAAACAGACAAAAGAAAGAGCAAGCAAGAAGACAGCCGATAAGTTCCTGATTCATTAATGATTAATATAGGGATCAGATCAGACTGCATGTTTGACATGCTAAAGTACGTTTCATGTAAGCTTATGTACCGAGTGTATGCTTTGTATACCTGGCTAAATAAAACCATGCCAGCTTCTTGAGACTTCAACAGGTGAAGGCCCGTTTGGAGTCCATCTCTATTCTCTAGCACCCACACAAGTAACCGTGTCTGCGTTCTTATAGTGAGCTTCTAACATTGATGGAAGAGGCAAAAGCAAATCAGCCATAGTTGGAAGTGTTAGAATTTAATAAACATGACAATCATATATTTATTCTAAAACCAATCAAACACGTATGTGGAAGCGTAGGATCATATTTAACATGTAAAGATTAACCGAATAATAAAAGTAACGTACCTTAGATCCTAGCAAGAACAATGATCAAACTTTAATCTTCTTCTTTTAATTAAACAAGTGGATTAGCGAGATACCCCTTACCGTTTTGTATCTCAATCCAAGATGTATAAACTATAGTGAGTTTATACCACGGTCTTTGTACACACGTACTATAACCGGGTTAATGATTATGCTAGTAATAAACACAAGTTAAAACCAAACAAACTTTGTTTTAAGAAAAGTTGGATCGACCAAAACCTAAGGGTTTATGGTTCGATCGGTTATGACAAGAAGAAGAACAAAGGGTTTAGGGTTATAGCAAGACTGCAAGAGTTGAAAACCAATAACCCTAGCCTTTGTATTTATAGGTATGAAATCTTGGAAGACAAGTTTGACATGGATTGGGCTTCTAAACCCTTATGCCGATCGACCATAGAGTCCCAAAGGGATTCTAGAACCTTCTTGTCCTTCTAATTTCATCCATAAACCCTCCTTTATTCCCTAACGGTCGTTAGTCAATTCCCGTTAATTACTTAACGTCCGTTAGTCGTTATTTTGTGTTCAAATAATTAAATATATAACGATTTATATATATTAATTATTGTACATTAATCCTTCATACGTAATGTGTGCAATCCCATGGTCCCGAGTTCGATTCTAGTCATACACGTTTAATATTTGTCCATAAACTTATCACGAAGTACCTCTCCAAACCATTTATTAGCTTCAGCACGCGTCATCAACTTTTCACAAACCGTGCATGCTCGTAAATGTCATCTATTTACATATTTCAAGATGCATATTATTTGAGTTTTTGAGGGGTGTCTAGACTACTATCGCTATCTTCTTTTATTTAGTTGAAATACTTTTATACTTTTATTTTTTGGGTAAAAGGGTTACTCGGTAAAATATTATTACTCCAAAAAAAAATTAAGTACAACGGGTATGTTTTCTGGTAAAATAGGGTAAATATATAGAGAGTGGGAGTAAAAAAATAAATAAATTACGTTTTAAACCGTTGGCTTTGCAAACGACTATTTTTTTCAAACAAAACCAACAAACAACGCACGTTGATAGGGCAACATCCTTCGCAACGCCGTTGGTAACAACGAGATGGCGGTATTGTAACATTGCCAACGTGGCTGCCACGTCGACATAACGCTGGTTGGGGCGTTACAAAACCTAATGCTATTAAGGGAAGTGACATAAAGTGAATATTGACATATAATCTCAACCGGTAACTTAATCCAAATCTACTTGGTAAGCATAGCTTAAATATAGTTCATCAAAATTAGTGCACAACCCAATTAGTGTCGAGACTAAAATGTAGTTAGAGAAGGAAAGCCTTAATAACTTGAATAAGCTTCGCGGTATTCTCAAAGAAACTTTATGCACCAAAAACCGAACAACTTCCAGGAAGAGCTTGTGCACTACTCATATTAATATTGCTGCTATATGTTCGATTCAAAAGAACACTATATCGCTTTTGGGTCTATACATGCTCTCCTAAGGCTGCCTTTGTTAGATGTTGGCCTAAAATTAGCGAAGATTCTCCTGTTACTATGATGTCCACTAATGTTTGTATCTTTGAAAGTTAAACAACAAACCACAAAGACTGATTAATAACCAAAGTGAACAAGACAATATGAAAAAGAACAAGATCCACACTTCCTGTTTGGGATTTACTAATATAATCTAACTAAAAAGGATTCTCTTTTCTATTCCCATAAAGGATCCACAAATAAGAAAGCGTTTTGATTTCCACATCAAAGTATCATATCCTCCTTACTTTTTCATAGTTAAACATTGTATGTACTATGGGTGTGTTTGATAAAAATAGCAGTGAGCAGTAGCAGTGAGCAGTGAGCAGTAGCCATAGCCCACCGCTTACAGCTTCTTAAAGAAGCATTGGAAAAATGAGCATTCCTAAAAAATCGCAAAGCTCACCGCTCCTTTGCCAAACGAACAATAAAAATAAAAAAGCTCTTGCTCATCGCCCCAAAAAGCTCCGCGCCAAACATAGCCTATGTATCACGACGTCACTTCACTGTTAAATTAACATACAATAACTGTAAAAAAGTTCAAAGTTGATACTTAAACGCAATTTCCAAGTTTTCAAAAAAGAATCATAAGGAAAAAACCCGTGTTATGTTAATTGTAAAAAAGTGATAGTTTATTTGCATTTTGCAACAACTACACACATGCACTCCCCAGAGTTTATCTAATTTGGTGTTGTACAAACATAGGTTCAACAATGAGTTATTGGCTTAGTAAATCACCGGCAGTTGGCGCATCTGGGGCAATTTTTGGATTGGTATGTTCATCTAATTTAGTTTTGATAAACAGACGAACTGTTTGATTAGATTGTTTTACGTGTCAGGTTTGATCATTTGCCATATTTGTGTTGAGACACAAAAATATGGTCAAGGGTGGCGTAGGAGACTTGCAACATGTTGCACGTGTGATTGCTTTAAATATGGTATAAATCTTTCTCTACCCTTTTTACTTCAGTTCCAAATCAATTGTTCTCATCTTGAGGTAGGAGAATGAAGGGTCGGTGGTATATAATGGGTTTAAGGATTCGGTCAAAAGGGTAACTTCATATACGGGTAGGGTTGTTAGAAGCTCTTTATGTCCAAAATTGAAACTTATATAGAGATAGTTCCATGAATTACTAGGGTGTTTCGATGAAATAATTAAAGAGGTTATGCTCATGAATTACTTTGGGAAACTATCGACCCCTTTCATGAAAGCTAATTTCTCTAAAATTTACATGTTTGGCCTGTTAGAGATAAAACATAATTTAAGTCAACCCATTCATATATAAATGGGTTGAAATTGCAACCTTTATAATAATGTTTTATTTTGTTAATGAGTAAGCATTTCACTATTGTGATCTATCTTCATGCAGGCTATAGGGTTGTTGTCACAAGGTATCGACAACTGCGGACATGTGAGTCTTTTTTCACTCAATTTTGGCAAAATGCCAACAACCCAGTTGTCGATACCTTGTGACAACAACCCTATAGCCTGCATGAAGATAGATCACAATAGTAAAATGCTTACTGATTAACAAAATAAAACATTATTATAAAGAGGTGGCAAAACGGGCGGGCCGGGCTGGAACGGGCACGGGCTAGAACGGGCACGGACTTCAACGGGCACGGGCTAAATGGGCACATGTTATACAAATCGCTTTATAGAAGACCGAAAATGACGAAATAAATTCCTTAAATGCAATACCCCATTTATATTTAAAAAATTAAATATATTATATATATATAAGTTTTTCTTCAAAAACGATTATAATGTTCTCTAATTGAGAGAAAATATGTGCCCGTTGTGCCCATTTAACTTTTTAATGGGCTAAATGTGCCCATTTCAAAAAAGGATGGGGCTAAATTGCCAAATCTTTTACAAAGTAGCCAAAATTAGCCAATTTTTTTTTTTTTTTTTTTTTTTTTTTTGGGCACAAATTGCCACCTCTAATTATAAAGGTGGCAATTTCAACCCATTTATATATGAATGGGTTGACTTACATTATGTTTTATCTCTAACAGGTCAGATATGTAAATTTTAGAGAAATTAGCTTTCATGAAAGGGGTCGATAGTTTCCCAAAGTGTATAATTCATGAGCATAATCTCCTTAATTATTTCATCGAAACACCCTAGATAGTTACTATATAAGTTTCAATTTTGGACATAAAGAGCTTCTAACAACCCTACCCGTATATGAAGTTACCCTTTTGACTGAATCCTTTAACCCATTATATAGCCACCGACCCTTCATTCTCCTACCTCAAGATCAGAACAATTGGTTTTGAACCGAAGTAAAAAGGGTAGAGAAAGATTTATACCATATTTAAAGCAATCACACGTGCAACATGTTGCAAGTCTCCTACGCCACCCTTGACCATATTGTTGTGTCTCAACACAAATATGTCAAATGATCCAACCTGACACATAAAACAATCTCATCAAACGATTCGTCTGTTTATCAAAACTAAATTAGATGAACATACCAATCCAAAAATTGCCCCAGATGCGCCAACTGCCGGTAATTTACTGAGCCAATAACTCATTGTTGAACCTATGTTTGTACAACACCAAATTAGAAACTCTGGGGAGTGCATGTGTGTAATTGTTGCAAAATAACTGTAAAAAAGTTGATACTTTCGCCAAACACATCCTATATTTAGTACTCCTCCGTATGAGTATAAAACTAAACCACACTCTAAGAGAAAAGTAAAAATACCTACGCCTATTCATACATATAATATACGCGCAACAAATTAAAAATTCATAACAAACGTAAGCGCGCGCGGTATACCTGATTAATAATCTTCTGAGTAGACTCATCCTTCACCTCCCCCCCTTCCTTATCCTTCGCCGCAACCGCAACATTCGGCTCGACAAACCCCGTCCCTCCACCTCCTCCACCTCCATTAAACACTCTCTGCTGATGATGATGATGCTTATGAACAACAGCATTCTGATGATGATGAAACTGCATCGCAGCAACATGATGATGATGGATCGGATTGAACACGTGAATGATCCCCGGCGTATTATGCGGCGGCGGTGGCGGCGGAGAGACGACGGCGGCGACGCGGGGGACGAATTCAGGTGCCTTGGCGTTGAGTTTACTTAAGGATCGTGTGAGTGATGGTTGTGGTTGTTGTTGTTCTAGGGTTTGTGATGATGACGTGGCAGATGAGGATGGTTCATGTGCCATGATGGTAAGGGGATCTGTGTAGGGTTTATATATATTGATGACGTGGCAGATCGGATCCCCTCTTCTCTCTTTACTTGAGTGAATGAAGAAGATGAAAAGTTTTTATTTCCCTGGGTTTTTTGTGCGCCGTGATCCTAGCCTAAAATAATACAGGGATATTAATTATTAATTAAAAGAGTTATTAATTAATTGATAAATTAATAATTATTAATTTATATATTAATTAATATTTTATTAATTTATAGTAGAATACTTAGTTTACAAATACCCTTCAAGCTTCCACTTAATTATTGTATACAATGCATGTATATCAAATGAACGGCCCAATTTGAAAGAAACCTTCAATCTCCCACCTTATTATGTTTCTTGTGTTCAATGTATCACTTTATGGACATTAAAAATATGTTCATAGTAACTATGGTTTGCAGGTGAGTCAAGCGACAATATCGAATACAGTTAAGCGGTCTTTATTGAAAGCGTTATTGGAATTAATAAAGATGATATCGATGAAGAAGATGATGAAAGTTCTACAATGGAGCCCCCTTCGCGAAACGAAGCTATTAAAGCGGCAATCACATTGAACAATTTCTTGTTGAGCTATGAGAAAACAACACCAGAAGTTCTTACCATGCTAAGGAAAATTAGAGACGAGATTCAAGGGGAAATTGATTTCAACAAAAAACAAAAGACAATTGAGTCATTTTTCAAGAAACCTTCATAAATCATTCATGTAATATGCTATATATAAGGAATTATTAATTTATATTTTATATGGGGTCTAAAGAAATTATCAAAAATGTATTATCTTATAATTTTAGCGAATTATTAGTTTAGCACCCTATCCCCGAGTCGGGACCGGCAAAAAATATTATCTTAGAGAGTTTATTAAATAATCGAGTATTAATTTATCGAGTTTCTACTGTATTTATTTACTCACCTTTTTTTTATTTCCCTGTTTTTTTTTTTTTTTTTTTTTTTTAATAGTCCTTAAGATCTCGATCCTGATTTTATAATCTTACGATTTTACGATTCTGCAAAGCAAAAACTATCCGGATCATCTTTGAAAGCTTAAAATCTTATAGGTTCCGTTCTTAACAATAGTATCTAAAGATCTAATCCGATCCGATCTTACTTTTCTCGGATAACAAACTAAAAAACTGCAAATTTCTAGATTATTTTTAATAGAATTTAAAAAAAAAAACATGGTAATCTTATTAAACATTTCATAACCATAATTTAAGACAACATTTTGATGAAACATTCATATAATTTTGTGTTTTGATATATAATAATTTGTAAATTTGTATAATATTACAAAAATTATTAAGAAAATGACGTTATAGTAGGATCTTAAGATCCCGATCCGATCTTACGATCACGATCTTGCAAAGACAAAAATGATCCTGGGTAGGATCCTGATCTTGAAAACCTTGATTTTTGTAAATAAATTAGAGAATATAAGTAAATATATTATTTAATTTACATTTTTTTTATTTGTGAAATAATGTTGATAACCGGTAAGTGGGCGGATCTTTTAGAAAGGTATTAAAAATTAAAAAGTCTACAAAGTAATCTGGTAGTGACACGTGTCCAGGAACATAAATGTAATTTCACCTCTTTCATCTTTCTAATTCCCCTCTTTCCTCTTTCCATTTTTCTCATACGCCTCTTTCCTCTTTTCATCTTTCTAATTCCGATCAATATTCCGTTTTTCCGTCCATATATAATCAAAATTTACACAATGATCTACATTCAATTCATTCAATTTCACATTTTTTTCATTCTTTCATTTGTTCATATTCATATTGCGAATAAACCCTAAATTTACGAAATTTAGGGCTTTTTTGCTCTCAATTCATATTCGTTTAATTGAATCGTTAATTGTTCTTCAATTCGTGTTAATTGTTCATATCGGCTTCGAATTAGCCATCCGATCGCTTAATTGGAAGAGAATTAGGGTTAATATCTGTTAACTGGAAAAAAGTTAGGGTTTTTAACCGTTGAATCGGTTAATTGGAAGAGAATTAGGGTTTCTTAGCATTGAATCGGTGAATTGGAAGTGAATCAGGGTTTATCGAAGTGAATTAGTTTTAACCGTTCAAATTTGGGGATATGCTGATGGCTCAAACTGATACTCATGTGTTTAATCAAGGTAATTTTTTTTTATCTGCTTATTTTTTATAATATTTTTGATTCATCAGTTTTTGTTTTGCCGATTATTGCCGATTATCAGTTAGAATAGATTAGAAGGAGGTTCATCAATTATTTGGCCTGTGTTATGTGTTATGTGTTGTTAGAATAGATTAGAATGAGGTTCATCAATTATTTGGCCTGTGTTATGTGTTATGTGTTGTTAGAATAGATTAGAATGAGGTTCATCAATTATTTGGCATGTGTTATGTGTTATGTGTTGTTAGAATAGATTAGAATGAGGTTCATCAATTATTTGGCCTGTGTTATGTGTTATGTGTTGTTAGAATATATTAGAATGAGGTTCATCAATTATCATGGTTTAATTTTTTGGCCTGTGTTATGTGTTTTTTCATCTGTTATTTGGCTGTGCTGTGTTATGTGTTATGTGTTGTTAGAATAGATTAGAATGAGGTTCATCAATTATTTGGTCTGTGTTATGTGTTGTTAGAATAGATTAGAATGAGGTTCATCAGTTATCATGATTTAATTTTTTGGCCTGTGTTATGTGTTTTTTCATCTGTTATTTGGCTGTGTTATGTGTTGTTTTTTGCCGATTATCAGTTAGAATAACTTGCGGATTCATTAGAATAACTTGTTAGAATAGATTAGTATGAGGTTCATCAGTTATTGCTTGTTATCATGGTTTGATTAGTAGGTTGCGGGTTCATTAGAACTTGTTAGAATATATTAGAATGAGGTTCATCAATTATTTGGCCTGTGTTATGTGTTATGTGTTGTTAGAATAGATTAGAATGAGGTTCATCAATTTTCATGGTTTAGTTTTTTGGCCTGTGTTATGTGTTGTTTTTTGGTTCATCAGTTACTTGTACTCTGTTATGTGTTGTTTTTTGGTTCATCAGTTTTTGTTTTGCCGATTATCAGTTAGAATAACTTGCGGATTCATTAGAATAACTTGTTAGAATAGATTAGTATGAGGTTCATCAGTTATTGCTTGTTATCATGGTTTAATTAGTAGGTTGCGGATTCATTAGAATAACTTGTTAGAATAGATTAGAATGAGGTTCATCAATTATTTGGCCTGTGTTATGTGTTATGTGTTGTTAGAATAGATTAAAATGAGGTTCATCAATTATCATGGTTTAATCTTTTTAAGTTCATCAATTTTTTTTACAGATAATGATTATGAACCTGTTCCATATTCTGTTGGTATTGTTTCTGAGGAGGCGGGTGAGAAGTTATGGATTCCTGATATTCCTGTTGGTGAGAAGCCGGCTTATGGTATGATGTATCATTCTTTGGAACAAGCTTATGAGTATTACAAAGATTATGCAAAAAGAGCTGGTTTTGAGGTTCGTTTAGGTCAACAGTATATATCTAAGAAGAATAAGGGCAAAAATCTGGATTTGAAATATTTTGTTTGTAGTAAAGAAGGTTCAAATCCTCCCCCAAAAGTTGGAGCAAAGCCTATTAAGAGGAAACATTCGTCTAAGCGTACTGATTGTAAGGCTGCTTTGCGTGTGAAGTATGTTGAAGGATTAGGATATTGGTGTTATGAATTCGTTGAGGGTCATAATCATAGCTTAGTGAGTCAGGAAGATAGCGTGTTTCTGGTTTCGTCTCGTGACGTTTCTTATACTCAGCAAGTTTTTCTATATCAAGCATCGCAAGTGAATCTTGGTCCAGTGAAGGGTTTCAATTTACTTAGGCAGATTTATGGGGACTATGATTTTCTTGGGCTTAGTTCGGTTGATTGTAAAAATTATAGGAGAGATGTGCTTGATTTCATTGGTAAGAATGATGCTCAGATGTTAGTTGAGATGTTAATGAACAGGAAGGATTTTCTTCCTAATTTTTCATTTGAGTATCAAACTGGTGAGAATAACGCGTTGACGAATCTTTTTTGGGCCGATGAGTACGCAAAAAGGAATTATTATGCATTTGGCGATGTAATGTCATTTGATGCTACATTCAGGACTAATAAGTAAGTTTATTTTTTATATGTTTTTCAGTATATGTTTTTCTTTTTGCAACTGATGAACATTTGACTGTACTAAGAAGAATAAGTTCAGATATAAACTGATGGTTCATCAATTTTGGTTCATCAATGTTTGGTTCATCAATGTTTGGTTCATTAATGTTTTGGTTCATCAGTATTTTAACATTTAAACAAAAAATTTAAAGCTGCTGTATTTGATTGTTATAAACCGATGCGATTTAAATGTACTGAATCTAAATGGTTCATCAGTTATATTATCCTGGTTCATCGGTTATATAATAATGTTTATCATTATTTTTGATAGGTACAAAATGGTTTTTGTACCATTTACTGGGATTGACAATCACAATCATTGTGTTACATTTGGAGCTGCCTTGCTGTCATCGGAAACGAAAGAATCTTACATTTGGTTGCTTCAGTGTTTCCAAAGAGCGTTTCTTCGAGCACCAAAGGTTATTGTGACTGATCAAGACGGATCAATGAAAGTTGCTATAGAGACAGTTTTCCCGTTATCTCATCACAGATTATGCATGTGGCATATCATGCAGAAGTTGACTTCAAAGGTATGTTCCTCAATTTGTTTTTTTTTTTTTTTTTTTTAATTATTTTTGTTTATTAGTTACTTATGTTCATGAATAATGTTCATCAGTGAGTTTTTTGTTTTATCAGTTAGTTTTATAGAATAATGTTCATCAGTGAGTTCTGTCCATCATTTAAATTTGATCTTGAATTTGTAGGTTGGTCCCGAGTTAGCTAAAGATGAAACTTTTAAAAGAAGAATATCAGATATTGTTTGGACTGATAGAATAGAGCCGGAAGAGTTTGAGGAGTTGTGGGAGCGTTTGTTAGTTGATTTCGATTTGAAGAGTCACAAATGGCTTTCAGATATGTATAATTTGAGGCATAAATGGATTCCAGCCTATTATAGGGATGAGTTGATGTCAGGTTTGATGCGTACTTCTTCTAGGTCTGAGAGTGAAAACAATGCCTACGGTCGCATGACAAGTATTGATTTGACTTTATGGGAGTTCTATAATCATTTTGATAGTGTGGTGGGTTGTCAAAGATTTGCTCAACGTAAAAATGATCATGACAGTCGGTATACTATTCCAGATATGCACACCGAACTTCAGATAGAGAAGGAGGCCTCAGAATTATACACTCGGTCTATTTTCTTTGATGTTCAAGCTGAGATTTATGCTTCTGTGATTTCGTGTATGTCGGTTAGTGTTTCGGATGTTGATTCTGGCAAAAAATATGTTATACAAGATAATGGTGAAGATGAGCAGATTTCTAGGCGACATCGTATAGTGAAAGGGAAAGCTCTGCATGACGTACTTTATGAGGTAACATCTTTTTATAGTGACAGTTTTGTTTCATCAATTTTTTCAGGTTCTTTTCAAAGTTCTTTTAGGTTCATCAATTTTTTCTGGTTCATCAAATTGATCAAAGTTTTTTTCTGGTTCATCAAATTTTACTTATCAAATATCTTTTTTTTAAGAGATGTTCATCAAATTTTTTCAGGTTCATCAAATTGATCAAAGTTCTTTTACTTATAAAATATCTTTTTTTTAAGAGATGTTCATCAAATTTTTTTAGGTTCACCAGTTTTTTTTATTAGTTTTTGTTCACCGGTTTTTGTACTCAGCCACTGTATGTACTACTTCCTTTTTTTTCAGGTCTTGTGTAAACCAGCTGAAGATTTTTACCAGTGTTCGTGCAAACGTTTTGAGTCATATGGACTTTTATGTCGTCATATCTTTTATGTTATTCGGTTGTCAAAGGTTAAAAACTTTCCAAAGAAATATGTGCTTAGGCGTTGGTCAAAAGATTCATTACCACCTGCATCAGTCATTCAAGCCACTGGTGACAGTCCTGATATGATCTTGCGTGAGATATTCAGATCAGTTGAGTATTGTGTGAATCGTTATGCAAATGATCCTGAGCTGCTGCAAAAGTTTAGAGATCATCAGGTTCAGTTAATGGCGAAGGCAGATGTTGATGTTCCTGTACCTAAAAAGACTAATAAACGAGATAGGATTGCTTCTATTCTTGGTGTGTCGCAACCGGAAGAGACCATTGTAAATGTTCCAAAGCAGGTTAGTACTAATTTTTATCAGATTTTAATCAATTTATGCACTTTAGTTTGGTTCATCAGTTAGTTTATTTTTGTTAGCACAGGTTATGTTATCACAGGTTAGGAGTTATCTTAGGTTCATCAATTATAGTCATGTGTTATCTTTAGGCTCATCAATTATAGTCATGAGTTATCATAGGTTCAACAGATATCATAGTTTCATCAGTTATTTGTCCTGTGTTATCTTAGGTTCATCAGTTATCATAGGTTCATCAGTTGTTGTTCAACATATTTTTGATCATCCAGTTGTTATTGTCTTGTTTTTTGGTCCAAACAGGTTAGTACTAAGGGTTCGCGAAAAAGGATTAAGAGCAGTGTTGAGCGTTCAATTAATCCAAGTGGGAAGCGTAGGAAGAACTGTAGATTCTGCAAATGTAGCATGAACGATCATAATCAGGCGAAGTGCAATGCCATTAGAGCTCAAATTGCTGCTAAGAAGGCTAGTGATAAGGCTGCTGTGAAGGAGATGAAGCAGAAGGCGAGATTGGCTGCTAAGAAGGCGAGATTGGCTGAGAAGAATGCTTGAGTTGTTACTTAGTTGTCTGTTATATAAATAAATGTGAAGTTTGGTTGATACGAATGCTTTTTTTTTTTTTTTTTTTTTTTTTTTTTTTTTTTTTTTTTTTTGTTGATAATCATCAAAGTAACTTTGATTTTTCTGTTAGACAAATCAATGTGAAGTTTGTTTGATAAGAATGCTTTTTTTTTTTTTTTTTTTTCATAATGATCGAAGTAATTCTAAATTGAGATAATAGTATTATATTATGATCAAATTTATTGTTTAAGTTCATCAGTTTACTTAGAAAATTGAGATAAAAGTTCTTTTTTCAGGTTCATCAATTTTATGAGATGTTCATCAAATTGATCAAAGTTCTTTTAGGTTCATCAATTTTTTCAGGTTCATCAAATTGATCAAAGTTCTTTTCAGGTTCATCAAATTTTACTTATAAAATTTTAATTGATGAACCAAAACATTGATGAACCAAAACATTTATAACACATAACACCAAGAAACAAGACAGACAGTTAATATTTTCATCAACTGATGAACAAAAAAAACTAAAATTCATACAAAAAAATCATATTTATCAATTAAATCAAAAATGCTTGCCTGTTCTAAGCAAGAAAAACCGTCAGTGCTGCAAACTATTTAACCATAACAAAAATCACTTGCCCGTTTTCAGTTGCCTCTTTTCACTTCTTTCGTTGTTGAAGAGCATTAGCTTCGTTCTCAAAATAGTCGGTGGCACGTTCTGCAATACTTTTTGCCGACAAATTTTGGAGGATTCTCTTATCCTTCAGACTTAAATTTTGATAATCTTTAACCTCCTCCTCTACCACTTTCCTGTTCTGGTTGCAGTCGGACAACAAAATCTTTGTTAGGTACTTCTTTCTCAAGTCTTCGATCTGTTTGTTTTGTTCTTTTCCTTCTTTTGCAAACCCAGCATCAAAGATCGTGTTGCCCAAATATGTTTCCATATGCCTCATGGCAAAAATACCACAATCAATATAATTGTGTTTGGTTTGCCATGGCATTTTCACACAACACACTGGGAATCTGTTTAGTTGTTCAATAAGCGCATAGCCATTTTTTTTCAAGAACCTCAAAACGAGATATCTCTGTAAAAACAAATAAATAAACAATGAGCTTCAATTTAACTGATAACTGATGAACCTATGATGACTGATGAGCTTAAGATAATAATTGATGAACCTATGCTGAACAACAACTGATGAACCATAAAACTAGTTTATTGGTTCATCAGTTTATTGATGAACTTTAGATCGCTAACAATATTGATGAACATAAATTTAATATATATAAAATTCTTACCAAATATTTGAATTTCTTCTGATATCTATCTGTGATTTTATCATTGTGAACCATGTTGTCAAGAATATGTAATTCAGCTTCTTTCAAGTTGAAACAAACAACATAGAAGTGTTCGTCAGCAAGCATCATTGGAAAAAACATCTGTAAAACATAAAGTGTTAAAATTTACAATTATATATTTGTTCATCAATTATTTATCTCCTACAATCTAGTAAAATATGGGTGCTTACTAGGTCAATATCTTTGATAGATTGATAAGCATTGGACAAAAATAAAACAGCGTTCATGTTGTTCTCAAACATTGAATGGAGAGGCTTCGAGGTTAAAGGCATTTTCTCCATATCTGGTGTCTGTGGTTCATCAATATTAGTCAAAGCATATGTAAACTGATTTCAATTATTGAATCATAATTGATAAAGTTTTTGTAACTTACAATAACTAATGTATTGCAATATAGCTTCCTCAATGATCCAGGACTCCTTTTCTCTTCTGCTACGTTAAGTAGATACGCCCATATATCAATCGTTCCTGAAGTGATTTCATTGCCTTCTTTGAAGCTCTCAAAGTGGACTCTTTGACCATCAATAAAGTAGGTATGAAATAACACATCACTGCAATTTCATTTTAAGATAATATTTTAGAATGCAAAAAAAAAAAAAAAAAAAAAAAAAAAAAAAAAAAAATACTACTGATCAAGAAATATGATTTTTAAATTGATGAACCTAATACGTATTACTTACTCGAGACCTCCTCTTGCAGCGAAAATTGTATCAGCTACCTTTTTTTCCATCTCGTGCACTTTGTTCTTCATCACAACAACTCTTTGTAAATACGGAGATTTAAGAGATTCAGTAGGCTTGACTTTTCTCTTTTCTTTTATATTTTCCAAGCCTTCTTCACCTTCTCTAATTCTCTTCACCATTTCAGGCACTTTAAGCTTTTGAGCGATTGTGTTGAAAGAATTTAGTGGTGTGGAAAATTCTTCTTCTCTTTCACTCATATTTAATTTTTCTTCGGCTGATGGAGGTATAAATGATATGGGGGTTACCATCAGTGGCACATCTTGTGGTGTATCTTGTTCCATATCTTGTGCGGAAGCGTCCTGTTCTATTTTTTTCCAAGCACTGTCATCAATTTCCCCACTCATCAATTCTGACGATGGCTGCAAGAAAGGTGTATTTTTGATCAAGTCATCCAAAAACTACTCGGGGTCAATCTTCTTTTCATACAAAACAATAGCCTGCAATTGCTTCGTGAATATTGGGAATTCTGGCTTCTGCATCTGTTTTCAGTAAAGGGTTCATCAGTTACTTTTTTGTATTAAGTGTTTTCATAATACAAATCAATTATAAGTTCATCAATTAGGTACAAAATGGTGATTGATTTTATTACCTGTTTTTGACGTTCAATCTTTTCAAATTCTTTCATAAAGGCTGGATCCAAGAACATTTGAGTAAACGTTAACTCTGTCAGTATGTCCGTTTTAGGTTCATCTGTTTCTTTAGATGCTTCCTTAGCTTCGGAGCCATCCTTATCATCAGCCATCGTTATCATGAGCATTGAGCTCTCATCTTCACTTTGTGAGCTCTCAAATGTTGTCCTGTTTACTAACATGTTCATCCACTCTCGGGCTTCCAACAATGATTCATTTTGGGGGTATATCTCCAATCCAGCCCTTAGCATGTCATCAATATTAATTTTCATTTCTTGAAATAAGGATAACATGTTCCTCAGTGAGTGATTGAATTCCTGCCATTAATATAATCAAATAAGTCTTTGGGCGCAAATTAGATCTAAATTAGAAGATGGTCAACTGATAAATCAGAAAGTAAGCCTTCTCGGACTATCTAAATTGGAAAAATGTGACCAATTTTTTAGGTTCATCAAATTTTTTCAGGTTCATCAATTTTTTCAGGTTCATCAAATTGATCAAAGTTCTTTTCAGGTTCATTAAATTTTACTCATAAAATATCTTTTTCTTTAAGAGATATTCATCAAATTTTTTAAGGTTCATCAAATTTTACTTATAAAAGTTCCTTTTTTTTTTTTTGAGATAAAAGTTCTTTTTTCAGGTTCATCAATCTTATGAGATGTTCATCAAGTTGATCAAAGTTCTTTTAGGTTCATCAATTTTATGAGATGTTCATCAAATTGATCAAAGTTTTTTTAGGTTCATCAATTTTATGAGATGTTCATCAAATTGATCAAAGTTATTATTGCTTTTAGTAAGTCTAAAGATTTTTACCTCAGCTGATTTGAATTGGGAATACTCCCCTTGAAACTCTAACATCATTGCTGATAACTGTTGTTGGGAGAGCTTAATACTTGAGGATGACGGTTCATCATTTCCATTGTCAGCTGTTTGATCGGTTCTAGTCATTTGATCAGCCATTTCAGTGTTTTCATCAGTTCCGGTCGTTTGAATATCATCATTTGTTTCGGTCATTTGAATATCATCATATGCTAATTAATGAACCAAATGAACCAAATATAAGAAATTCAAATATACACAAAGATTTTACTGATCATCTGTAAGTTATGAAAATATATCTCAACAACTAATATGCAAACTTCAAATATCACAGAGTAGATTTTTACCGATTGGCTGTGGATCTACCCATTGATTCTCCTCAATATCATCTATATGAAGATCATCAGCCACTTGCTCATCAACGTCATTTGTCTTGGGAGAATTTGATGTTCTTTTCCTTTTGTTTCCGATATGGTTTTTGAACATGTTCATCGAATACCGGTTTTTAGGAGATAGTGAACTCCTTTTCCTTTTCTGTCTTTTTCCTACATGTTTTCCACCATTTTTCATAAGTTTTTATAAGTTATAACAGGTTCATCAATAAGAATGTGTCGATACGTACCTTGTTGATCATTTTTTCCCCTGCTTCTTGTGGCGTCACTACCAGCGTTTGTTGGATTGGTCCAACAATCTCTAAAAGTTTAGATACAACTTTTTTTAGGTAAATGTTTAAAATAATAATATAATATAAGGTTCATCAGATTATCATTTTTCAACTGATGAACCTTTTTTTTAAGATGCCACATTCAAAAGTACTGATGAATATATATAGTAAAATGTATATAGTAAAATAAGATCTAAATTAGAAGATGGTCAACTGATAAATCAGAAAGTAAGCCTTCTCGGACTATCTAAACTGGAAAAATGTGATCAATTTTTTAGGTTCATCAAATTTTTTCAGGTTCATCAATTTTTTCAGGTTCATCAAATTGATCAAAGTTCTTTTCAGGTTCATTAAATTTTACTTATAAAATATCTTTTTTTTTTAAGAGATATTCATCAAATTTTTTAAGGTTCATCAAATTTTACTTATAAAAGTTCCTTTTTTTTTTTGAGATAAAAGTTCTTTTTTCAGGTTCATCAATTTTATAATATAAGGTTCATCAGATTATCATTTTTCAACTGATGAACCTTTTTTTTAAGATGCCACATTCAAAAGTACTGATGAATATATATAGTAAAATGTATACCTTTAATAGTTATTGTTTTTTGTTTCTTCTGTTTTGGAGGCATCAGATTTCTTAACAGCATGTCATCTTCATCTTCTCCGATCACTGGCCGTACACTTACTGGCTGTACCTCTATTTCTTGTCCATCAGTTTCTGAATTTAGACACAAGGTGTAAAGATTCAATCATCCAAAAAACACATAACACATGTCAATAACTGATGATCCAAAAATACATCTGATGAACATTTAATTTTTGTCATTTTTGGTTCATACATATAATACATCTGATCCAAAAATACATCTGGAAAACATCACTTAGCTTTTTAAGTTCATACCTATAATCATCTGTTTTTGGTTTTCAGGAGTCCCCCGATACTTAATAAGGCTTTTTGTCATTTTTGGTTTGTTTGATGGTTCTTCAACATTCTGGCTTTCTGCTCCAGCATTCTCTATCTGCTCTTCATCATCATCATCTGTCTCTTCTTCCTGATCATCATCGTCTTCATCATCATCATTCTCTGCATCATCATTATTTTCATCATCATCATTCTCTGCATCATCATCCTTTGTTTCTTCATCATAATCATTCTCTTCATCATCATTATTCTCTTCATCATCATTATTTTCATCATCATCATTCTCTGCATCTTCATCCTTTCTTTCTTCTTCTTCTTCTTCCTCCAATTCTTCTTCTACCTCCCTTCTGCCAGCTTTAGAAGCTCTTCCTTTTTTGATTTTTCCAAACATCATCTCTTCCAATTCTTCCAACAATTCTGTTTTCCAGTATTCAAATGCTAGGATTTTTTGGTTTCTTCAGAAGTGAATTGGCAAATATCACCTGCAATTTTAAGTAAATGTTAGATTAAAAAAAATGTAACTGATGAACCAAAAACACGGGACAAAATTTAATTTGCATCAACAATAAAGTATATAGTAATTACCTCCAATAGAAGGATAGGTCCATAGAATCTTTTTGTTGGTTTCCAATTTAACCTTTCGGACTTCATATAATGCACCACATATTCGCACCAGTCCATATCTTTCACCTTCTGAAGATCAAAAAGAGATGGGATGACTCCAATATTCAGAGTCCCCATTGATCCCACATAGCACAAAATAGTACAAAACAATGCTATGATGTTCATCTTAAACAGCTTTCCCGTATCATTTTTCCTAATTTGTTTCCTAATTACAGGCATCAAATCTTTATTAGCATACAATCTAGCGATGCCCTTGAATTGCTTTTTCCATTCTATGTAACACTCATTTGATCTTTCCTTCAAAGCTTCACGCACATCGACTGCAAACGTGCCCATAGGGAATCCGAATGTATGGTGAATTAGCTCAGGGGTTACGTGTATAGTTTCACCAAAGACAGTTAGAATTCCTGATTCACCGTCAAACCTCTCAAGCAACCAATACCCTAATCAACTTGGCATTACATTTATTCCAAAGTCCAACAACGATGAAAAACCCAATCTTGAAATTGCCCGTTTTTGGTCCGCTGTTATTTCGTTAATAGCCTCATATAATGGACCAGGAGAATTTTTTATTTTAATCATTGGAAATTTTTCTTGGTTAGGTTGGAGAATCTGGCGAAGATTTAGACCAGGCTTAAGGTCTTCAGAAAGAACAGGTTTGGAAGTTTTTGATGAACCTGAAGGTTGGGAAGATTTCGATGAACCTGAAGGTTTGAAATTAGCAGCGGTTGCAGGTTTTTTAGGTTTTTTTGAAACTGGTTTATCAGCTTTTGATGAACCCGCTGGTCTTTTAGTAGTAAACGCATCTTCAACGAAGTCGTCATCAGATGGAGAATATGTTTTTACAGCCATAGCTTTCTTTCCTTTTATAGCTTCTTTTCCTATCCAATAAAAAAAAAACTGATAAACATTTTTTCAATGAAAAATAAGTTATTCTAACAAATCTGTAACCTATTAACTAAATCATGATAACAAGCAATAACTGCTGAACCTTATTCTAACAAGATATTCAATCGAATTCACAAACTACAAATTAAACCATGATGACAAGCAATAACTGCTGAACTTCATTCTAATATATTCTAACAATTTATTCTATCGAATCCGCAATCTACAAATTAAACCACGATGACAAGCAATAACTGATGAACCTCATTCTAATCTATTCTAACAAATCTGCAACCTATCAACTAAACCCTTATAACACGCAATAACCGCTGAACCTAATTCTAATCTATTCTAACAAATCTGCAACCTATTAACTAAACCCTGATAACAAGCAATAACTGCTGAACCTCATTCTAATATATTCTAACAAGTTATTCTATCGAATCCGCAACCTACAAATTAAACCATGATGACAAGCAATAACTGATGAACCTCATTCTAATATATTCTAACAAATCTGCAGTCTATTAACTAAACCATGATAACAAGCAATAACTGCTGAACCTAATTCTAATCTATTCTAACAAGATATTCAATCGAATTCGCAACCTACAAATTAAACCATGATGACAAGCAATAACTGCTGAACCTTATTCTAATCTATTCTAACAAGTTATTCTATCGAATCCGCAACCTATAAACTAAACCGTGATAACAAGCAAAAACTGATGAACCTCATTCTAATCTATTCTAACAAGATATTCTATCAAATCCGCAACCTACTAAGTAAACCATTATACAAGTAATAACTGCTGAACCTCATTCTAATCTATTCTAACAAGTTATTCTATCGAATCCGCAACCTATAAACTAAACCCTGATAACAAGCAATAACTGCTGAACCTTATTCTAATCTATTCTAACAAGATATTCTATCAAATCCGCAACCTACTAAGTAAACCATTAAAACAAAATTAAATCAAAATTAAAACATAAATGATAAACTTACCAGTTGTATTCATCTTTTCGACCCTAAAAATTGAAACCCTAAAAATTTCCCCAAATTTTGATCGAAAATTTCCCCAAATTTTGATCGGAAATTGTGATGGAGATGATCGGAAATCGATTAGAGAGAGTGAGAGTGAAATTTTGATAAGAAATTGTGATGGAGATGATCGGAAATCGATTAGAGAGAGTGAGAGTGAAATTTTGATCGGAAATTGTGATGGAGATGATCGGAAATCGATTAGAGAGAGTGAGAGGGAAATTTTGATCGGAAATTGTGATGGAGATGATCGGAAATGAGTATGTGTGTGTGATGGAGGGAAATGAGAGTGAGAGTGAGGTTGAGGGTTTTTGTTCGTAAAAGTTAATCGATTAATGGCAGCCGTTGATTTTTTTGGTCAAAGATTTGACTGATCCAATGGCTAGAAACACTTTTTAGACTTTCTAATTTACCACCCCTTTCTAAGGGATCACAACTCTAACCGGTAAAGTTGATTTAGGTGTAGTTTGTTTTTTCACTGGTTTTATGTCTTCATTTGCAAACTATATCTGCAGAAGAACTGATACATTTGAAGTATTAATCTATAAGGAATAAAACTTTTTTTTTTTTTTTTTTTTTGAAAGAAAGAAATAAAAGAGAAATAGATAGGATTTGTGTTGAAAAAGTAAAAGTTTATGTCTAATTTTTGAAAATGTGAGAAGTGAAAAGAAGCACTTATTTCTGTAAAAATAAATAAATAAATAAATAAATAATCTGCGCACCCATAAACGAGAGAAGTGAAAAGAATAAAAAAGTGTTTCTTCCAAAAATAAAAAGCAAATGACACATAGTGCAAGGTGCAGTTGACACCGCCATGTTAGCATGTATCATACAATACTTGTATAATATATACACCATACCCAATAACATTAAAAAAAAAAAAAACGCGTTAGTGGGTTGGCGATGGAACCTATCACACGCCATGCGGTGCAGCATAACAGCGACACATGTGCCATTTTGGGGCTATAACAAGCCATCGGTGCCCTGCATCGTGCTCTCTTAAGAGGTGCAACCTAGTCGAGTAAAGTTGAACATAGGTAAAGCTTAGTAACGAATTTCGGCTCGAGTTACTCGAAAGAAGTTCGAATCGATTGCACCCTTAATGCCAAACTTGTTTATAGAGTATTTGTTTAAGTTGATCTGACCTGCTTATGAGTTTATTAAAATTTTGAATTTTGAAAGTTGTTAAGATTTTTTTGCTTATGATCTTATCAACTCAAATTTATAGCTAATGTTATTTAAATTTATAAACTCAAACAGATAAACTCATAAGTTCTAAAAATTGAGCTTAAAAGCTTTTCAAACGTTAAAAACCCATAAAAGCCAACGAAATAAGCTTAAACAAACACTCATTTAGAAGACAATGTAAAGCTTATACTAGTGTCTAACTTGGTTGATTGATTAATAAAGTGTGTACATGGTAACATGACTATTTAAATGTAATTTTTTTTTTACTAAATAATAATGTGAGGTCTTACCCAAAATTGCACTTTGCAGGGTTTGAACTCTACTTAGACGTGTAAACCTGACCACCGGTATCATTTGTAATTTTACAACATTCATTAATAGTGCATGTACAATCATAAAACTGAAAATTTTGATTAATTGGTTTCTATGTTTAAAGAACAACAAAAAGGTTTTTATCGATGATGATGGTGGTTGGGTATCATGCTCAATGGCGGATGCAGGTACCAGCAACCTGTAGCACGTGACACATATGAATAATGTATTGGTTTGTTGAAATGTAGTTTTTCAAAAGATTCAAAAAGAGAAAGCAATAAGAGGGGAAAAAATAAGAGAAATAAACATTATTATATCTTTGTATATATGCTCTAAATAAGAAATATCTGAAAATTTATATATATATATATATATATATATATATATATATATATATATATATATATATATATATTATATATATATATATATATATATATATATATATTATATATATATATATAGAGGTTGGTTCATGAAAAAAGTCCACTTTGGTAGAAAAGTGGAAAAGTGTACAAATCACCCCTTCCCCTTCACATCCTTTTTTTTTAACAGATACAGGGGTCTGATTGTAACTTTTTTCATTTTACAAGGATTGATCCGTTCTTTTTTTGATTTTTTCACTGAATCATCGCATATAATATCTTTTCTTTCATTTTTTGTATAAATCCTTTCCAAAATCCTCTCAACCTCTCGCTATATAATCCACGTTTTTATACGCTTATTTTTTACACGAATTCACGCAATTCAATCTACATTCTATCGGTATTAATCAGATGTTTCAATCCATTAATCACTGTAAGGCTTTTTTACTTATTTTTTTTATAAATTTTTAATTTTTGTTAGTTAAAATTGAAAACGAAGATTATACATTTGATTTTTAGCTATTATATGCATTGTTTTATGTTTCTTTTTTTAATTTTGATTGGTTAATTTTTATTTTATGTTCAATTATGTAGCGATTATATTAATTTTTTGTTATATTGTGAGGTTTATGCTTGTTACTTGATGTTTAGATTGAGTTTTTTTTAAAGTTAATTGTATTTATGTTGTTTTTTGTGGATTTAAAAAAAAATTATATACTGATGCACTAATTCTTCAAACTTTTGTTTTTTACTTTGATTATAATGTTTATGTGATTATAGTTCGTACATGATGCTTTTTTCTTTTTCTTTTTTTTCCTTTTTTTTTTTTTTTTTTTTTTTTTTTTTTTTTTTTTTTGTCTAAATATGTTATATTTTGTAGTTTACTTCTGAATCTGAAAAAAGTTGAGGAAAAATAGATACAAATCATGTTTATGAAGGCAGCACACAAGGTGTTTGATAAAATGTTTCAACGAAATTTTATAACTGTGATGCATTAATAGTTTCCAATACATGGTTTCAGCAGTAGTTTTGTAGTTGAAATAGCATTTATAAATGTTAGGTTTACGGCTAGGATTAGGATGATTGAAATGGTATCCAAAGTCGTTGCCACATTGGAGGTACGGTACCTGTTATGGTTTTGTATAGATTTCTTTAGACATTTACACATCCATTTACATCTAAGTTGATTGGAACAATTATTAAATACGGACAGAAGTTTAACTGATTATTGTTTGTTGATGGGTGATATTTTTTAAGAGACCCATTTTGTAGTGTACCATATATCTGGTGGTATGCTTGTTTGTAGGCACTAGGTAAAACATCATTTGTAGTTATAAAGTTGAAGACTATGCGGTGACAGAGAAGTTAGATGGTAAAGATACGAGCATTCCAGGCATTGGCTGGTCGGAGAAGATTTAGTATGAGTTTTTGGCTCATGCATTGCCTGCAGATAGAGAGATTGCTCAACGGAAAGGAGATAGAGCGGATTTTGGTGTTCCTTTTGTCAGCTCCTAGTGTCCACAAAATCCCGCAATCACCATATGCCAAAAGCTCCTTCAAGCAAATTTATATCGGTGATGGAATTCATTAAACTTGCCAAACAACTATAATCTCCCACCTTTGAATGATAAGAATTTGATAAAGGCAATATTTGGTTGGACCACAGCTAAGGGAACAAATTATGCCTCTGGTTTTCCATTTGCTGATTCTGAAAATGTTCGCTCTCAACATGACATCAAAGTGCGGAATCATTATTTCCATTTTCGACTATTCGCCCATCTTTTAAGGTACCAATTTATTAAGTAAACTCAACTTTTTTATTTAATCTGTCGAGATACAATGGTTCTGCAACTCATATTTATTGGAAACAGGAGGACCTTATCATGTCCGAGCTTTTACCGTTTCAGAAAAACAACACCCTTATGTCAAAAAGTCCTTAGTTGGATTCAACCGAAAGCCACTTTGATACACGCATAAATTATCTTGTATTATAATATTTCAGGTAGATCATATTGGCAATCAGACACTTTTAAAGTTGCTACATGACTGGAAATTGTTGGATATTTCTCATACTTAGTTTTCAGTCTAGTTATGAATTGGCCGATTTGGATCATTAACTATAGAATATGTATCCCACTTTCTAGGTTGTGGCTGCTCTTGGAACCGATTATTTCGAGTACCTTCTTCCTGACATCATCCAGAGTTGCTCTCATCCAAAGGCACCTGTTCGTGATGGTTATTTGACACTGTTTAAGGTGAGATTGTTTTGTGAAAAAATTGATTATTGTTATTTGTATTTGGTATATCAACATATGTTAGAGGTACTCATACGGTTTTCTATTGTAGTATGCGCCAAGATCATTGGGCATTCAATTCTAAACTACTTGCAGCAAGTGTTACCATCCATCTTAGATGGTAAGTGCCAACATTATTTAGCACCATCTTTTTTCTCCGTTTGCTGGTTGTTGTTTTATATTCTTCTCAAATAGATGCACTTTCTTCTATGTATTGATGCACTTGTGTTCTTAAACGAATCTCAAGACACAAAGATATCAGCTCTTGTAGATAAGAACAAAAAGATGAGCAAGGCCGAAACAAAAGCAGGAGATGAAGGCCCCACTGTAACTGAAGATGACATTCAGCACATCGTCTCGTCTTGGACCGGCATACCAGTTGAGAAAGTCTCAACAGAGCGGAAATATCTCAATCAAACCAAATCTTCTTTATCCTGGATGTGTGGCATACTAAACAGGGAACTCCACAATTTCATAAACGAAGATTGTTAAGGAGTTGCAGGATCCATTAGACGAATTGATCCATTTAATATTTAACATTGATGCACCTTTTATTATCAACACTGGTGCACCTTTAAGAGAATTTTGATCCGTTTAATATTTAACATTGATGCATCTTTTATTAAGAGAATTTTAAGAGAATTTCTCAAGCTTTAATAGAATTTTGATCCATTTAATATTTAACATTGATGCACCTTTTATTATCAACACTGGTGCACCTTTTACATGCTTGAATTGATTGAAATCATATATTCAGATATCATTAGCTTTGCTTGACCAAGAAGTTGTATGGGATATGAATGCGCATAGGATTTCATCAACCGTAGAGGATATTATATCTTCTGCTTCAATGTATCATTATTTTCAGTTGTCTATATGTTGTTTTTGTCATTACTTAACACTTTTGAAACCGCTGCATAATTCATCTTTTTGGAATATATTCTTTACTGCTAACAATTCTATAAAAAAAACATATTGCAATCTGAAAATGAAATGCTAATTGCTAATACAATGGTTGGAAATACTATTTTTGTTTTCTTTTGTGATAATTTTTGTTTTATACAGGCTATTTTCAAGCCAACTATATGCTTACTCTGTTTGTCTTTTGACTATTAAGGTCAAACAAGTCATTACTTGAATCTGTAACTCTTGTTTAGGTCATTTGTCAGATTATATCGAAATTAATGTAATTATTTGGGCATCTGTCGTTATATCTTATACCGTTGTAGTAATTTAAAAGAAGCACACAAATAAAATAGCAACGGTGCATTTCGTCTACCAATAACATCAAATTTCTAGGACGAATTTAGGTGTGCAATCCAAGTTAAGGCTGACATTAGAGATGGACAAAAGGAAGGATAACAAGTAATTTAATGGTTTTTTAGTTTTGCTTAAACTTATGCTATACTACTACATATTGACAAAAACACATCGAATAAGAGTCAAGTTGAAAGAACTGCAGAAAATCATATTGAGATAACTGCAGTTACAGTATAAAAATACCAGATAAAGTTAATTCTTTCCACATATGTATTGGATTACCTCACACAAGCATAATATTGAGAAATCAGAAATGTGTAATCAAATAAGCATAGTTCATGTGAATTTACTAACAAAACAACATACTGAAACAATAGGTTTCTTCATTAATAACCAACGATCAACAACACATAACCCATAATAACCTAAACAAACACCTGACTACATCTTCATTCATTAACTACAATCACAAACCACCCAGCAACAATCCATTCCAAACACTACCCATCTACTCAGCAGCAACAGTAGGCGCAACTTTGGCTTTCTTTGGAGACTTCGCTGCCTTCTTAGAGGGCGAATTAGGTTCCTTTGCTGCTGTCTTCTTTGGCAACAATTAAACTAAACAAATGCACCAAAAAAACAAAACAGATGCACCAATTAAACAGATCAGATGCACCAATTAAACTAAACAAATGCACCAATTAAACTAAACAGATGCCCTTATATTCTATAATATAATGCTTCAATCAATGCCCTTATATTCTATAACATACACACCGATGCCCTAATGTGTTCATCGATGCACCGAACATACAAACAGATGCCGTATTTCCAATGATACAAACAGATGTATTAATCTATAATAACATCCCTAAATTTGTCACTTGATGCACTAACCATACACTCCTGATGCCTTGATTGCTTAACCTTAACCTTTAATCATTCTTAACAGATATCACAACATTAATCGCAACATTAATCGCTGATGCATTAATAAAACAAACATATGTTGAACATGCCACGAGATGCTTTAATAATCTAACAAAAATATGTTGTAAATTAAACTCTTTTTTCATTGGTTTAAATAAGGATTAGAAAATTATTTAAACCAATGAAACCGAGGGCAAGATTGGTTCAAACTCATGACCTATTTCACAAAAAGCGCTCCCTTTTCCAAGCCTCATGATAACGTTTGTGCTAGGAGAATATGCACCCAAAGGCTGGCCCTAAAGTTCATTTATCCGGGTACAACAAAACTACAGACACATACACGACACAAGTATCCTAACTACCACGTGTAAACATCTACCTTTCGATGCACTAATATTTACCTTTTCGATGCACTAATATCTACATTTTCGATGCATTAATCATACTCAAGATGCCTTTTTGATGCACTAATCATACTCATAGATGCACTAATATCTACCTTTTCGATACACTAATAATACTCATAGATGCACTAATATAACTCAGGCAACATTATAATGGGAGAACCAAGCTGGTCGTCCTAGGAAAAAAGATGAGTGAAGAAAAAGAAACATGTCCTTTTTTTCTATTGTTCAACAGCAATGGAAAATGATAACTAGAAAAGAAAACAAGCAATACTAACCCACAAAAGCTTCATAATGTTTCTTTAATTGAATATCACCTGATTTCTTGTCACCTGAAATAAGGTAAAAATAAGTTAGCGTCTTCAAGAGACTCTTTGTAATGATTTTAGCGAAGTGAAATAGAATAGATAAATTATAACCTTTCCTAGCATTGCATCTTATTTTCAGCAAAGATTTTAGATCTTTCTCCTTCTCTGCACACCCAAAAACCAAGAAGTGATCATCAATTATGGCAAACATCGAGCATACATAAAACAGCACCAAGAAGAAAATGCATGAAGGATGAAGATAGTCTAACTTTTCACTGCATCTGAGATAAATTTCTCAGTGATAAGGTCATCCATCCCTTTTTTATTTGGTACCTGCACAAATGGCAACACAAATGCAAGTGCTGATAAATGCAGTTAAAAGTTGCAAGATGGGCAGGTTGCGTAAGTCCGCAAACATTTTCTTGTCAATTTTTAGAATATACTGTAATTTTTTTACTGATAGTATTGTTTCAACACTGATCCAAAACAAAACAGTTTATGAGGTGGCATGATTCAACCCATTTGACCCGCTGAAGATAGCACAACCCAAATCAGTCCATTGAGAAGGTACATATGAGTGAAAATTGCCGCATCTGATCTAGGACACATACAACTCTCTTTAGCACAAAGAGGACAACATTTTGAATTTGGAAGATGTTGACCCGATAGAGATTATTAAAAAAGATACTTTACTATTAAATATCTGGTGTGACTGATATGGGAGGCACAAAAAGCAAGGATGACATGTGTAGACAGCCTACTAATTGGTTAGGGATGGGTAAATAGAAGGGTCTGGGTTGAGCTGGTGGTAATTGTTCCATGACGGTTGACATATTAAAACTTTTTGTTTATGCTAACTAGGAAGAGAAAACATTATTAATACTAGTAACGTACCAATGGGTGAAAGGGGTAATCAAGTAAACTCAATAAGTTTTCTTTCGCCCTCAGGAATGGTACATATGACTGTTGCTTGATAATTTCAACCTGATAAGCACTTCTAGCAAGAATAAGAAGTCCTGAGACTAACATAATGGAAACCAGCTAATTTCATGAACTGAGAAGACCCATCTTGCTGGAACCAAATTGGATTGTTAATTTCCTCATCTTCAGGATAAGTTATTGATGCCATACGATACGCAACATCTCATCAAGCTGTCCTTGTAAACCCGTTGTGATTAACAAAGTTTTTTTTATAACCATCTTCATTCCCTGCATAATTTTTTTACAAACAACGGATCAATTATACAAACTAATCATTCAAAGCAGATGCACCAAAAAAACAAAACAGATGCACCAATTAAACAAACCAGATGCACCAATTAAACTAAACAGATGCACCAATTAAACTAAACAGATGCCCTTATATTATATAATATAATGCTTCAATCAATTTACCTATTCTACTGATTCAGTTACGCACTAATTATACATATCATATACACCAATGATACAAACAGATTACCTTAAATATATTAAGATTTTTCTAATTATATTTCAATCAATGTACCTATTCTACTATCACGCTTAAACACACGTTACGCAAACCTACTTATACTTATTTGCATGTACTTTTATCATCAGATTCGATAGTTCTTTATACCACTTACCTTAAAAATATAAAAGCATCACTAGCAACAACTTTTTTGCACTAACAAAGACACTCCATCCAGTCGTTAGCAAGTGACATTGAGGTTGTCCTGGAATATATATATTCAAATGAGTCAGAGTCCAACCAAATAGGCAGGAAACTGCTTGTGAATTTCAACATCAAGCACAACTATACTAAGAATAATGGTTGTTCTACAAAAAACCCTACGTACTATAACCACTGACCAATCACACAACACTAATTGCTAACCACTGCAACTATGCTAACCTATTTGAGTTTCAAAAAGACATGTAATAGGGCATGCAAAAGGCATACGATAATGGTGAGTCGAGAACAGGAGACGCAGGGTATATTTTGCTATTGATGCAGTTTTGATGACACAACGTCCATTAGGGCATCTGATTGCTGGTTTTAACTTTAAAATGAAACTCGCGCGTCTCACGTACAGTGGGCATATATTTTCATGCCAATGCATATATACGATGTATTAATCAGATCAAATCAGAAAAAAGTACAACCTCGAAATATATGACAAAAATGCCATTCATTGCCATGAAGATCACTAGCAATGAGTTCTTGCCAGGGCGGCTGCTGCACATATCCTGGCCACGAAAATCATAGTTAGTAGCATTCTGATAAGAAAGACCAAAGGTCAAAGAAGCCTATGAACAACATAAAAACAAAGGGCAAGGAGATAGCTAAAACTTACTAGTGGAGGCAAACAGTCATCTGCGTGCCTACGAATAACAAAAAATCCACCATGAGTTCTTGTGTCAGATGCAACTCGGAGGTTCATTAAGTGGAGGATCTGGACTTGTTACCTTACTTTGCTGATTCATCGAAAAACACAAGCATAAGAGACCAAATTATGGGGAGTGTGCACTCTAAGAAATAAAAATTATTGTTCATATGAGTGATCATATATGCTCACATCTCTGTCAGGCAACAAATTTATTTGTGCATATACTTCATCGGATTCAGGTTGAAAATAAGTTCATAAAAATTAGTCAATCTTACAATTAGATTATGTGAAAATGCATTTTCATCTATGTACACTAAAGGGTTAAAATACAGCCAAAGAAAACTTGAGGAGATGGCCAGAACCCTTTTGGAGAACAAATAACAAAGTTCCAAAGAACATTTAACAATGCACTAAAGTATGTCAAACGGATGCACTAAATTATTCCATACAGATGCCTTATTATTTCAATACAATATTCCATACAGATTCACTAAAGTACGTCAAACAGATGCCTTATTATTTCAATACAATATTCCATACAGATGCACGAAAGTACGTCAAACGAATGCACTAAATTATTCCATACAGATGCCTTATAATTTCAATACCATATTCCATACATATGCATTATTGTTTTAATACATATGCATTAAACAAACAAATTGATGCCCTAACATATTATTAAAACGGATGCATTAAACAAAACAAAAAAAGTTGATGCTCTATTCAGTTTTAAGACATATGCTATGTTTCATGATACCGTTATGCACTAGTCAAATAATCAAACAAACATATGATTTAAATAATTTCAGTATGCTATTATTTAACAAACAAATACTCTTTTTTTTTTATATACTTTTATGCACTAATCAAACATACACAGGCTCAAACAGATTCCAGCATTCGACATATTAATCATATTGCCTAATTATACTCAATTGGATGCTGTAATGTATCACGGTATGCACTAATATTAATCAGTGATTCACTAAGATGTCATATCCTTCAATAATAAACACATATGCTGTAAATAAGTGCATCACATTTATAAAATCTTACTCAAAATTTTTATCAAACACCTGGTGTGCAAATTTAATAAACACAATTTTTATGCATTTTTTCGTCATATTTGATATAAATAACTAAACATTAAAATAAATAAATAAATAAATAAGTTAAATAAATTAAATATTTAAAATTGTTATATATATAATTAACTAACATGAAGAAGATCATCGATGACGTAGCATTTGTGATCGAACCGCATTTGACCAGCGTCGGTGTGACGGTGGCGGAGTGAAGATTGATGCGGTGGTTACATTACAGAAGATGGTGGCGACGTGGAGTGGTGGCGATGGAGTTGATGGTGGCGACGTGGAGTGGTGGCAATGGAGATGGTGGCGACGGAAGACGGTGGTGGCTGTGACGGTGAGTGTTTGTTTGTAACGTGAGTGTTTCTGATTGAATTGTGAGAGAAAAACTTGACTCCTTTCTTTTATTTTGTTTTTTTCATTTTCTACCCTGAACTTTCAACTGTATTCGTAATCTACCCTGTAACTTTTTTTCTCACTTTTCTATTAAATTAGCTTTAAGAAATTGATTATACAATAAAACTAATAATAATATAATTATGAAAGTGTAGAAACATAAATGAAATAAATTAAATACTTGGTGTTAAAATAAATAATAAAAGTTTCTCTATTTTACACATATATGACTTATTTAAGGAAACATGCAAGACATATTGGCTTTTACTGTTTGGAATAACCGGGAGTCTTTGCTAAAAATCGCCACCAAAGACAATGACTTTACTACGAAACACCTTATCATAAAGAGAAGGAATAACTATCTGCGTTTACAAGACAGTTTGTGGTGCTCATGAGGAGAAGGAATAACTATTTTGCGTTTATAGGCTTTTAACATGCATGGGAGTTCAATAACTCAAGTTAATTTTCTTGGAGCAACACAGATTATGCAAATAAAGCCAGAACACGACTTTTTGGAAAAGGGTTTGATATATTTAATATGGATTTTGTAAAAAATAAGTATAATTAGGACTTATAATATGTTTTATTATTTAATAAACAATAAGAACTTCCAAATAATTATACCTTTATGAATTGTTTTATTATGTACATACACTACAATATTTTATTATCAATAATCAAATGTCATCATCGTAACGATGAAGAGTTTTATTAGGTTTCATTATGAATTGTTTTATTAGGTTTCATATGCACTTGTGTCGGTTTTAACAATGGTTATGTTTTGTAGTGTAATATGTTTTTTGGGTAATAATATGGACACATTTATTTTATAAGTGTTACTATAATTTTTACCTTTTTTTATATAAAATGTTAGTACATATCCTCACAAAACAGCCATTAAATGCGTGTAAGCTCATCATTACTTTCTACTCAATGCTTTGCCTTCTCGAGGTGTTTAGTTGGCTAGGGATTACACATTGTCTCTATATATTCACCTATATTCATGTCTCTTCAAAATAAAATCTCTTCATTTTAGGGCAATTATATTGAAATAAAAACTCTTAAAAACCATGGCTTCTAGGTTTCCACTGTATGATATGTTAGCACATGAAGCTCCTTCTCGCCGTTTTGAGGATGTTCTTGCCGTTCTATTTGAACGGGAGAGAAAGGCAAATAGGGCTGATGAGCTAGCATATGAAAATATTAGGGAGGAGATTGAAAGTCGTGTTAAGCATAGGTATGATGTTATCAAGGAGCTGGAGAAGTTTGGTAACCCATTGGTGCTTCAGGAACCGTTGGAACGTCTGAGGTTGGCACAACAAGAGGATTTGGAGGAAGTTGGCTTGTTGAATGTGAGGCGCCAGGTAAGTGGCCGTCGTGCTTATGAGAAGTTTAAGATGACAAAAAAATTATTGAAAGTTGATTAAGTCGGAATGTCGTTGTGGTGGGTGTAAGTAGCTGTCTTTTGTAAGTTTATGCTTTTAACTATCATAACCTAATTATGGGTAAGTGGTGGAACTGTGTTGGATGGATTATGTAAATAGTCATCGTTCGTAGTCATGATGTTGAAGGTTTAGGTAGTTCTTTTTTGCTGTGATAATGTTTGTGTAAGTGCTACTTGATGGATGGTTTGGAAGGTAGCAGTTTTGCTGATGACTCAGTTAGGTGTTGGTTGTTTAAACTAAAATAGTTGTAATATGGTTATCATATTAATGAAATGTCTATTACTATGCATCTGCTTATGTTATGTTTATTGTTTGGATTTTTAAGTGTCCATTACAGAATGCCTCAATTTGTTATGTTTAAAAGCTATTTAAAGGGTGTTTGGGATTGCTTTTGGTTATATATTTTGAAACGGCTAATATAATTTGAGTTCAATACCTTTCTTGAAATGTCTGTGGAACACTTGTGTTAGTGCATATGTTTAAGATGGTCTTTCATTATAATTTACATGTTATGTTGAAATGTACGGGCGAAAAAGATAAGAATGATAACTGATTTCATTGATAAGAAAGGTTGTTGGATTAAACCAAGAACAAAGATAATATTGAAAGTTTTCTAACATATACATGGTGAATCAAAATAATAACAAATATAGGCATTTTAAATATCAAAATCGTCGTCCGTATCTTCCTCATCGGCTATCTTTAAGAATTTGATTAAAAAATAAAATTAATAGTAATATAACTATGAACGTGTAGAACATAAATGAAAAAAATAAACATGCTACTATTAATAAAATAATAAAGTTTAACAAAACCTAAGGTTGAAAATAACAAAATAACATATAGTTTATAATCTATGAAGAACTTCTCTATATACAACGTTGGTTGTAGAATTGGTGTAGTTGCCGTCTTTGTCACAACATAACACTTTTAGGCCTCTCTTGCTTTTTACTCTTGAGACTGCTACATAAAGTTGTCCGTGTGAAAAAACAGACCGTTCCAAATATAACCCAACCTTAGACAATGTTTGGCCCTGACTTTTGTTTATAGTCATGGCAAAACAAACGGAAATAGGGAATTGTCTCCTATTCTAGGTATAGAGCGAACCTCACCCACTTTACCACCTGATATAATCTTTGCCTCAATGTTATTGACTCCCATTCTCGATACTTGTAACCTGGTTCCATTACACAATCCACCTCGTTGATCAATGTTGCGCAAACACATAACCGGAGTGCCAATCTTCAAAACTAATTTATGGTGTGGAAGTCCAGACATTTTGATTGTATTCAAAAAATCTGTAGTGTACATATCCTCGCTATGATTAAAATCCACGTCTAAATCTGACACTGTATCTGAACTATAATATACTTTCTCTCTGCCACTAAGTTGAGAAAGCATTCGGTCATTAACTTTATCAACTTCCTCATGTGTTGGTGCAAGAATGGCTCGATCTTGGAAATAAGATGGATCCCAAAGATTATCCTCCCAATTATCATAAGTTTCTTGTATTACAGCTTGCACATGATCATCAGAATCAGGTATTAGCATTTCTTCTGGGAATTCAATCTCAGCAGTACCATCTTTAGTGCCACCTATTCTCCCATCACCAATACTCAATATCCATTCAGCAAAATCCTTAATCTGATCCGCATCTCTGGGGTTGCAACCAACGCGAAGCCTCATATTCTCGGTAAGTTTAAGAACCTTGCAATGATTCCATATATAAGACTGATTTAAGGAAGCATGTACGACATCTTGCCTGCTACTGTTTGGAATAACCGGGAGTATTTGACGAAAATCGCCACCAAAGACAACTACCTTACCTCCAAACACCTTATCTGAAACTGCCGTATAAGTACCTGTTAAAAAGACAATTTAAACATTAATATATACAGTTTAGAAATATACTGTGTTTATATTACGTATAAACATAAATAAAACATTATACTGGTAATGAATTTTTTTTCTACATTCATTATTTCAGTCAATATACTATGTTTAACTTGGTAACAATAATAAGCGAGTACGAATCACATATGATTTTCTACATGGTTAGAAATGAATGTTTATAATGAGAATTAAAATGAATAAATTGAATGGGTTAATTAGAAAGGATGCATACGTGTTAAAAGTTATTCAATATAGAAAATAAGTAACAACTCTTGCTACTAATTTACATTATTAACTGTCTTTTTAACAGCTAATATGTAAAGAAAGTTTGTATTATATGTTAAGTATAAATAATTTCAATGTAATACTAAGTAGATATAAAAAAAGTTCATAAAATATAAGGTAAAATGTACCTGTTGATATATCTCGTAAAGTTTTTGTTAGAAATGAAGCTGAGCGATATTTACGTGAATTGGAGTAGACAACTAGTATGTGTATAATGCAGGGACTACTAATGTAATATTAGAATAGTTGTCATGAGTAAGCCTATAAATACCCCTCAAGTCTCCACTTGAGGGGTGTGAGAGTGTAACTTTATTTTCATATCAATAATATCTAGTTTTCCTCTCCACCTTCTCTCTACTTTCTCTCTCTAAAACTATCATGGATCTAATCTATTTTGATCAACCTCGACCTCCTGAAAGTGAATCTAGTCATTACAATTGGCATCAGAGCTAACCAGGGGCGAATCGTGGTGTTATTGAGGTGAAAAATGTGATTTATGGTGTGTTTTATCTCGGTTACTGTTCATCAGCCGAGTTTTTGGTAAGTTTTTCATCGAATCCTATCTTCAAAAATCTTGTGTTATTGCGGTAAAAGGTTAGATCTTGTATCGAAATATAGTGGATAAGCAAAAAAAAAAAAAAAAAAAAAAAAGTCGATAAAGGTTTGATCTTTATAAGTTTTTACGGATTTTTGAGGTATTTTGATCGTGTAAAAGGGATTCGAAGTGTGTGGGATTCGCGTTTTGGATCTTCATCAGTTGCATCTTGCCAGAAATTCTTGTATAAGAATAGTTGGTAAGAGTGGATAAGAGTTGGTAGATCTCATCAGTAGCTAAATTATTGGTCGAGTGCCAAAAAGTCAAGAGTGGTTGGATCTATCGCAATTGTGCTGCTTATCGAAATTGTGAGAATTATCGCAAATGTGGAAATTATCGCAAATGTGGAAATTATCGCAAATGTGAGAATTATCGCAAATGTGAGACTTATCGCAAATGTGAGACTTATCGCAATTGTGGAACCTATCGTAATTCTGCAGCCTATCGCAATTGTGGAACCTATCGCAATTCAGCAGCCTATCGCAATTAAAAACTCTATCGCAATTGCACAAAAAAAAAGTTTTTTGGCGGGAAAATTTGAGTAAAATTTAATTTTTACAGGGGACTAAATGTTCAATTTTTACGCGAAATTCAAATTATGGTATAAGAGTGAAAATTTTGGCCCAAAATTCAAATTTTTAGGTCAAAATTCGAATTTTTTGGTTGAAATTTGGCGTAAAAATTTTTCAAACTCAAAATTTTCCTCTATCCTTAGAATTGCATTTTATGGCATATTTCACACCAAAATCACAAATGATATTATTGGCCTACACCGTCAACATCACCACGTATAGCTTAAAAGATCCTGATCAAGATTCACAATCAAATGACAATGGCTAAATTATCAACTGTGACTACAAGGATGATTCATTATCACTTATTTGAAGTTGAAGTGGAATATCACGGGTACGTGTACTTAGTATCTTGAAGATATCGGGGTTGGTTGGATGCATGATATTTCGATATCCTTGTTTGGGCACTCATGGGAGTAGTGATTAAGTCTTGGGTTATCTAGTTTTCATAGGTCAAGGGGTGGATGGACGAAGACCTATTTAACTATCACTTAAAGGAGATACGTTGTAGTACTCAGTGTCACACAAAGATGTGGATAATTCAAGAGAGGTTCATATACAGTTAAGGAAGGATGGATGGGTATATGAAATGACCTATGCTTTAAGGAGTTACGTTGTAGTGCTTAGTATAGGTTCTTAGTCACACTATCGTGCAAGTTTAAGTCACAAGTCTGGGCTATTTTACTTCAGTCTCAAGTTCGTCATAGTGGGTTTCTCCATCAGCAGTCACTACAAAAAGCCGTTGTTTTTTTATTCAAGAGGTTTGATAAGAGGTTGATCTGAAGAGAATTGTAGAGTGAATAGTTATCGACATCCACTCATGGGGTATTGAGTTGTATGTTGCTTCCGGTTGATATGCTTATGTACACGTATGTAGGATGAGTACGAAAGATCGTCATCATCCTGGAGGGAGAAATGTGTACATCGGGGCTTTTATTGAAGAACTGGAAGCATTCTAAGTGAGCTGAAGATGTTGATATGATGCTCCCTAAACAAACCTGTGAAGAAGTTACAGATTATCAGTCTATGATCCATTTTCCACTGTGCAAGAGACTGAAGACAATTTGGGCAAGATTTAAGAGAAACTTCTTCTACAAGCATCAGGGCTATATCAAACGGGTTGTCTATTTAGGAGGGAGCATGTAAAAGAAGAGGGCTTACTAATTGGGAGGGAGTAATAACCCAATTAGATCATTACAGTGATTCTGCAAGTAATTCAAGCAAGCTGAGAAAGATACGAGAAGATCAAGAGCTGTGAAGACATCCTCAAGAGGAAACTGATCTACTTCAGCATTGTATTCATCATTGTTATGTACTCATTAGGAATCATTGTAACCAATTCACGTATATCTCCAGCTGGAGGGAGATTGTTAGAAATGAAGCTGAGCGATATTTACATGAATTGGAGTAGACAACTAGTATGCGTATAACGCATGGACTACTAATGTAATATTAGAATAGTTGTCATGAGTAAGCCTATAAATACCCCTCAAGTCTCCACTTGAGGGGTGTGAGAGTGTAACTTTATTTTCATATCAATAATATCTAGTTTTCCTCTCCACCTTCTCTCTACTTTCTCTCTCTAAAACTATCATGGATCTAATCTATTTTGATCAACCTCGACCTCCTAAACGTGAATCTAGTCATTACAGTTCTGTCAAAAGCTTCAAAACAAAGTCTGTTAACCATTGGTGCTTCGTCCCATATAATTAACTTTGTCTCGCGAATCAAGTCAGCAAGATCACCATCAGCACTAATACTACACATTGAATCCTCAATGACATTTATAGGGATTGCAAACCGAGAATGGGCTGTTCTACCACCATCTAGCAAAAGCGCGGCTATACCACTGGATGCTACGTTTAGAACTATTTGACTCTTGGACCTTAAAGTAGCTGTCAATGTCTTGTACAGGAAAGTCTTCCCTATACCTCCGTAACCATATACAAAAAACATACCTCCTTTGTCATTATCACAAGCGTCTATTATGGTATCATAAATTCCTTTTTGCTCATTTGTCAAACTTCCACATAGTTGTTGATGTTGGAGTATCAATTCTGGCACGTTATAACTAAGTTCATCGTAAATCAACCTATCGTATCCATCAATTGTGAAATCTGAATCCGGATACGGCATATTGACAATATCTTTGAGGCTTTTCGAATTGCTGAGTAACTTGTCCTCAATATATGTTAAACATATATTGTACTTTTGTTTATCCGTTAGTTGTAATTCTGCACAAAAAGAGTGAATTTTAGTTGAACAACTTTGACAAATAAAAATGCAATTAAAATTTGCGTTTAAAAGTGTACTATTATATATGATTTATAATAAAATGTTATGATACCTGGATGATTTCTTTTTTTCCGTTCCAAATTTTCCACGTCTTCTGCTAAAAGAGTCCACGACTTCTCCCAAACGACCTCTGGTCTTGACATACTATCTGATAGTATTAACATAACAAAATGATTACGAAGGTATTCACCAGTTCCCCACGCACTTGCTTCAATAATTCCTTCGATGTATTCCTTGTCATCCTATAACAATCTACGTGCGTCGCAAGCCTCCTTATACGTACGATATACTACATCATCAAATGTCTTAAATTCGTCCCATTCTGTTGCTCCTTTAACTTTGTTTAAAAGCATACACAAATAAAATAGCTCGCCCCAGGAGGGAGGAACATGATGGATCCGACCTATGCTTTTGCCTTGCTTTCGTCGAGTCCATATTTTGTCTTGACTGTTCCAAACAAAATATTTTGGGATCTCAACATACAACAACGATTGTGCTAATTCATCTTCTTTATTGAGATCCATATAAGCCAAAAACTTGGTAGTATTAGCTGAGGCCTGATCGAGTTGAAAGTCGATACTTTCAGTGGGATCAAATACAACAGAATGCTCGTTTTGAAGATGAAATGGTAAACGCTCTACTGGAGGAAACCGGTGGTGTATATCAAACTTAAATATCCTCCACGCAGCCTCGCAAGCTGATAAATAACGGCAATCGTAAAAGTCTTTAATCTCATCTGTCTCTTCATCTTCGACAGCAGCAGCATAACTCTATCCGGTCCCTTGTTTATGTATTTAAATAAATACTTGATGGATCCAAACTGATTGCACCATTCAACATTGATATGAGCTTGATACCTTTTCAATAACGTTGGATTGTAGGGAACGACAAAACCACAGTGAAGATCAGCACCTTGTTTTTTAACAGTCCTGCCATCATCTGTCCTTTTATATATAGCATAGCCGCTTTCGTCGATGAAAGTAGACTCATTAAATGGCTTTGGAAACTTCTTGGAACACTTATCTGCAACCATGCAAGGGCAGCTTCTATGATCAGGACCACAAGGACCGTGCATCATAAATTCCTTAACCAATTGGTGTAGTTCGGGGTCTTCATCTATATCTGGTATTTCAGCCGATATACATCTATCTATATCCGCGGGGAATCTCAACTTGTCATTTGATTCCAACCATACACACAAGTGACAGTGAGGCAGTCCACGTTTCTGAAATTCTATTGTGTAAACCTATGTAATAAAAACAAAAATAAACATATCGGTATTAATAAAAAGCGAGTTGTATAAAGCTTTCAGTGGGAAAGAAAAGTTAAGTAAAGTTTGAAATGTACCTGCATGAACGCGACCAAAAATACGTTTCTCCTTAATGTCCTTTATCAAGTTATCCAACTTGATCTTAAACACTCTTGTGGTAATGTCGGGACGATCCTCTGATTTAAGACCCTTGCTACGTAAAAACCTTGTAATCTCAGGCCACTTTGGATTACATGTAAAGGTTATAAATAGATCAGGGTATCCATAAAACTTGCACATCGCCATAGCATCCAAGTAGTTCTGCATCATATATCTTGGGCTACCTGTGAAGATCGACGGCAGAATCACCTTTTCTCCACGTTTCTTGTTTTGTTGGTTGGATGATTCAGCAGCTTGAGCTAATCGGGAATAAGTTTCACATCTTAATTCACTGTTCTTATTCTTTATATATAACAGCCTCTCGGCTTCAACCATAGTGTAACCATCGACCAGAAACTGCTGGAATAACCGCTTACTGTTTAAAACAGTTGAAAAAACATTTGGTCTATCTTGTATACGGTAAGCAAACCATTCACGCATTGTGACATACTTTTTATCCTTGTCTGGTGTTTCATCAGTAATACCTTGATGGTATATGTCAGTTCTATAACCATCTTCTGCGTAAGGGAACAATAACGGGTACTGTAATGGAAGGTATGAAACATGTAACTCTTAATCTTTTTCTTCTTGCCACTGTTTTTGTGCACCATAATGTCCCTTTCGGTATGATTGTTTGTGGAAAACTAGAAGGGGGGTTGAATAGTTTTATGTCATTTTAAAATTTATTGTGAAAACTTTATTTACTTTTTAAAACTTAGATTCGAATTTATGTGATCTCAACTCCTTGAACAATATGAACAATATGTATATAAGTAAATATAAATAAGTAATGCAAGTAAGGTAATAAAATGAAATAAAAGCTAGAGATGGAAAGATCTAACCGAGAGACAAGAGATTTATAGTGGTTCGGCTACAAGGACACCTTCCTTGCCCTACTCCACTCCCCGAGCACCTAACTCGAGAGTTTTCTTCACCATGTCAACAAGCTCCCTTATGGCGGAGAAAACCTTTACACAACTTTAGCTTACACCGGCTTAACGACACAAAGCTAGATGTCGAGTTCTAATCGTAGCTAGAACCAATCTCACAACTTAAACACAACTTAATCACACCTTCTTCTTCACGACTACTTCACGACTTCTTCACGACTTCTTCACAACTTCTTCACGACTTTTTCACAACTACTTCACGACTTCTTCACTACTTCTTCACTACTTCTTCACGACACTTCACAACTAAGCACAACTTATGTACACTTCTACTTCTTCACACCTTCACTACTTACACACCTTAACAACACAACTTCTCTACTTACACACTAACCTATCCCAAACAATTATACACACAACTATCTAACAACAATACACAACTTATAAACAAATGTATGATGACACAAACAACTTAGGTATCTAAGTTGCAATACTTCTTCTCTAGTTGTTGAAGGAGTATTCTTCTTTTGCACTTGAATGGAGGAAGCTTGGATCACTTAGAAACCAAAGCTTAAGATTATATGATCAAAGGGTTTTTGAAGATATGAAATGTGATTTAAAACAGAAAGTTTCAGTGTGCAAAAGGTAAGTAAAAATCCAGGAGAAGGCTGGTATTTATAGGAGAAAAACTGGACAGCTGGAGGCCTACTGGAGCGGGGGCGGTCCCCTTAATTATTCAGGGGGCCGCCTAGCAAAATTAAGGGGGCCGCCCCTACTGAACGTTGACCAATTTTGTCCTTTTGTGGGGAAGGTTTTTCTGGAACATTTTAACTGATTTTGGTTAAAAATTTGAATTCATATTTTTATAAAAGATTAAACATTTTTATTTAATACCAAAAATGTTTTTCAAAAATATATAAAATGTTTTTGATGTTTTATAAAAAATCTAGTTATTAAGAAAATGTTCCTTTGATCATATAATGCATTAAGCACTTGTTTATTCATACCTTAAGTGATTAAGTTGTAGAAATGAATATTTACAACTAAATACTTGTTTATTTGATAAGTTTATGTTTTAATGAGTTTATATTTTGTGATCATTAAAACATAGAGATATGAATAATGTTTTTAGGCATTATTTATGTCAACAATCTCCCCCTTTTTGATGATTACAAAACTTAAACTTATTAAATCCAAAAATTTATTTTTGGACAAGTATTTAGTGAGTTTACATTCACTTCTCCCCCTTTTTGTAGAATCAAAAAGGTTATGCCGACAAGTTTTAGAAACTAAATTTGTCGGGACGAGAACTCCCCCTTGATGTTTACTCCCCCTCGTTCGAGGGCACCAAGGAGACGAGCTATGGAAATCTTGGTTGCAAAAACAAGTTAGGAGACACAAGATACATATACATAGCAAAAATATTTAGAACAACCAACTAATACATTCAAGATGATCATATAATATATGAATCATCATTACATTACATAAAATACTTGAAACATAATGATTATAACAAAACTAGAAATGCTAATGGTCCTCATATTGCCAAAGAGAGCGATTGGACTTGCTTGCGACACAAAAGGGTGAGGGAGTTTATTTTGAGGCGGAAAGCATGTGGATGGGTTTTAGTTATGTGATGGTGAGGGAAATGGAGCGGATCCATTGAGGTTATATCGTTGTAGTGGAGGAATGGGATGAGGGCGAGTGAGTAGATATTCGATCCAAGAAATATCTTCACTTAAGTGGAGGATTTGTTTTTGAAGAAAGATGCAACAAGGGCAATAGTGGGTGTGGTTTGTAACTTGATCCAAGTTAAGAGAGTGTGGTAGGCAATTTGAGTAAGGTGAGGATGGAGGTTGTCCCTTGTTGCGTTGTGTGAGGTGCATAGCAAGGAGATCATTAAGATCATGGATTTGGTTAATCTCTTCATGAAGCTTTTGCCTTTCATGAATGGGGATTTGGTTATTTGGTGGAAATGGATGGTATTGGGGTGAAAGGTTTGATGTTTGACCAAGGTGATGAGGGTTTTCAAGTATTCCATTGAAGTTGGTTTGAGGTTTAGGGGAGTAGTTTGGAATGAATGTGGATGTTTGGCCAAAATGGTAGGGTTTGTGAAATGGTTCAATGGAATGAGGTTGTGATCTTGGAGAGTAGTTGGGGATGAATGATGATGGAGGTGTTGGTTGTCTAGTTGTGATGGGCTTGTGGTGAGGGTTAGTTTTTCTTTTCCACCCGGGTTTTAAGGTCATCCTTGCTAGCTTAGAGGTTTTTGGTTTTGGGTTGATTGGAGAAGACATGATGGGATGATTGAATGTGGTGAGATATGGGGTTATTTATAGTGGAGAATTTGTGTTGTTTAGGAATGAATAGGCTTGTTGGGTGATTAGGACAAAATGTGTTTGTGAATTTGGGGAAGTATAGGATCAAATGGGCTAAAAAGTAGAAAAAGATTCTCTGAACCCGTCCAGCAGATGGGCGGTCCCCTTAATTATGGGCGGTCCCCTTAATAATTAAGGGGGCCGCCCATCTGGTACCTTTCTGGGTTCCAGAAATGGGTTTTTCTGCAGAAATAGGTGAGGATGACTATGTTTTGAGCTTTTGGTTTTAGGCAAGTCCCACTCTTTGAGGCAATAGAGAAACATATTAAGCATGCATGGCATATAAGACAAATAAATAAGCAAGCAATAATTAATATCTAGCAATTAAGAGAATTAAGGAACCTAATCATCTAAGGCAAGGGTAATGAAGCAAAGGCACTAGAAACTAATGGGGAATAGGTGATGGAACAATTGTGAGGATGTGATTAATAAGCTTGTTCTAGTGTGTGCCTATATGCAACAAATGTGGAGATGTGATTGTTTCGACTCCTAAATGCAAAAATTTCCTAAGAAACAATCCAAGGTCTCCTTGATTTGATTTTGCTCAATATATGAATATCAAAGATGTATATATTAGATTATATACTTTGACAATTCATGTGAGATCTTTATGCATGAAAAAAAATGTTTTTAGCATTATTCAACAATGTAAGAAAAATAGTTTTCATGTGTTTTCCTAGATGTGAGAATGATTTGTAGAAAATAGATTGGGTTTTGTTTGTAAATATGTTTATGCAAAGAAATATCCCAATCTTTTATTTTGTGCAAAACAGATTCCTAGACTCAGATGGGAGGAAACAGAAAAAAAAATGTTACAGTCAAATGGCCGGTCCCCTTAATAATTAAGGGGACCGCCTTTATGACATTAAGGGGTCCGCCCATCTGGAAAAAAAAATTTACTAAAAATGCAGAAAATTCAGTCAATTTGTTCCATCATTCCTAGGGCTAAACGTAAGTGGTTAAAGAGTTCACGCTTAAGGGGCTTAGTGAATATGTCTGCTAAGTTATCTTCCGATGCAACCTTTTCTATAGATATGTTTCCTTTTTGAACGTTATCGCGGAGGAAGTGGTGGCGTATTTCTATATGTTTAGTCCTAGAGTGTTGAACGGGATTCTTACTTAAATCTATAGCACCTTTATTATCACACATAATTGGGACGTCATCTAACCTAATGCCATAATCTACGAGAGCTTGCTTCATCCATAGTGCTTGTTGACATGCCTTTCCAGTGCTTACATATTCGGCTTCTGTGGTAGAAATAGCAAGAGTGGTTTGCTTCTTCGAGAACCAAGATGTTAGACAACATCCCATTAACGTGCAAATTCCGCTGGTGCTTTTTCTATCCAAGTAGTCTCCCGCATGATCCGAATCCGCATAGACGATGGTTTCTATGCCCGATCCCTTAGGATACCATAATCCTAAGTGTTTAGTGCCTTTAATGTATCGGAAGATACGCTTAACCGCTTCTAGGTGAGAGGTTCTGGGATCCTCTTGAAAGCAAGCACAAAGGCAGACACTAAACATGATATCCGGTCTACTTGCCGTTAAGTATGGTAAACTACCTATCATTCCTCTATACTTAGTGTTTTCTACGGACTCACCCTCTTCATCTCTTGTGAGTTTTACTTCCGTAGACATTGGTGTCTTCATGGGCTTAGCGTCTTCTAATCCAAATTTCTTAAGCATTTCCTTAATGTACTTAGATTGATTAAAAAATATTCCATCTTCTAATTGTTTTATTTGTAATCCTAGGAAGAAATTAAGTTCACCCATCATACTCATCTCAAACTCATCATGCATGATTTTGGCGAATTCATCACACATATCCTGACAAGTCGATCTGAATATAATGTCGTCGACATATATTTGGACAATGATGAGATTTGGGTTTTTCTTTTTCGTTAAAAGAGTGTTATCTACCATTCCCATGGAATAATCATGTTTAATAAGAAATGCCTTTAATCGATCATACCAAGCCTTCGGAGCTTGTTTGAGTCCATATAAAGCTTTCCTGAGTTTATAAACATAATCAAGTTTTGCGAAGTCAATGAATCCTGGAGGTTGTGCCACGTATACCTCCTCATTGATAAAACCATTAAGGAATGCACTTTTCACGTCCATTTGAAATAACTTAAAATCTAGGGCGCATGCATAGGCAAGTAGTATTCTTATAGATTCTAATCTAGCTACGGGGGCATAAGTTTCATCATAATCTATTCCTTCTTGTTGATTATATCCTTGGGCAACTAACCTAGCCTTGTTCCTAGTAACTATTCCATTTTCATCTAACTTATTTCTATAAACCCACTTAGTTCCTATGATGGTCATGTTCATGGGATTTGGGACTAGTTCCCAAACGTCATTAGTCTTAAATTGATTTAGTTCTTCTTGCATAGCCATAACCCAACTTTCATCTTTTAATGCCTCGTTTATATTTTTAGGTTCTATAGTTGATAGGAAACAAAAGAAGTTATTTTTATCTTGAGCTTGTGATCTAAGGGTTCTTTGATTTAAGTTTCCTATTATATTGTCTAACGGGTGTGATTTAGATTCCTTAACATTTACTATTTCGTTTTCACCTAATATTATATTTTCATTATCATCACCTAAGGGTTTAATTTTACTAACCTCAATAGCTTCTTCTTCAACTAGGTCATCATCTTCTAGGGGCAATGTCTTAGGTGGTGGTGGAGTTTCATCAAATGTTACATTTAAGGACTCTTCTACTTTCATAGTGTGTTTATTAAGTATTATGTATGCTTTACTATTTTGTGAATACCCTAGAAAGATTCCTTCGTACGACTTAGGATCAAACTTAGTAAGGTAATCTTTTGTATTAAGAACAAAACATTTGCTCCCGAATACCCTAAAGTAATTTAGATTAGGTTTTCTACCTCTTAATAACTCATATGGGGTTTTTCCTAATATTCTCCTAATTGAGACTCTATTTATTATATATGTTGATGTATCTACGGCATGGCACCAAAATTTTTGTGGGATAGATTGTTCATTTAGCATTGTTCTACTCATTTCTTGTAAGGTTCGATTCTTTCTTTCTACTACCCCATTTGATTGTGGAGTGCGAGGAGCGGAGAAATTATGAGATATCCCATTTAAATCACAATATTTTCCGAATTGCACTTCGTTATCAAATTCCCGACCATGGTCCATCCTAATTGATACTATAGAACATCCTAATTTATTTTGAATCATTTTACTAAATATTTCAAATTTATTAAAGGCTTCGGTTTTATCACTTAAAAAACTAGTCCACGTGTATCGTGAATAGTCATCTACAATTACTAAGGTATAACGATTACCTCCGTAACTCCGCACAGCGGTTGGACCAAAAAGGTCCATGTGTAATAATTCTAGACATCTAGTAGTGGAGACTATATTCTTAGCTTTGTGACTAGCATGTGCTTGTTTTCCTATTTTACATGCATCGTAAAAGTGTTGGTCATATCTTAGGTTAGGCAAGTTTCTAACTAATTCTTTAGAGGCTAGGGATTGTATTTGTTGCATATTTGCGTGACCTAATCTTCTATGCCACAATGTAGAGTTTTCATCTAAGGTTGCTAGACATATTTTATCTTCCGGTTTATTTCCTAGTTTCATAACATATACGCCACCTTTCCTAACTCCTCTACCTATGACCTTTCCGTCCTTAACTATTTCACTATCTTTACTTGTAAAAGTAACCCTACACTTATTATCGCATATTTGTCCTATACTAAGCAAGTTATATGTTAAGTTATCTACATGCTCAACATTTTCAATAGTTAGGGAGTCTTGAGAGATCGTACCTTTGCCAATGATTTTTCCACGAAAATCACTACCGAAAATAACGTTACCTCCGTTGTATGCCTTGTAGGAGGAGAATAGCTTCCGGTTTCCCGTCATGTGCTTCGAGCATCCGCTATCCTTAATCCATTCGTCGGGCTCCAAATTTATTCCTAGACATATTTCATCGGTTGCTTGAGCTACAAGGCACTTTTCGTCTTTTGCTTTGTCTGCTTCATCTTTGTCGCTATCGCTCCATGTTCCACTAACAAATGCGCTTTCGTAATCATAACCCGATGGCTTTGGACATTCGCCAATGAGATGGTTTTGACTTCCACATCTAAAGCACTTTCTTTTCCCTTAGTTATCATTTCTATTTCTTTGTAGCGATCTTCTTTCATCTCGCGGTTGTCTCGTGAATCTTCCTCGTCTCTTGAAGAATTTCTTGAATTCTCTAACGGCCATTGCATATTCTTCGTCTTCACTCTCGTCACTTGAATCATCGTCATCACTAAGTTCCTTTTTGGCTTTTAGCGCGAGAGACTTGATTTGATCTTTCTTGCTCTTGACCGTTTCCGAGTCCCTTTTCATAATTTCTTCATGAACTTTTAAGTTGCCAATAAGCTCATCAAGTGATAACGTCATCAAGTTCTTTGATTCTTCAATCGCCGTGACCTTCGCGCGCCATTTTGGATGTAATGCCCTAAGAAATTTCCTTACACAATTTTTGCTAGAAAAAGTCTCATCAAGTGCTTTTAAACTTGTGATGATTGTGTTAAATTTAGCAAATGCATTATCAATAGATTCCTCTTCAGGAATTGTAAATTGTTCATATTGTTGCACAAGAAGATCTATTTTATTATCTTTGACTTGACTATTACCTTGGTGAGTGATTAGTAAAGAATCCCAAATCTCTTTTGCGGTTTGACACATAAAAATTCTTTCATATTCTTTGCGTGGTAACGCATTATAAATAACCATTTTAGCTTCATTATTTTTTGCTAGTTTCTTTTTTAAATCATTATTTTGTTTTTCAAAAGGTACAATTTCATCTATTTTAGTTAGGATATTATATTGAATAGGGGGAAAATCACCATAGGTAATAACATGCCAAAGATCAAGATCCTTTGATTTCACATAAGTTTCGAATCTATTTTTCCAATAAAGAAAACCATCACTTTCAAATAGTGGTGGTCTTTGCATAGATTGCCCTTGATGAAGCAAAAAGTGTACCGCTTTTAGGGGGTCATTTAAGCCCTAAATCGTATTTATTTGATCAAATATTGCCCTAAATCGTTCCTTTTGTCATTTTAGGTACTTTGGAGAAGAAATCTGGAAAAGGAAGCATTTTGGACGTTTTTGGAGCATAAAAGTGAAGAAAACGACAAAGTCTCAAAATTAGGCTGGAAAGTACCTTTGACGGCGTCAGGAATTGGTCCAGACGGCGTCATGGCTTGGCAAAAGTGGTGGATATAAAAATTACTCATGATAAGCCAGAGAATTTTGCATGAAAATTCTGACGACGTCACCCTTTAATGTGATCAAGGTCGTCACGGCTTAAGCTAAAGAGGGACGGCGTCAAGCACTAATCTGACGGCGTCAAGCCTTGATAAGCCAGAGCGGATTTTGGAGGTCTAAAGAGGGACGGCGTCAGGAAGGCCATCCGGGAACCCTAAAAGCGGCGAGGTGACGGCGTCAGGATCTATAACGTGACGCCGTCAGCCCTTAAACTCTATATATAGTTTTGCAATTTTTTGTCATTAGTGTGGAACTTTGTGTGTAACCTTTTGGGAGGAAACCCTAAGACGATTTTAGCAGCTTTTTCAAGGCTTTTTGCCTTGAGATCTTCCATGTTACATTGAAGATAAGTTATCAATTAATCATTCAATATGTCTATGTGTTGTTTGATTCTATCTTGTTCTTGTCTTTTGTTTAACATGCTAGGCTATGTTTTCTTTGTGTTTGCTTAGATCTAATGAAACCTAACTATTGATTATTGGTTATTAGTGTGTTATTAGTTGTATTGGATGATTGTTCATCGATGTTAGGCTTAAGAAAACTGGCTAACTTCCTATTCGGTAACTTGCTTGAACGTCTTAAGAAACATGAACCAATGCGTACTAAGGTTTTTATGGTTGTATTTAATGCATGAGCGAATTCTAGTGATCCCATGTTAGGAGCTTCTTAGCCGGCTCGACATAGGAGTGAAGTAGGAGCTCATAGAGTTGGGAAGTACGTACGCCACCCCACGATTGGTATTAAGGAATACACCCGTCATCCACGCGATTGATACACACTAATCAACCGGTAAAAGATAGTTATGGAGTAAGGAAATCTAAGTAAACACATTTCTCTCCACATAAGTTTCATCAACCTTTTCATTTTCAGTTATTTTATTTTATTTGCATTCGTAGCTATTTGGGTTAGTTGATTAGCAACTAATTCCGCCCACTCTTTCAAACCCGAGATTTTACTTGCTTTCATAAAATTATAAAAACATAAAAAAGAATCTTCTTTCACCCCTAGACCTATTAGAGTAGTTTTTCAATCCTAACGACACTATTCCCTGTGGAGAACGATCAATCCCCCGTACTTACCACTACACTATACTACATCGGTCAGGTACACTGCCTGGTGGGGTTGTAAGCCTCTTGAGATCCCTTGAGAGGTAAAACCTGTTGTAAGGTCGCAAAACCACGCATCAAGTTTTTGGCGCCGCTGCCGGGGAATAGTTATTGTTTAGGTTGAATTTTTATTTTATAGGTCTACTCACTAGATTCCTTTCTAGTGAGATTTTTATTTTATTTTTCTAGGTTTTCTTTAGTCTATCTTTTTTCTTCGTTTCTTTGTTCGTAACCATTACCATTCGACATCATGGAAGATGGTAATATCCTCGATCCCAACAACCCACCACAACAACCACCACCACCTCCTAGAGCCCGTACCTTAGGAGACTACTCCCGTCCTAGCCACCATGGCTATCGAAACACTATTGAGCTCACTCAAGGAGCCAATGTCACTCCCTTGCGATTCGACACCATCCGGTTGGTGCAAAGCGGATGCGCATTCCATGGACTTCGTTCTGAAGATCCTAACCAACATCTCAAGGACTTTCTCAAAATCGTTGATTCTATAGACCTTGATGTTGCCACTCGAGAGACGACCCGACTGCGTCTCTTTCAATTCTCTCTGCGGGACCAAGCTAGTCAATGGCTAGAACGTCTACCCGCAGGATCCATCACCTCTTGGGATGATCTCACCACTCGTTTCCTTGCTCAGTTTTTCACACCGGGAAGAACTACCAAGCTAAGGAATGATATCTTGATGTTCCAACAACGTCAAGGCGAAACCCTATAGGAGGCATGGACTCGATTCAAGGACTTACTCCAAAAAGTCCCTCACCATGGCATAGAACTTTGGCTCCAAGTCCAAATCTTCTATGACCATATCAATCTCTCCACGAGGCAAACCATTGACCAATCGGCCGGTGGTAAGCTACGTGATCTAAGTGCGGAACAATCATGGGCTCTCCTAGAAGATCTTGCTCTTTATGACAACGAAAGTTGGAGTGATCCCCGTGATTTGAATAAAACGGTCAAGGCAATATCTTTGCCTTCGAACAATTCAAGCACTTCCGACCGTAGGGTCATAGAACTTGAAGACCAAGTCAAGTTTCTTATGAAATCCTACGAGGCTCCTAAACCTTCAAGCCAAGTGAACAAAATCACTTCTTCGTGTAAATTATGCAGTGGTCCCCACGACACTCATGATTGCATGGAACTCCCCAAACAGGCTTTCGAAGAATTCGCATCTTCGCGAATCGATAAGGCGAGAGATAAGTGGCTCACCACTAATTATGGACCCAAGAATTCCGAAGATAGGTATGAGGAATGGAGGAGTAAGCCAAATTTTAATTGGAACCAAACTCGAAGCGTATCATTCAATGACTCTCCCCCACTCACCTGGTCTGAACATTATCCTATGCAACATACGCATAAACAACAAAATCGCGAGGAATCACTGCAAAAATTCATTCTCTCTCAAGAAACACAGCTCTCCAAACTTGAGAATCAATTCAGACAACAGCAAGTTGATATGAACAACAAGGTTGATAACCTGTTAAAGGTTATCAATGATCGCCTTGATGGCAGGTCAACTTGTGAGTTGACACGAGTTAATGAGATCAAGTCTGTCACGGTGACTCACCAAACACCCCCTCCTGTAAAAATCAAGCACCCTAGTAAACTCTTCAAACACATATCACAAAACGGAAAAGAAACTGGAGATACCCATACCCCCTCCAAACCACTCCACTTCGTGAACGTCATTACAACAATGCCTGTTCCTAAACCCAATCTGGAACAACAATCAACCGAGAACGTGGACAATGAAATGGAGGGTGAAGTTCCCGAAAAGGACACAGAGGCGCCCGGCGACTATCTAGACTCACCAAAGAACTCTAATGTTATAGAGTTGAATGATGGGGAGGGCTCGGAAGAGAAATCCGAAATGCCTCATGGGCTCCCAGGATTGCTAGACCGCCCCCTGGTGGAGGAACTTGAGAGGGGCACAACAAATTTGCCTATGGAATTTGGAAAGAGAATAGAGGATGGCAGCTCACAGGGTCTTTAAGGTGTCTTGCACCACTAGGAAGAAGTTTATAAAAGATGCCTATATAAACCCCAACTCTTCTATGAATGCAATATCCCTTACTCTATATAACAAAGCCTTCACCAAACAGGTCAAATATGAAGGGTTTAATATCATCGGGGTAATAAGGAGGGTACCAATTATGATAGAAAAGTTCCTCTTTCATATCGAGCTAACTGTAATTAATAACATGAACTCTATCGTCAGCCCATCCTTAACTGGCCTTGTTCTAGGCAAACCATTCATAAAAGCGACGGGAGTGATACTCGATGAGGATGATAGGAGTGCATTATTTACCGATGGTGTCAGGAAAGTGATTTTTCGGGATGGCTGTGAAGAAGTGTATGAGTATCAACCATCAGCAAGTGGCAACACATGGGGGCTACACGGTAGAAGGCCTGGCCGAATTAAGCGACGTGATCCGAATAATCTCAAAATACCTTGCATGATTGGTCACAAGCATTTTTATAATGTTTACATTGACACATGTTTACCCAAAAATGTGATGTCCTTGTTTCATTATAACAACATTTGCAGATGGGGAATGATTCATAAAGGGAAGGACGACATTGGCATAGATGATGATGTACAGGTGTTTGTAGGAAACATGACATTCACTATGAGCTTCGCAATCGTCAATAATATCGAAAAGTACATCGATCCCAGGTTATCACAAGTTGTTTTTGGGGCACCTTTTTGCAAGGCCACAAGCTTGGTTGTGGACGAGCTCAATGGGATCATGACTTTCACCGATGGGATTAGGGAAATCTCATACCAAACGCCTTACAAGATGAGAGAATTCAAGGAGATTGATTATGACAGGCTCGATGGGTTAAGTTCCCAACTCGTGTTATGTGATGATGATGTGAGAAGAGGATGTAAGGACACTTTTGACCTGTCAAGTGGATTCTTTAGGCATGATAAGGAGCTTAGTTCTAAATACCAAAACAATCCTTTTGATCTCGAGGACCCGAAATACCTTTACTATGAAAGTGATTCTGATAGAGAATCAAAGGAGAATGGCCTAGAAACCGTGACCAATGATGGAATCACGTAATGTACGTGACTTTGAGTCTAGCTACAAGACTCGTTAATAAAGAAAAGCGCTTCTTGGGAGGCAACCCAAGCTTTATTTGCTTTGTGTGTTTATTTAATTGTTTGTTTGATTTTATTTGTTTCCGTGTGTATGATTTAATTTTATTATTATTTATTCATGTTCAAAACTAAATTGTGAAAATGCTTTATTTTGTTTTTAACTTCGTCTTAACTACATATAAAGGTATTTTGCAAAAGTTAAGTGTAAGGGAAATCTAAATCGGTTTATTAGAACACAAATGAACATGAATCGTAATAATATTAAATTGACATACATATTAGTATTTGTTTGAGTCAAATGCTTGTATCGAGTCATAATGATGTTTTGCAGGAATTCCAGGAAGTAAGGAGTGAGTTTTTCCAGAAATTTTCCGGAAACGTAACATGAGAATTCTGTCAGATTATTTCTGACGGCGTCAGGCTTTACAACCTGACGGCGTCAGGTTTAATTTTCTGAAAATTTTTGAAAGTTTTGTTTTCATAAAAAGTTTTTATTAAATCTCTAACTTATAATCTCCAGGAATCTGCAAAATAATCATTCCACAAGCATTATATCTTATATATAGAATTTATCCCGCCGATGTTATGCAGGTTTTCGTGTTTGTTTTCTCAGGTTTAACAGGTTATTTTGGACAAGGAAATGTATGTGGAATCAAGCTTTTGGCGATGCATTAGTCATGGAGCTTCTACATTCTCTTGGAAGAAGATTTAACCATGTCACCTCTTCATCCACCGAACGAATCAGGGGAGTATTTGATTTCATTCTTTTACCTTATTTACTTTTACATTTGTTATTTGAACATTGGGGACAATGTTCATCTTAAGTGTAAGGGGGGTAAAAGTACGATACTTTAGAGAATACAATTGCACTTGATTTTTGTTTGTTTAATGGTAGATGTGTAATAAAACTGAGATAAATACCTGTTAGGGTAATTTTAGTGCCAAATTTAAAATTTTTTACAACATTTAGGAGTGAAACTTTGATCTTAATGAGCGTCTCACGGATAGGAGTTATATGACTAGCATAAAACCGTACCACTAAAAAATTTTCCACCCCCAAATATGTGAGGTTCGCCCCTAGAATTGGTAGGAAAAGCATTTATGCTATGATGTGTGCACCGGTAGCACTTAGATTCTAGAACTTGCGTTAGGACCATTCCGAGGCCACAAGTGAGACTACATTCGTGTAGTTAGATTTACTACATGATAAGAGGCATTAGGATTAACCCATTGTTTTACACCTGTGTTTTTGTTATAATTACATTGGCTATATTGGTCAAGTAATTCTCCCACACCCTTTGCGTTGTACTCATTTTTAGTACACGATACCCCTAGTACACCCCTCAGAGCCTATCTTTTCGTTTCGACCTTTAAGCATTTTACTTAAAGGAAGAATTTGTTTACACCCCACTTAAATGTACACCCAAATCGCCTTAGCCTACCTTGTATGCACTCATTTTTAGTGCATTATTGTGACAACATTTGTTTAAACCCAAGTTAATTATCTAATTGATTACATGGTTGCTAAGTCGAGTCATATCCTTGTACATATTGTTTTGGGACGATTGGGACTTATGGGTAAAGTACTAGTGTAATGGAGTAATGGGGAAGAACAACATTATTACCCCCATATGTGCTAAATATTTTAAAAGTACTCCAAGTTTTTCAATTATCTTAATTCGAGTCATTAGAATAGTTATTTGTAAAGTTATGTAAAAGTTCAAGTGTAAGGGGAATGCAACGCCCCTATGATGTATTATTTTGGATGGTAGGGCAAGAGTGTATGAAGAAAAAGAAAAAAAAAATCAAGAAAAATACAAAAAAATGAGAAAAAGAAAAGTTGAAAAAACATACGGACTACCATCCCGTTTCATTTTATGTTTATTTTATGTTTTTGTTATTTTGTTTTTAGCTTAAGATTGAGTCAAGTCTTGGCTTAGCAACATTGAATAGTACATGTAATTAATCAAGATCTTTAACTCGCCACTAGTAAAATATCCCTTATCCAACAAAACCGTGTTTATCATATCCCTACACCTCACGTTATAACCCATGTAAAAGCCCTCTTTGATAGTTTATCTTAGGTGCTTACGCCTAGTGGAGGAGGTTTTCGATCCTTTCCCAAGCCTATGGTAATCTATTTGCTATGACAGGTAGTGAGAGATATTATCCGTTTTCATTTATGAGATTTATTTTGATGACACTTGAGAGATGTGAGTATCTAAACACTACTTGTGAGGTGCTAGTCTATATTCTCCGTGCTTATTATGATTAAAGTGGAACGACTATTTGTTGTAATTACTTTTATATTAGTGTTAAATGACCCCTAACTTGCATTTTGATTAGAATAAAAGCGCATTTGCTTGAGGATAAGCAAATCTCAAGTGTAAGGGTATTTGATGAAGCGAAAAGTGTACCGCTTTTAGGGGGTCATTTAAGCCCTAAATCGTATTTATTTGATCAAATATTGCCCTAAATCGTTCCTTTTGTCATTTTAGGTACTTTGGAGAAGAAATCTGGAAAAGGAAGCATTTTGGACGTTTTTGGAGCATAAAAGTGAAGAAAACGACAAAGTCTCAAAATTAGGCTGGAAAGTACCTTTGACGGCGTCAGGAATTGGTCCAGACGGCGTCATGGCTTGGCAAAAGTGGTGGATATAAAAATTACTCATGATAAGCCAGAGAATTTTGCATGAAAAATCTGACGGCGTCACCCTTTAATGTGATCAAGGTCGTCACGGCTTAAGCTAAAGAGGGACGGCGTCAAGCACTAATCTGACGGCGTCAAGCCTTGATAAGCCAGAGCGGATTTTGGAGGTCTAAAGAGGGACGGCGTCAGGAAGGCCATCCGGGAACCCTAAAAGCGGCGAGGTGACGGCGTCAGGATCTATAACGTGACGCCGTCAGCCCTTAAACTCTATATATAGTTTTGCAATTTTTTGTCATTAGTGTGGAACTTTGTGTGTAACCTTTTGGGAGGAAACCCTAAGACGATTTTAGCAGCTTTTTCAAGGCTTTTTGCCTTGAGATCTTCCATGTTACATTGAAGATAAGTTATCAATTAATCATTCAATATGTCTATGTGTTGTTTGATTCTATCTTGTTCTTGTCTTTTGTTTAACATGTTAGGCTATGTTTTCTTTGTGTTTGCTTAGATCTAATGAAACCTAACTATTGATTATTGGTTATTAGTGTGTTATTAGTTGTATTGGATGATTGTTCATCGATGTTAGGCTTAAGAAAACTGGCTAACTTCCTATTCGGTAACTTGCTTGAACGTCTTAAGAAACATGAACCAATGCGTACTAAGGTTTTTATGGTTGTATTTAATGCATGAGCGAATTCTAGTGATCCCATGTTAGGAGCTTCTTAGCCGGCTCGACATAGGAGTGAAGTAGGAGCTCATAGAGTTGGGGAAGTACGTACGCCACCCCACGATTGGTATTAAGGAATACACCCGTCATCCACGCGATTGATACACACTAATCAACCGGTAAAAGATAGTTAGGGAGTAAGGAAATCTAAGTAAACACATTTCTCTCCACATAAGTTTCATCAACCTTTTCATTTTCAGTTATTTTATTTTATTTGCATTCGTAGTTATTTGGGTTAGTTGATTAGCAACTAATTCCGCCCACTCTTTCAAACCCGAGATTTTACTTGCTTTCATAAAATTATAAAAACATAAAAAAGAATCTTCTTTCACCCCTAGACCTATTAGAGTAGTTTTTCAATCCTAACGACACTATTCCCTGTGGAGAACGATCAATCCCCCGTACTTACCACTACACTATACTACATCGGTCAGGTACACTGCCTGGTGGGGTTGTAAGCCTCTTGAGATCCCTCGAGAGGTAAAACCTGTTGTAAGGTTGCAAAACCACGCATCAGCTCTTCTAAATATTTTAAAGATTCCATAGATCGTTTCAAGTTTTAAAATACAGTTAATTTTAAAAATCTTGTTTGACGTAGCTCTTGATACCAATTGTGGAAAACTAGAAGGGGGGTTGAATAGTTTTATGTCCTTTTAAAATTTATTGTGAAAACTTTATTTACTTTTTAAAACTTAGATTCGAATTTATGTGATCTCAACTCCTTGAACAATATGAACAATATGTATATAAGTAAATATAAATAAGTAATGCAGGTAAGGTAATAAAATGAAATAAAAGCTAGAGATGGAAAGATCTAACCGAGAGACAAGAGATTTATAGTGGTTCGGCTACAAGGACACCTTCCTTGCCCTACTCCACTCCCCGAGCACCTAACTCGAGAGTTTTCTTCACTATGTCAACAAGCTCCCTTATGGCGGAGAAAACCTTTACATAACTTTAGCTTACACCGGCTTAACGACACAAAGCTAGATGTCGAGTTCTAATCGTAGCTAGAACCAATCTCACAACTTAAACACGACTTAATCACACCTTCTTCTTCACGACTACTTCACGACTTCTTCACGACTTCTTCACAACTTTTTCACGACTTCTTCACAACTTCTTCACGACTTCTTCACTACTTCTTCACTACTTCTTCACGACACTTCACAACTAAGCACAACTTATGTACACTTCTACTTCTTCACACCTTCACTACTTACACACCTTAACAACACAACTTCTCTACTTACACACTAACCTATCCCAAACAATTATACACACAACTATCTAACAACAATACACAACTTATAAACAAATGTATGATGACACAAACAACTTAGGTATCTAAGTTGCAATACTTCTTCTCTAGTTGTTGAAGGAGTATTCTTCTTTTGCACTTGAATGGAGGAAGCTTGGATCACTTAGAAACCAAAGCTTAAGATTATATGATCAAAGGGTTTTTGAAGATATGAAATGTGATTTAAAACAGAAAGTTTCAGTGTGCAAAAGGTGAGTAAAAATCCAGGAGAAGGCTGGTATTTATAGGAGAAAAACTGGACAGCTGGAGGCCTACTGGAGCGGGGGCGGTCCCCTTAATTATTAAGGGGGCCGCCTAGCAAAATTAAGGGGGCCGCCCCTACTGAACGTTGGCCAATTTTGTCCTTTTGTGGGGAAGGTTTTTCTGGAACATTTTAACTGATTTTGGTTAAAAATTTGAATTCATATTTTTATAAAAGATTAAACATTTTTATTTAATACCAAAAATGTTTTTCAAAAATATATAAAATGTTTTTGATGTTTTATAAAAAATCTAGTTATTAAGAAAATGTTCCTTTGATCATATAATGCATTAAGCACTTGTTTATTCATACCTTAAGTGATTAAGTTGTAGAAATGAATATTTACAACTAAATACTTGTTTATTTGATAAGTTTATGTTTAATGAGTTTATATTTTGTGATCATTAAAACATAGAGATATGAATAATGTTTTTAGGCATTATTTATGTCAACATTGTTGTCAAAGTCACCAACAATAAGTGCAGCCACTTCATTTGCTGTAGGAAGGTTATATTGCCTCCCATCTTTTTCACGCCTTCCTATCAGCCTGATCTTAACATTTTCTACTCCATTAGCAATTTGCAGACCAGCCATTCAATACTTCTTTACCAGAGGGTTATTAGCATCAAGCATTGTTTTAAGGTCTTTAGTTAGTTGCCGATCTATTTTTCGATTAGAAGAAGAAGATCCAGGCTCATTGGAACCTACTAAAGCGTATTCGACGATTCTCTATGACTCAAGACATTGGGGCGCGTGCTGCGGTTCATATTTTTAATAGAATTGGTTTTGCTATTGCTAGAGGTGTGGGGGCCCAGTTGGTTTCTCGGCTTCCCACCAATTTCTTGTAAATTCTATGAGTTTTTTAATAAAGTGATGGTTATAATAAAAAAAAAAAAAAAAAAAAAATTAATAATAATAATAATAATAATAATAATAATATATTATGGTGAGCATACTTTGTGGTCGCACCAAGGGGTGCAGCAGGGTGATCCGCTTGGGCCTCTCCTTTTTGCTTTAGTGTTACATCCATTGGCATGTAAGATTCGCGACTCCTTCACTCTTTCTCTTCAAGCTTGGTATCTTGATGATGGTACTATTATAGGGGATACTTTGGTTGTGGGGAAGGTTTTGGAGTTGATTATGATGGATGGACCTAGTTGTGGTTTGCACCTTAATGTTGATAAAACTGAGGTCTTTTGGCCGAAGGAAGACCCAAGGAGCAGGTATGTTGGTGTTTTTCCCCCTAATATTTCTCGACCTTCGCATGGTGTTAAATTATTAGGGGGCCCCGCCAGTGTGGATTTTGAGTTTAGCAGTAAGCTTGTTATGAAACGGGTTGCTAAAACTATTGAGCTTATGGATGCTGTTGCTAGGCTTAATGATCCTCAGTGTGAGTTGTTGTTACTGCGTGCATGTGCCGGTATTTCCAAGTTGTATTTTTCTATGCGCACATGTCCTCCTCGGGTCTTTGAGAGTGCTCAGGTTTCTTTTGATGCAGCACTTCGCTCTTCTTTGGAACGTATTGTCACTGCATCTGGACCTGGGTTTGGTGACTGGCAATGGAGACTCGCCACTCTACCTTTTGCTCTCGGGGGACTTGGTGTGTATTCTGCAGGTGATGTCTTGCAATATGCCTTCCTTGCTTCTAGACTTCAATCTGCCAGCTTACAGACTAAGCTTCTCCGTAGTTCTGGTATTGTGTCTACTGGTCCCTCTTTTGATGATGCATTGTGTACTTTTAATGTGAATATGGATATTGACCTTATGAGTAACCCTAGTGAGATCGCTGCCCCCAAACTTATGAAGAAATTGGCAGATATACATTTCGCACGTGTTGCCCAAACGGTTGAATCCACTTTCCATTTATCCTCTAGACAGATGGCTTTATGGAACTCTTTAAAAGAGGATTATACGTCAGATTGGCTTAAGGTGGCACCGATATCCGGTTTGGGACAGACTATGAATGCCAGGACTTACAGATGTGTTTTGTGTTACCGGTTGGGTGTTCCTCTTTTTACTGTCCAGATGCCATGTTCAGCTTGTTCTAAGGTTTTTCCGGGAGATATTTTTGGAGATCATGCTGTATCGTGCGCAGGCTTAGTTGGTATTAAACATCGGCACAATGTTGTGCGTGATGTTCTTGTTGATATATGTTCTCGGTCTGGAGTTTCAGTTCGTAAGGAGGTGGATATTGGGCTGCGTGGAGAGAGGGACAAAACCTTACGTCCGGCCGATATGCTACTTTACTCTTGGGATGGTGGCCTTGATGTCTGTGTTGATCTTACAGGATCGTCACCTTTGACGCGTTCGTGTATGGTTGATTTTATGCCCGGTCGGGCGGTTATTGAAGCCGCACAACGCAAACGTGTCAAGTATGCAGCTAAATGCGCTGATATCGGATATGGGTTCCTCCCCTTTTCATTCTCTTCTTTTGGAGAACTTGAAAAGGATGCAGTGACCTTATTAAAACGCATTAGACGATTCTCTATGACTCAAGACATTGGAGCACGAGCTGCTCCACATATTTTTAGTAGGATTGGTTTTGCTGTAGCTAGAGGTGTGGGAGCCCAGTTGGTATCTCGGCTCCCCACTAATTTCTTGTAAAATCCTATTTGTTTTTCAATAAAGTGATGATTATTATTAAAAAAAAAAAAAAAAAAAAAAAATAATAATAATAATAATAATAATAATAATAATAATAATAATAATAATAATAATACCAAACGGTATACATTAAATTTACCTGACAGCATCAATGCGGTTCTGAATTTCGTTCTGTGGATCGTAAATATAAAGTTGAGAAAACTTTGGTGGATCACCATCTTTTGGTAACAAATCTCCGATTAAATGGTAGTTTTGGCCTTGTATTCTAAAACAATATGGTGCACGGCCATTGTTAACTGTATGGTCAACGTTACCACCCATGGATGTAAAAGCAAACATCGAGTTATACCGCCGTATATTCTCAAGAAAAGACTTGCTTTTTCTGTGTTCCCCATTCATTAGTTTCTTTAACAATTGAGGAGGTTCCTTCAATGAAACAGGTAACACAACTTTTCCTTTGCCACAACACAGAGAAAATGAGTCATCGTTACCAGAGTTATATGCTCCTCTTTTAACCTCAGCATGCCACAACATTGCTCCACATTTTATGCATTGAATATTCTGATCACCATGGTCGAGGTAATCTAAAAAAATATATAAAATTTATTGTTTTATTATAATACAGAAAGATAAACACTAACTCAAACATATCAATAGCTAAAAGAAATTAACGTTAAAAAACTTACTTCTCAAATAATTATACCTTTAGATATGCCTCAAATACGTTCAATATATCCATATTCATCCTCAGAAACTTCATCTGATAAATCAAGTAACATTGTATGTGCTATTGATAAATTTTGGGATGTGCTTAAACACATACCTTTTCTTGACCTAAACCGGACCCAAAAAGACCAAAAACCTGACCAAAATGCCAAATATATTGTGTTTTTGTGTTTTTACATATGCAGGCACGGATATCGAAGAAAAGGACAAAAATCAAGAAAGAACCGGAAAAACGAGCACGAGATATGGAAGTTTTATTTTTAGCCGATGCCGGGAAGAAATTATGGTCAAAAAGTCAACAGAGGTCCTCCATCTATCAGAAGTTGTCAACATTAGCCCTTGGATTCAACTTGGAAAAAAGTGGCAAGATCAGTCCCTCAAAAATCAGAAATTACACATTATTAGTCCCTTTGATCAAAACCCTTAAACCTTAACCCTTATTAAACCCGGATCCCTTTATTCAATACCCAACCCAATTAAATAAACCCCATACACACTTATCCTAGCCTACCCAGCCCACCACCTATTAAAACCCAGCCCAACTCCCACTCGTACCCAGCCCAACCATCACCTAAACCCGACCCGTTCATAATACTAAAACCCGGTCAAATATAAAATAAAAAGAGTCAAAATATTATAAACCACACACACAGCACACAAACGCGCCCAAAGGATTTCCCCCAATTTTACTGCTATGAACCCTAGATTTTACTGCACCCCACAATTAACCTCGTACTCAATTATTACCAATGATTGGTAATTTCTGGAAGCTACTGACAGCATAAGGGACACGTGGGAGGCTTTTATTGGTCAGGCCACATCACCATATCTAATCCTACGGCTGTGATTCGTGCGTGGAGAGCAAGGGAGAATCCAAGGGCTTGGATTGATTGAAGATAGGGCTGGAAGGTTCCTCTGAGGTGTATAAATACCTCCTTCATTCAGCTTTAACGAGAGTTTTTTTTTGGGGAGTCTTATTTTCAGTCTAGTTTTTATTTTTAGAGTCAGTAGGGTAGAATAGCTTGTTAGGATTAATTTTCAGCTTATTGTGTCTTTAAAATTATTGTAATTTCCATTCCAGATTTTATGTACTCAATATTTTCAGTTTTATATAAAGTCAAATTTGGTCAACGTCTCCTGTTCATCAGCTTATTATTTTCATGTTAAGTGCTTATTTTTTAATGTTTCTGCTTCTTAGATATAGTTTTGATATCATTTGTTGGTTGTGAGAATTTGCTTCTTAGTTTTGATATCATTTGTTGGTCAATGAAACTGTTTTGCTGAGGTAAATAAGCTGTTGAGATCAGCTGGTATATTAAGCTGAATTTGGGGTTATTTTTCTGGCTTATTAAGCCTGGGTTATAGTGAGTTAACTTTGATAAAGTACCTTCAGCAGGAAAGTTGTAAGTTCCATTTTCATTATTTTTAGTTTGCATAGTGTTTATTAGTTCTAGCTTATTTGTCTTGCTTGAATCATGTTCTGTTCTTATTAGCTTTTAAGTAACCTAGGGAGTAGAGTAGAGTGGTTTTTAATCTTAAACAGCTAGTTCTAGGATAGTTTGGCATAAATCAGTTAGGTGTTACTAAGGTGTTTGGTTTCTAACTGTGCTGTGCTTAGTAAGTATAATTGGTTACTGTTCTTTGGCAATGAGTTTGATTTTGATTGAGTTAGTTTTAGGATAAATTAATAGTTTACAATAGGCTTTAATTGATTTTGTTGAGCTTTGAGTTTTTTTTATCATTAGCGCAAATTTGGATAACATAGGCTGCATTTATAAGTTCTAAATTAGCTAGCATGGATCTGTGGTGTTCTTGTGATTAGATCAGTGATTACAAGTAGTATCTAAGTATTGGTTTAGTTTGTACAAGGTTTGCGCAAAATTTCCAGGTCTGCTGCACAGACCAAAATCTGTGCAGAGCAGTCCCAATGACCCACTTTCTAGCTTAATTTGTGGCCTTTCTACTTAAGCTTAGATTCTGATTTTTGGATTTTTAAATAGTTCACATAGCAGGCTATAAGTGCAATATCTGGTATTTGAGTTTTGAGCTTATTTGAGTGCTTATTTTGAGTTTGCAAAACCCCCCATCAGACCTGCTTTTGAGCTTGTTCCCTTTTAAGTCCAATACCACTTTTTCAAGGCCTGATTTAGATAAGCGAATGGAGTTAAAAATTGGAATTTGAAGTACTTTTGGGTAGCTAGTAGTTCTGAGAAAGTTTTGCCCCCATAAGATTCCATCTCACTGCTTATTAGAACTGCTTATTTAGGCTATGAAGTTGGCTGTTTAGCCACCATTTCTGTCTCACTAGTACAACTGTTCTTGTGCTTATCTGCTATTTCTGAGTGCTTCTTTGGTTCTTAAAAGTTGTTTTAAGTTTAATATAATGTGTTCGTTGGTATTTGAGCTTTTTGGAATTGTTGGTTAGCTTTAGCTTATTTTTAGCTTATTTTGAAACTGCTTATTGCACTGTTTTAGCTTATTCAGACATATTCAGCTTTTGAAATTATTTTTCCTAGATTTCTTATTTAAAATTAGATTTACTCAAAATTTTTCAGAATTTTCCAAATTGTTTTACTATTTTTAAAGCATTTAAATAGTTTTAATCAGTTTTAAATTCATAAAAAAATATTAAAAAGTCTAAAAAATATTTTTCTTTTTCCAAAAATATTTCTTTTATCAGATTTAATATAGGAAATTTATTTTTATATTTTTAGGTTTTGAATTTTAGAAAATCATTTTTATTTACGTTTTATAATTCGTCGCGTAACGTTTTTAAAATTCAAATTTTCGTTTTTAAGTTCGTATGCTTAGTTTAATTGTTTAATTAGCTTAATTAGTTGTTTTCATTTAATATTTCATTGTTCGTAGTGTAAAATCACAATTCTCACTTGTACACACTCATTCACTACACGAATCACGTCCTTGGAACACAAATTCCATTCGATCTTCGTCGGGACAAACGACTCGGGTTAACACATATTTCCACGTGTGTTTTCCTTGAAAAATATATACTATAATTGTTCAATCAATTTTTGGCGCCGCTGCCGGGGAAGGTTGAAGTGAGTGTGTGATTCCGTTCGTCGAATCGTGTTTTGAAGACCCTTCTTCGGAAGTTATCGTTTTTATAAAAAATAAAAATACAAAAAGAAAATAAATAAATAAATAAAAAAAAACACTTTTCCTAAAGTGTTTTCACCATTAATAATACATCCTCGGTCTTCCGTTGAAGGAGGGCGGTTGTAAACCATTCCAAATAACAACAAAAGAGATCGTGAAGTTAAACGTTTCTTGGATTATTTCTTTGCTACAACCTATACACGGGGTTTAAGGAGGTCTTGACATTAAATTGCAGACCGAAGAGAGATCCATTCTTCTCTCCCGCCACGCTGCGCGTAGTTTTGAAAGAAACAAGTACGGTTGATTAACGATCACCAAAAAGATAATAAATCTAATTTTTTATTAAATATAAATACCCAAAAATATTTTCTTTTTCAATTTAATTTTTGTTTTTATGTTTGAAAAACCAAAAAGAATCTCCGTTATCCTCTTCATGTTTGATTCTCTTCTTTTACCCTCTATACCGTTTGATTCTTGATCTTCTTACCCTCTAAAAGTTTGATTCTTCTTCTCACACCCTCTTATGTTTAATTCTTATGGATCCTATTTGTTTTAAGTGTGGAGAACCCTTCTTCGGAGGGTTGTGTGTTTGGTGTACGTGCGAACAATGTGGTGGTGATATTCATGACGGAGTTTGTTGGAATTGTAATTCTAACACGTATATTCAAAGGTCGTTCAACAATCTTTCAAACGTTCCCGATTACCCTCCACCGCCGCCTCCATTCACTTGTTTTAATTGTGGAAATCCCTCCGAAGAAGGAGTACCTTGTGGACAGTGTTTTTGTAATCAATGTGGATACACCAATTGTATGTGCTACGCCCCGAGTAATGAAACGTCTTACGCTTATGATACGAGCTTTGATAATTATCCTCAAAACGATTTTTCCCCTCAAAATTTTTATGAACAAGAACCGTGTTTCAATAATGATTCATCAACTTTTGAATATTGTGAGGAAACGTTTGAGAATGTTTATTATGCGCCGAATCCGTCACAAACCTATGAAGAAAGCGGTGAAGACGAATCTTTGAAAGAAGAAAACGTAATCAATTCTTCGAGTGGCAATCCCACTCCGTCTTGTGAACCTTTAAATGATGAAAATTTTGCTATGGCATCTCTTGACGACGAATTCTTTAAACTTAGGGCTTTTAAGATAAAAATGGAACAACTTTACGCCTTGACAAAAATTTCGAAATGTCGTGTTGATTATGATGGACCTTCGATTCCTACTCCCTCTCCGGTGAGGGAAATGGAACGAGAAACCGAGGTGACAAAGGACCCGGTACTTTCCACTAACAATGGAAGTGCTAAATACGTCCAACCTACGGTTGTCCAAGAATCAATGGTTCCTCCTAAACCGTCGAGATTTGATCCGAACTTTTCACGATTTACGGTTAAGAGTGTGTCGAGCAAACGTGCTGAGCTTAAAAGGAGAAATTTGCCTAATCAAGAACAAGAACCGGAGTCCATAACGGAAGTGGTGGAAATTCCTAGCTCTCAGAGCACACCACTTGTCCAACCTCCGGATTCTTCGAGATGTTCTTCGCGACTTGAAAGTCATGTTGATTTTGTTGATTCTTTGAATAATAATTTTGTTGAGCCGAATTTTGAGAATCATGTTTTTAATGAACTTTCTTTTCCTCCCGTAGAACCCGAGGACTCTCTAAAAATGGGGGACGAGCATCTAAACACTATTCCGGCAACGGAATCGAACGAATTCGAAAAGTCTAGTGTTGAGAACCTCGTCCCAATCCAAAGTGAGTCCGGGGAAAATTCTAACGGTGATTGTGATTTTGTTGAAAATGATCGTTTTGATAATCTCGTTGATACGAATGATGAGCCGTGTGATGATATTCATGTTGAGAAGAACGATGATGAGATGTACTCCGATTCCGACAATGACGATTCGTTATCTTGTGGAGACATCGACTATGTGGAGGATTTACCTTCTGAGCTCGTCAGCTTAGAAGAAGAGAATGATGAAGATGATAATGAAATCCAAGATGAAGCTCTTCGTGAAAAATTATTCCTTATTAATCTTCTCATTTCTAAGATCGAGGCATTACATGATCCCCCGACTTCTTCATTTCCTATCCCCGTTGTGGATAGTGACTTTGTTCCCGAGCTTGAGATTTTTCGTTTTGAAGAGACGGATAGTGGCAATCCCACTTTTCATGCTTTCTCTCTTCCGGATTATGAGCATTTTGATATGGAAACTATTTTAAATGTTATTTCCGATAATCCGTCACGTGAACCTCTTCTTGTTTCGGATGACTCGATACCACCGGGTATTGAGAATGACGAGAATGGTTTTATTGAAGAAATACCTAATGATGATTTACTTTCTACTACTGATTCATCTCTCTTCAATTTACCGTCTTCTCGTCCACCCGCGAAACCACCGGATGTAGATCTTGGATCCGGTGTGAATGAAGTAATTGATGGAGTGGTGGACGAGACTTATGATATTGATGATCCCGTGCTTGATATTTTACCTACCCAACCCACCCGTGATTCCAATGATGTTTATGCTTTCACCATCCGAGTGTTTCACCCTTTCTTTTCTTATCCCCTCATTTCTCCATCTTTCCACTCCTCCGGGAGTGAGGATACCGTCTTCGACCCCGGCATCTCCGTTCTTCATGCCGGGTGTCCGTTACAGGGTTGATTCTCCATTTGCTCCCCCAAGGACAAATAAATTCGGGGTCGAGTCAAGCTCATGTGACTCGGTTATCAAAAACAAGCGCTTCGTGGGAGGCACCCCATGCTTATCCTTCTATCTTCTTTTCTTATTTCTAATAAAGTGAGTGAGGAGGGTTCCTCTTCCATATCTTGTGCCTCGTTGTTTTTCTGTGCTGTGTCCAGGAATGCCCGATGATGAAGACTCTCGTGCTCGTAGTTTCCTTCTCGCTACTCGAGTTTCATCATCCGCTGCTTATCCAAGATCTTATCGTTTAACACTTATCTTTGGCATAATTCATAAACGGCCTTAGATTTTTGTAGGAGAACCCTTACCTTTAAGACATTGAGGACAATGTCTCGTTTTAGTCTGGGGGGGTAATCTGTCGATTTGATTTTGCCTTGCATTTTTGCCGTTTTCTCATGCAACCCCGTTTTTCCTCAAAAATTGAAAAAATCCAAAAAATGAGAAAAAATTTAAAATTTTTGCAAAAATATAATAAGTTTTGACATTTTTGTTGACTTTCCGCTGGAGAGAGTAGGAATAAAATTCTGACTTGACCGGGCGTGTTGAGCCCTAGCTTGTTCCCTTAACCATTTATAATCTATAAGCTCGTGCTAGTCTTTTACACAAGGAGCTAGAAAACGCGAATTCTTTTTAAGAGTTTGCAAGTTCCCGTATTTGACTTTATATATGCATGGCTTGATTATAAGGCTAAGCATTCGCGGATCTTATTATTTAAGATTTTAAATTTGCGAAGAACGAGAAATGATAGAGTTGTTTATAAGTTAGATTGCTAAACGTGGAGTAGTTGGATCTCTTTAGAGCTCATCAAAGTTATTTGTGGCTTTTTGTTCCCATAAGCTTGTTTCACTCAAAAATAGTAATCTAGGAATAATTAAAGCTATTTTGGTTTTGGCGATAATTAGTTTTTATTTCTTCCTTAGAGAATCCTTGCTTATGAAAGTTGGGTACACATCAAGGTACTGCCAGTGTTACGGTGTAATAGACTATTCCATCTTGCCGGCTCACAACCGATGTTGGGATTGTTATAAAAGCCGTAGGACTCGGGATTTGGCAAAATATATAATGAATAATGAATAATAATAATAATCCAAAGCCATAAAAAGTTTTCTGCATCTTGCCGGTTCGCAGCCGATGTTGTAGATTCTTATAAAGGGCCAAGGATCAATAATAATGTTAAAAATGCCAAATTTCGACTCCGAGGTATCCTAATAAAGGCTTCCGTCTCTGGACTCGTAGATGAGTTGTTTCGGTCGCAAATAAAAGGGATATCCTCAAAATCGTGTTAAATCAGAGACCTTGATGTGGACCTCATTTTTGTATGCAACGGTTTTCGAGGGAAGGTTTGGAAACTACTTAGCGTCTAAACTAGGTATCTTTATCGGATTAAAAATTATCGAAACGAGAATTTGAAGAAATTCATTTCTCACCAAAAATAAAATAAATAGAGGAAAATAGGAATTTGGGAACAAGGAGTCCACAATTAGCTTTCTGAGTAGTGTTAGCAATCTAACTTGTAAATAACAATGATTTCGTTTTTAAGCTTAGTTTGGGGACTCGTGAAAAATCAGGAACGACGAATTTTATCCGTATGGTCACTTCTTTATGAGTCGTGTTTCCTACTCGAAGACCCTAAAAATTATCGATAGATAATGATTGTCAACAAAAGCCGTCACATGAATAATGAGAAAAATATTAAAATACAAAAATAGAATAAAAGGAAAAATGGGGAGTTTTTAGAACTTAAGATTTCTTAATCTCTTTTGAAAATTTTGCTACTTCTCAAAGTTAGTAAAAAGAGATTGGAAATTTTCGGTTTCAAAAACGTGTTTTTATAACATTGCATGAGGACATTGCAATAGCTTAGTCTGGGGGAATTTTGGTATGTGCTTAAACACATACTTTTTCTTGACCTAAACCGGACCCAAAAAGACCAAAAACCCGACCAAAATGCCAAATATATTGTGTTTTTGTGTTTTTACATATGCAGGCACGGATATCGAAGAAAAGGACAAAAATCAAGAAAGAACCGGAAAAACGAGCACGAGATATGGAAGTTTTATTTTTAGCCGATGCCGGGAAGAAATTATGGTCAAAAAGTCAACAAAGGTCCTCCATCTATCAGAAGTTGTCAACATTAGCCCTTGGATTCAACTTGGAAAAAAGTGGCAAGATCAGTCCCTCAAAAATCAGAAATTACACATTATTAGTCCCTTTGATCAAAACCCTTAAACCTTAACCCTTATTAAACCCGGATCCCTTTATTCAATACCCAACCCAATTAAATAAACCCCATACACACTTATCCTAGCCTACCCAGCCCACCACCTATTAAAACCCAGCCCAACTCCCACTCGTACCCAGCCCAACCATCACCTAAACCCGACCCGTTCATAATACTAAAACCCGGTCAAATATAAAATAAAAAAAGTCAAAATATTATAAACCACACACACAGCACACAAACGCGCCCAAAGGATTTCCCCCAATTTTATTGCTATGAACCCTAGATTTTACTGCACCCCACAATTAACCTCGTACTCAATTATTACCAATGATTGGTAATTTCTGGAAGCTACTGACAGCATAAGGGACACGTGGGAGGCTTTTATTGGTCAGGCCACATCACCATATCTAATCCTACGGCTGTGATTCGTGCGTGGAGAGCAAGGGAGAATCCAAGGGCTTGGATTGATTGAAGATAGGGCTGGAAGGTTCCTCTGAGGTGTATAAATACCTCCTTCATTCAGCTTTAAAGAGAGTTTTTTTTTTGGGGAGTCTTATTTTCAGTCTAGTTTTTATTTTTAGAGTCAGTAGGGTAGAATAGCTTGTTAGGATTAATTTTCAGCTTATTGTGTCTTTAAAATTATTGTAATTTCCATTCCAGATTTTATGTACTCAATATTTTCAGTTTTATATAAAGTCAAATTTGGTCAACGTCTCCTGTTCATCAGCTTATTATTTTCATGTTAAGTGCTTATTTTTTAATGTTTCTGCTTCTTAGATATAGTTTTGATATCATTTGTTGGTTGTGAGAATTTGCTTCTTAGTTTTGATATCATTTGTTGGTCAATGAAACTGTTTTGCTGAGGTAAATAAGCTGTTGAGATCAGCTGGTATATTAAGCTGAATTTGGGGTTATTTTTCTGGCTTATTAAGCCTGGGTTATAGTGAGTTAACTTTGATAAAGTACCTTCAGCAGGAAAGTTGTAAGTTCCATTTTCATTATTTTTAGCTTGCATAGTGTTTATTAGTTCTAGCTTATTTGTCTTGCTTGAATCATGTTCTGTTCTTATTAGCTTTTAAGTAACCTAGGGAGTAGAGTAGAGTGGTTTTTAATCTTAAACAGCTAGTTCTAGGATAGTTTGGCATAAATCAGTTAGGTGTTACTAAGGTGTTTGGTTTCTAACTGTGCTGTGCTTAGTAAGTATAATTGGTTACTGTTCTTTGGCAATGAGTTTGATTTTGATTGAGTTAGTTTTAGGATAAATTAATAGTTTACAATAGGCTTTAATTGATTTTGTTGAGCTTTGAGTTTTTTTTATCATTAGCGCAAATTTGGATAGCATAGGCTGCATTTATAAGTTCTAAATTAGCTAGCATGGATCTGTGGTGTTCTTGTGATTAGATCAATGATTACAAGTAGTATCTAAGTATTGGTTTAGTTTGTACAAGGTTTGCGCAAAATTTCCAGGTCTGCTGCACATACCAAAATCTGTGCAGAGCAGTCCCAATGACCCACTTTCTAGCTTAATTTGTGGCCTTTCTACTTAAGCTTAGATTCTGATTTTTGGATTTTTAAATAGTTCACATAGCAGGCTATAAGTGCAATATCTGGTATTTGAGTTTTGAGCTTATTTGAGTGCTTATTTTGAGTTTGCAAAACCCCCCCATCAGACCTGCTTTTGAGCTTGTTCCCTTTTAAGTCCAATACCACTTTTTCAAGGCCTGATTTAGATAAGCGAATGAAGTTAAAAATTGGAATTTGAAGTACTTTTGGGTAGCTAGTAGTTCTGAGAAAGTTTTGCCCCCATAAGATTCCATCTCACTGCTTATTAGAACTGCTTATTTAGGCTATGAAGTTGGCTGTTTAGCCACCATTTCTGTCTCACTAGTACAACTGTTCTTGTGCTTATCTGCTATTTCTGAGTGCTTCTTTGGTTCTTAAAAGTTGTTTTAAGTTTAATATAATGTGTTCGTTGGTATTTGAGCTTTTTGGAATTGTTGGTTAGCTTTAGCTTATTTTTAGCTTATTTTGAAACTGCTTATTGCACTGTTTTAGCTTATTCAGACATATTCAGCTTTTGAAATTATTTTTCCTAGATTTCTTATTTAAAATTAGATTTACTCAAAATTTTTCAGAATTTTCCAAATTGTTTTACTATTTTTAAAGCATTTAAATAGTTTTAATCAGTTTTAAATTCATAAAAAAATATTAAAAAGTCTAAAAAATATTTTTCTTTTTCCAAAAATTTTCTTTTATCAGATTTAATATAGGAAATTTATTTTTATATTTTTAGGTTTTGAATTTTAGAAAATCATTTTTATTTACGTTTTATAATTCGTCGCGTAACGTTTTTAAAATTCAAATTTTCGTTTTTAAGTTCGTATGCTTAGTTTAATTGTTTAATTAGCTTAATTAGTTGTTTTCATTTAATATTTCATTGTTTGTAGTGTAAAATCACAATTCTCACTTGTACACACTCATTCACTACACGAATCACGTTCTGGGAACACAAATTCCATTCAATCTTCATCGGGACAAACGACTCGGGTCAACACATATTTCCACGTGTGTTTTCCTTGAAAAATATATACTATAATTGTTAAATCATGTTGAGACAATAGTCGGACTGCCTTTATAACATATATAGTTATATGCAACAATATTTTAGTGCATGAATTATTAATATAACACGAATAGAACTTTAGTGTCACTAATTATGCTCACCAATGTCAAAATGAACTGGACTTGTTGCCTAATCTTGATCTGCGAGTTCTCTTTGACATGTTACCTATATATCATGTTTAATGATTGGTTAACTTATAATGTGTTATGATGAAAAATTAATTTATGTAGATAATATGACACAACTTACTGGTGGAATCGATATCTTGGAATGGGATGTTTTCATGTATCACAGGTGTGAACATATTAGGACTTAGAGATCCACTAACATTGATGGAAGATACGTTCGGGACAGGTTGCGTTATAGTACTACTGGTACAACCATCTATCTTATCAATTTGAACAAAAAAGGATTGTTAACTTTAGAAATATTAAATATATATATATCTTATAAAGGGGTTTGTGATTAAATAATGTACCTGTTTCGGGAGGCCTTCCGCGTCGTTCAGATACATTTCCTATAGTAAACTCTGCCGAAGAACCTTGTGATGTGTTTGGCGAAACACGTCTACTGGTGGAGTTATCTATTTTTTCAATTTTAAAACAAAAAATATAAATATTTTGTTTACTCTACAATGATTAAATAATTATAGTTTATAGATCATGTACTGAAAGCATTTACTTGTATTTGTCTTGCGTGGACGTCCTACACCTCTCTTAATTGGTGTAGGATTTGTGAAAGCCGATACAATATTCTCTGATTGTGAGGTTTGCAAACTTTGGTTCATGTTGGAATTCGTACCTAGTACATAAACAAATATTGTCAAATAAGGTTTACAGAACATAAAAATATACATTGCATTATGATTTTGGATATAACAATAGTCGTAGGTATGCCATGTACAAATAAATATTGCATTCAGAACCTGTTTGTATGGCCAACGTTGATGCTCCTTCAGAAAGGTTTGGTGATACTTGAGTAACTAAAGGTTTCTTACGGGGACGTCCTCCTTTGTTTGTATTTCCTATCGTATTTGTAACATCATTAAGAACAGCAATACTTGCTTTTGGTATAGCAAAGTGTGTAGATCGTCCGGAGGCAACTTGTGGTGAATTTAAGTTTCCTACATCTGTCATGCGTGGACGTCCACGTCCTCTCTTAATAGGTGTAGGATTTGTGAAAGCCGATTCAATATTCCCTGATTGTGAGGTTTGCAAAATTTGGTTCATGTTCGAATTCGTACCTAGTACATAAACAAATATGGTGAAATAAGGTGTGAAGAACATAGAAATTAATATTGCACTATGAATTTGGATATAACATCACTTTTAGTTAAGTCATGTAGAAATAAATAGTGCATTAAGAACCTGTTTGTATAGGCACCGTTGATGCTCTTTCAGAAATGTTTGGTGATAACTGAGAAACTAAAGTATTCTTACGGGGACGTCCAGGTCCTCTCTTAATTAGAGTAGGATTTGTGAAAGCCGATACAATACTCCCTGATTGTGAGGGTTGCAAAATTTGGTTCATGTTTGCATTCGTACCTATCACATAAAGAAATATTGTCAAATAATGTTTCAATATCATAGAAGTAAATATTGCATTATGAACATGGATATATAATTACTCGTAGTTATGTCATGTAGAGGAAGTCGTTGAGATTGCATATTAGCAAATACGTCAACAACACTTGAATCTTTTGAACGTTGGATGGTATTTACTGACATGTCTACATTCTCATTATTCTCAAAATCTTGAGTAAAAGTAGACAATATTTCTTTATCTCGGTAAACTGCTTTAGAGTGATAACTATTTTTGTTACACAGAAATTTACGTTTCTGCCATTGATAATGATGCGAAGAACCTAAGAAAAAAACATAACGATAAACCATGTCAATCATAAACATTTAATTGAGAGTATAATTTGAAAAAAAAACCTTATCATCTATAATAGTATATAGCCTCATTCTCATAACATACCAATGGGTGTAACAGTTGTCGGCTATATGGGGTCATAGTTAAGAACATTATTATATGGCAAATCATTGAAACCTAAAACCTCATCAGTTAGGGTTTTGTCCACTATAGCAGACTTTCTCTTGTTACGGATATCTTGATGATCTTCTAATGGATATACTGAGTATAAATTAGTAACAAAAAATGGCGTAAATAATAAAACTTCAAGCAAATAATAAGTAATTTAATGAATAATCAACAACATACCATTATGTAATGAAGTTTTGATCATCAAATTGTGTATAGAAAGTGGTTTGATTTAAAACAATGTTCGAGCATATATTGGTCAACGGATGATGATGTTGTTCATCACAAGATCCATTAAGATGTTGAGGCATGTTTTTGGGACCTTCATGAACAACATTTTGTTTGTGATTTGGTTGAAGAATCTTCTGATTCATATTCATCCGGTAACAACTAAAAGACAATGATGTTAAAATTTAAATAAGTTGATTTTTGATTACTATAAATTCGCTTAATGGTAACAAATCAGATATTCTATTTACCATGTTTTTAGCATTTTCCATAAATAATATACGTTTTGGTTTATCAAAACATACAATTTATGATTTTGGGCCAACTCAATCTTATTAATAGTCTTGTAAACATGCCAAGAAAACAACCGTTTGGTACATTAGACCAACATGTTGGATAAAAGAATTGCTTTCTACCACTTGCATCCTAACTTGTCTTTTCACTTGAATGCAAAAGATAATCCAGCTCTGAGGATAATGAAAGTTTAGTTTCTTAACATTTTGTAAGTTTATCAATAGGAAAATCAACATCAAAGTTAGTAGTAGTTGTTTATAGATCAAAGTTCCAGGTTAACATCTATAGTATGTAGTGGATTTTTGTAACAGATATGGCATCCTAGTATTATCCGATATGGGATGGGGCGCTACTATGAAGCTTCAGACATAAGTTGAATGTGATACTTTATAAGCATTATGTGAAAGCAATATTATTTGCCTAAAACAACTTTATTATATATCGGTAAACATGCCTCAACATTTTAATGGATCTTGTGATGTAAAACATCATCATCCGTCGATCAGTATATGCTCCAACATTGTTTTAAATCAAAGCACTTTGTATACACAATTTGATGATCAAACTTCATTAGATAATGGTAAACACATTTATCATATCCTTATTCACGAAATTTAAATTACAATGTTAATAATAATTAAATGTTTTTATCATCGAAATTCTGGTCATCATGATAAAGGAGAACATGATTTTTTTATAGACAATCTTTTTTTAATACCAATGTGTCATCATGTTTAACATGGTATAAACATTCGTTGTTTACACACATCCATTTGTCATCATTCTCATTAGCATCGACAATATGAAAAGCATCGCTCTTCTCAATTGTATCCCAAATTCCAACTCGTTGTGGTTTATTTTTTGGAGGGACGTCCTGGAAGTAGTGTAATATAAGTAAAACGACATAAGAGTTTTGTTAATATTTTATATTGAAAGTTAGGGAAACTCATACCAATTCATCATCTGATATGATGATGACGGGCGGATCTTGAATCTAAAAATCATCTTGTGTTTGGCTATCAATTACTTGCTGTTTAAAACAAACACAAAGAAGTTATAACATATAGTTTTGTAAAAATTTGATATTGAAAGTAACAATAGTTTTGCTATCAATAATATAAGTAAAATAACATAAAAGCTTTGTTAATATTTGATATTGAAGTAATGAAACCAATACCAATTCATCATCTGATATGATGATGACGAGTGGATCTTGAATCCAAAAATCATTTGGTGTTTCTTTATCAACTCCTTGCTGCTTAGAAACAAAGAAACAAATGTTATAAGTATGCATTTACCATAAACAGAATTATTGTTATAAGGATGCTTAGAAATTCATACATTAGTCACCCTTGATGAATTCTTGTGTTGATAATCCATCTAATGTTGTTAAATGAAGGTTTAGAGAATAGTATAGGCAAGTGTATTTTCTTTATAGTTGATAGTATATATATAGGGTAGATACAAATAGTTTAAAGGAAATGATATGGCTAAGAACAAATTTTAAATGTATATAGAAGCATAATCTTTAAAATTGGAAGTTTGTTATAGACAAAAAAATCATTATTGTTGATAATTATGAAAACACTTTTTTAAACTAATAACAAAATCAAATTAGGCCCAATGTATACCAAATAAATGTATTGGTTTATAAAGGCCCAACTCCTAATTTGCATGTGATACAATTTAATATATTATATATATTGTTATAAAAAAATTGAAAAAAAAAATATTAAACGAAAATTTTTTCATGCAGTATAATCATTACCGGATTTTAAGTAGCCTCACACCTACAATATAGAGAGTATAGTTTCCAATCATATCTAATCTAAATATATTAATAGATATATTCATGAGATTTTCATTAAGTCATCACATTGCAAATCGGAAAACTTCCCATCTACTTCATCTTCTCAACCAAATCGGAACAGTAAGCCTTCCTGAACATTGAATCATTACTTATATGTTATAATCCTTTAATAAAACCAAATCATCAGCTTGTTAATCTTGTAGATACTATCCGAACATTCGTTAATTTTTTTTATAAGATTTTGAGTATGCGATGCATGTGGTTGTTCATTAATATTATATTGTAGTTATTTTTTCATGTAATTGTTGAATATGTTTGGTAAATATGTTATACATGTAGTTCCTTATACTAAACCTAACTTTGATTTTTGGAGTTAAGAGTATAGTGTGTGTAAGATTTTAAATGTTATGAACTATAGATCAAACAATAAGTATTGCAATTGTTGTTTTGGATTTAGGTAGATTTGAGAAATTATTGATTTTCATATGATGTATAAATAACCATTAGTTTATTTTTAGTATATTGATCAACAAAAAATGAAATAAAGGGTAAAAAAGGAGTATGATGTAATTACATAGAATTGGCGGTATGGAAATAGATTAAGGTTTATTGAGTTTATGAATGTGTAAGCTTTTTGGATTCACGATTAGTACCAAACTGCATATCCAAGGATGAAGATGAATGTTGTTTACTTTATAAGAAAATATTTTCTCTTAGTAAAGGAAATAAGAAGTGATGACATGAAACGGCCTAGTGAAATGAAGTTATATGATAACATATATGGTACCTAAAAAGTGTTGTAATATTTAAGGTTTGCTTATTTTGTAGGAAAATGCCGATTGAATTTGTTGTGCAACTGATCCACCATAATGAATATCCTGAACATCTCGAACTACCTGAAGTATACTGGGAACAGGCATTTGTATTTGGCAGGAATAAGAAGAATGAGAAAAAAGGTTACAGTAGTAAAAAAACAGAAGGAGTTGTGGAGATAAGAGGTCAAAGATGGAATGAGTTTCTTGCGGAAAACATGGATGATGATGTGAATGTATTGCACTTTATAGAGGAAGGGGACGACTCATTTTACGTAACAGGATATGACAATGAGGGGATAGAAACTGGAGGATATGAAGGTGTTCATGTTTCACGCTATTCTCGATTTCAGTCACGTGCAACAGCTTACACAGAAATACATCAGGTAATAACCAATTTTTTTTTACAATCATTCTAAACTAAATACATATAATTTACTAATGGGGATGGTTCGTCGATGGTTATAGAGGGTAATCAAAGGTATTTGTTAGTTCGACCAAGTGTACCCTAGATGTATTAAGCAATGTAGGATGTATTTAAGTTGACACAAATCATTTTTACAGACTATTCCTGCTGATTTTTTAGCTGGTTTGGGAAATGAAGCTGACATAACAATTAGGTGTGAAGGGCAAGAATTTAATGTCCGTGTAAGCCGTCTTAATCCAAATGGTGATGGTGTTCTTCCCGAATATGTCTTGAATCAAGATAATTGGAACGGTTTATGTGAGGAAAAGGATATTGAATTTGGTGATGTAGTGGTGTTCACGAAAATCAGGAATGATTTGCTAAATTTAATGGGGTTCAACGTTGATGGCAGTGGTAACACAAACGTGCAATTCCTTGGTGCAACTCGGCTGAATATAATGCAACCACAGATACAACATGAAGATAAGAGTAAGTTTTTAAATACGGATTAATTTTAGATATAGTAATACACGTTAATTAATTGAATATACCATTTACATAAGCAGAAACTTTAGTTAAGAGTGTTATTATAAATTTGTTATGTTTATTTTCAGAGGATGACCGAATGCACCATTTATGCATGTGGCCTGGGCATCGCGAACATTTTGGTGAAAGAACTCATGTGTTCTATAAGCGTTTCTCTGAAATATTGGCATTCAATCGTCTTGTAAGTTTTATTCTAAAGTCTCTTTTTTGTAATCAGTTTTAATTGGTGCAATGAGGGACTGTGAGTTATAAAATTTCATGTATAATTGCAGGCAATACCGGCAAATTTCCAGGAAGATAATCCAATGCACCTGTACACAAAGGCTATGCTGAAACACAAGGAAATTGAATTGCCTTTCAATGTCAGGATGGACCGTCACTTAGAGAATCCTGGAAGGACAAATCATGTGATAATGAGAGGTGAATGGAGATGGTTTGGACAAGAATGCCGTTTTGAGTACACCAAGATGTTAAGGTTCAGGTTGATGTACGTTGTTACAGACTTGGAAGGAGCTCGACCAACACGTTATCCAGTGTTTCACGTGTGTTAGACTGTTTTGACAATATGTGGTGTGTATCAACTTATTTTGATGGTTATGTTGGAACAAAAAAACTGTTTGGAAACTTGTTTACATTGGGGTGACATATGTTTATTTATATATCATTTACATATAGAATACCTTCAGACTTTTGTCGAGTATCCGCCTTCTTATTGTCCTTGGCATTACCATCGTTTTGATGCTGTGTAGCAATTTCTTTTGGTGGATCTTGAAACTGAAAGTTTTCAAAATCTTGCTCGTTAGTTTTTGTGTTGAAAGAAGTTGATGAATGAGTTTTCAACATCTTTCTTGGAGGTGAAGACATTTTTGATCAAAATAAATTCTTACTTTTTATTTGTTTTGGATGTGTGTTGAATGATATATAATGGGGTGATCAACTCTATTTTAGGAGTTGATATGGTTTATAATTTAAATTGATATCAATATGAATAAAGATATGATTTTTTTAAAATTAAAAAACATGTTATGTTTTTTACCATGTTAAAAATGGTTTGATATGATAAGATTGACCAGTAAAAGTTGGAAATGATACATGTTGAATGAAACATACCATTGTACTGTTAGTGTTTGTTAAGTGTAATTGTAGTATTCGTTTAACATGAACTTAATATAACATTGTTTGTTACGTATATTCAAATTCGGTCATTTTGTAACATTAAAAAAAATAAGATGTTATCATAGAACCTTCAACCTTTTGTTGTCATTTGAAGGAATGGTTGTGAAAATTTAAAGTTGATTTAATCTGAGATACTTATTTCAAGTATGGAACATATTATTAAAAAAATGGTAATACAATGTGACCATGTAATATTAAAGAAGTAAATACAAACTTCATTTAATATATAACTAAGACATAAGACATAGATATATTATCAACATCCAATTTAATTAAACAACTAACATGAAAATGTTATTTGTGATATAATCACAAAACCAAACAAAATGTCTGAGAATCAAACAAAACATAACAAATAACTGGAACAAATAGTCTTTAAGAAGCATAAACCAAAGGAAATCACACAAAAGCAATAAATTTGGGATGTTGATATATATATATAAGAATGATCATCAGTCATCCTTGTCATTGAGGACTTCTACCTCCTCGTCATTCTTCAATTTCTTGCCACCTTTATCTTCCTGCATCTCAACATCCAACTCGATCGCATCACGCTTTGATTTTCCAGAACCGCTACCTGAACCACCATCCTTATGCACTCCCTTTGTAACTTCTGGAGTGGTCTCAATGTTGAAAGGAATGTTTTCAATACCATTTAATTTGGATGTGGCAACAGCAGGGGTGACTGGTGTATGCATTTCTCCTTCATTCCCCTGTGTTAGAACAATGTAAGAATCAGTTATACATACTTAAGGTTTAAAATATGAGTATAATATATTATATACTAATGGTATTTTAAAATAACCTCATCGATGAATCCATGCTTGAAGATCTTTATCATATTCTCGTCATCTGAGATCATCTTCACTTGGTAAACATGGTTGTTGTTGTTTATATTATATGAGGAATATAAAAAGCGAAACAACAACTTTTTCCCAACAATGGGAGCTAATTCATCAGGAAATACGTCATCAACGTGTTCTCCGTACTTCTCCTTCAGCTTAGAACATGGGATATCAACCAATTTGGTGATAATATCTTCGTAAAGCAAAAGAGACGCTGAGCCGGTGTCATCAATGACACGTACAATTATTTTGTATCTAAATTTCAACATACAATAATATTATCATAAGTATGTAATTTAAATAGTAAGATGTATGTGTATTCTGATAATTCAGTAAAATACAAATAAAAAAGTTACCTTGGGCGAACATTAGTAATTTCTTTGTGCTGTTTGCATAACCACACCTTAGTTTTGAATTTCTTTTTTGATGATGATGATTCACCATGTTCGTCTTGCTCTTTCGCAACACAACCACATTTCTTACAGGCGAGATACCACCACCCATGTTCTCGATGTACTTTGTGTATCTTTGCGTACACAATGCATTCAAATTGCTGTATAATAACTTATTTAAATTAGTAAAAAATATTTGACAATCATAATAAAATATTATGATAATGAGAAAAATATAACTCACGTATTCAGATTCACGAATAGACCCAACCATTTTCCTAACAACATTTTCAAAAAACTCATCAGCGGTGATTTCCTTTTTGGTTGGCGAAAAAATATTCAATGTAATATTTTTCTCCACATATCCATCCATCTCTTGGTACCTATACAACAGAGTATAGTAATAGATGAGTCAGGCGTATGAAATGTAGTGAACCGTGTGTATAGTATACGATGTAAGTTAATAAAAACAATACAAAAGGTGATATTATTATGTAACTATTACTTTAGTAAATTAAGTACTTACATCTTTCTGAAAGTATTAATCTCTGGAATGTTATCATTTATATAAAGCTTCGTTGCAAATGCCCCATTGCTAACAGAGGGCTTACCTGCAGTAGTATAATAGCACCATTATTGAATTTAATTAAAGACAACTAAACTAAAAGCATCCATACTTTATATATAAAATTGTACCATTAAAGTATTTCACTTTTCCAATCTGAAGAATCATTACAACATTTTTCATTGAATTCAATTGCTGGGCCAAAGTGTTGAATCGATCAACCCAACCGTCAAAGAAACAACAATCCAGTGTCACCCCACTGTATTTTTTTTATCAAGTTCAGTAGATATAAGTAGATAAATTAATATAAATGAAAAGTATATTTCTTACTCAACATCTTCCAAGGTGACTATCCTTCTTAATTTTCGACCACCATAACCTTCATACGGGATTGGTTCAGATATAGATATTATGGTCCCAATCACATCTGCAAGTTAATATTTATATGTAAGTAAAAGAGTAAAAAAATGAAGATAAATGTATGATTATGTAGATGATTGAAATAAACCGTTATAACGAAAGTATACAAACATATAAATAAAAAAATTCAAATATTTGAAATAAATAAGTATTACCAACAATATCAGTCTCAGTGAAATGCCTTCTTGTAAAGTTCTGAAAGGGTTCAAATCTAAAACCACGTGTATTCTGGTCAAAGGGTGCCACTCTTGTCACGGAGGTATTCTTATAGAATCCTATTTTGTAACGGTGACTGAGCAGAGGAAACTTCCCTCCGTTTTCACCCACACCAAAGCTTCCCACTTTGTAGCAAGACCCTTCATCCAGAATAGCTTGAAACTTATTCATATCTGCCTTCTTAATAGAAGCTTGAATACGGTTACCCTGAAATACGACTAAAATTAGTTGTGTAAAGGACAGGTTAAAAATTAATAAAGAGGGTATGTTAATAACCTGTTCATCTTGGAATAGTACTTCCATACACGTACCACCCTCACCAAAATTTTGGCATCATCTAGCATAGGGTCAATGTCACTCAAAGCAGTAATCGCTTGATCAGCCATGTTTTGCCTACAGATGATAAAACATTAATAAAGCTTTGGAATACAAAATCATATAAACAATATTGATAACAAAAAAAGGAAGGCATCTGAATTACCTTTAGTTTTATTTTGTAAGAAGAAGTGATAAGAGATGAATGAGAATTTGATTAGGGTGCACACAAATATATAATGGTATGAATTAGGTTAAATGCAGAAAATATCTGCATTGCAGTAAGGCAAATATTCAACATTTAAAATTTTTGGCAAAAAACCAGGATGTTAGTTAAGATAATACATTTTTTGTTATTGACATTTAAAAAGGTTTAAATGTTATGATAAGGTTTGTTAACATTTCCTCAATTATGAATTGATTTTTCAAACTTTCCTAAAAAATAGTGAAAATGTTTGATATTTGAAAAAAAAAAAAAGTGACTGTCAAGACTATTAAATGTGTTGTTTTCGAAAAGAAAAAAAAAACTAAAAAAAATTTATGTATTTGAAATAACATCAATGATAACATGAATGTAATGAAAACAAAGATAAAAAAGAGATGCAACTAAACTAAACAGGGAAAATAACATGAACATAAGTGTATGTTGATGTAATTTAGATATAATAAAATGAATATTAAAATGACTGTGAAGCAAATAAAGATCAAATAAAGATGCAACTAAAAATGGTGACTGACTAATAATCCGAGAACAAATAACATTGTTTTAAGAACAACTTATCCTAAACACCAACATGTATAGAGTGGGAAATTAGTGATGACTGATTGACATTAAGGTGAAAAAAATATATCTCAAACATGAAAGTGTAATTTTGGGGATGAACATGAAAAGTGAAATTTTGGGGATAAACACAAAAATATAATAAACTGGTAAATTACAAATAACATGAAGGATCAAATCCATTGTATGAATACCTGAGCACCTCTGTTGTTTCTACTTGGTCATGTTTAGCTTCTCAACTGGAAGCTTTCCACCATCACTAAGGTTTTTGTTTAATGCTGCATTTTTGTCTAGGATCTGAAAAAATATTTGAAATGGCAATTGAATATAAAACTGAATAGCCAAAATGATATAATAAGTAATTAGGTGTATAAATTCAATTCATTTCCATAAAGGAGGAACGGCATCAGAAAATACTTTTGAGAGCCAATTACATTGAGTGAGGATTAAATCGTCTGGAGGAGGTGAAGGTAGGCCTTCCTCTTCATCACTAAATCGTCTATATGAGGTGAATGTAGGCCTTCCTCTTCATCAAGAACATAATAATTCGTTAACTCAGGGGTAGCTTTTGAACCTGCTATAATATTAAGAAATGTGTATGTAACAATAAGACTATAGTCAAACGATAAACATACCAACATGCTGTAATGGAGATTCATCACATATCATGTATAAAAATATCTACACTTTTTAGCGTCACCCTTTTCTTGACAATGCCAATTTTGATACTTAACAAATCAATCATAATGTTTAGTGGCTTGTGTTTTGTACATAAGGAACATTACTCCCTTGCATGACATCTCCCTGTAATGGATCATTCACTATCAGCCAGATGCTTATTCAAATCAATAAAATTAGTTTCATTAAACAAATCCATACCTTGTGTGTCCAAGATCATTCACTATCAGCCAGAGGCTTATTTATAAACTGAAATACAACAAATAATTTTTGTGATTAATGAGAGACTGAAAAGTGATTCTGTAACTAAAAGACTTCTCAAATTTTCTTGCTTATGAGCTTAAGTTGGTAAATTAATCGATTACATAGTGTATATATTGTCCCTCATGTTTATATTCTCACGTCAATCGTATATAATCAGCTTAAAATAAAAACCATGAAATGTGGCAGCCTAAAAAGCTTAAATTCAAACTCTTAGAGGGTGTTTGGAATTACGCCCTCACTTGGACTATACAATCATGAAAATTATACGAATTAAAAACCTACTTCAATCAATAAAATTCGAAATCAATCGAACAAAATATACAAAATTAAACTAAAAAAATAAGCAGATAAAAATTAACATAAAGATCAAAAGGTTATAATACTTACCACGATTCATCTCGGTGTGTTGCCCAAAATCAAAGTTCAAACCTAAAAAAACCCTAAAAATAAAAATCGAAAATTGGTCAATTAATCCAATTAATACACAATATAATGAATTACACATGTAAACATACCGCATGTAAGATCTTTGATGATGGAATAGTTATTTGAATCAACCATAAAAATCAAATGATGTAATTGTTAGGGTTCGTGCGATTGATTAATTTGTCATAGAAGGGTTTGTGAAATCTTGATTTATGTTCCACGGCTTTCATTTTCATGTTTTTTTTTGGTTTTCCAGTGAGGGTTTCAAGGAAGTGAATCGGAATTTGTGAGGGAGAGGATTTGAGAGGAGGAGATTGTATGTGTGTGTGTGTGTTTTTTTTTTTTTTTTTTTTTTTTTTTTTTTTTTTTTTTGATACGGTGAAAAATTGCAAATGAGAGGGTAGAAGGAGTTCCGCCCAAAAATTGACAAAAGAAATGGACGGATGAGATAATTCGGAATATACACGTGACAGTTGATTAGAATTTTGAAGGGAGAAAATGTTGGGCAACACTCCTTTATATAGGATGGAGATATATATATATATATATATATATATATATATATATATATATATATATATATATGTATATATATATATGTATATATATATATGTATATATATATGTATATATATATATATGTATATATATATATATATAGGGAAGGGTTATTTTCAGAACCAAGAAAAGGTCGAGAACTGCGAGAACCAGCATCAACCAAACAGATTTTTTTGCATATTTATTTTTATTATTTAATTCAAAAAGGTATAATAGTAAAATTACATTTTTTAATTTCTTTTTGCTGTTTTTTAATAAAAAAAGTTTTTTTTAGTTCCTAAATTTTAGGAAACTTTTTTTTTTTTTTTTTTTTTTTTTTTTTTTTTTTTTTTTTTTGAAATAATTTTTATTTTCAGTATGTATGATTTCAAAAGTAAGGTGCATATGTGTTTTTTTCTTTTCATATAATGTAAATTTACATATATTTTTAATGTTCAATTGCTTAAACCTTTAATGTGTTTTGGTCACAAATATTTTAAAAAATATGTTGATATAATAGAATACATGTGCAAATACGGTACATAAACATTAACATCATATGATATACAAATAGATACATGTGCAAATGCGACCAATCTATTATTCTAGCCACTAGATACAAGTACATAAACATTTACATCATATGATATACAAATACGGTATAAAATGTCTTTGCATGTGTGCACTGATAATCTTTAACAGAATTGGATTTTGTTTTGATGTATGCACGTGTATTTCTCCTCATTAGTCGCTCTTGCCTTTCTTGGACATATGCGTTCGTTCCATCCATATGTACTTGTATGCACATGTGTATCATCTGCGTTATCTTTTTCAAACACATAAAAAAACAAAAGACGTGTGAAATAAAAACATAACATTTTGTTAAACCAGTAAATACTAATTAGAGAAACTAAAAAAAGAAAACTACAAAGTCAATAAATTAATTAATCTTGATAAGCCATTTAAACATAACTAAACCTTGTAGAATCTTGAGATCGAAAGTAAACAATGATAAAAATACATGTGCATAATTTTCTAAACTGACCACTTTATAAAATACATGTGCATATTAACCGAATTACATGTGTTTATTAACCAAAATGCAGTTTATTTTTCCATACAAGAAGAACGAAAACAATATTTTATTCATCTAGGCATACCGAATAATATTCACTCTACGGAGTACATCTTTTGTTCTTTTTATTCATCTAGGCATACAGTATCTTTATAAGCAATATACACTTACCAACACATGTGCATCATATCTTTATATCTATAAACACTTACTAATACATGTGCACCACGTCTTTCTAAACCATGTATACAGTTGCCACATACAATTTTCGTGAACCATTAGTTTAAATAAAAAGATTCCAGTTAAACAAGAACCAATTCATTTAATATTACATGATTATTTAATTCTTGCAATTTTTTATTAAAATAAAACAAAAACAACTTATGCATTGATGCATCAAAGACAACAACAAGTACTTCAATCTTTCATTCCTTGTTTTATTTTGATTGATATAAAAAAATATTTTAATTATCAACTGGGAAATATTCTAATTGAGAAACTATCTTCGTAAAGATCATGATAAATTAAATTATTAAAAATATATAATTTTTCCATTATGTCATATAAGATTTTCTCAACAATTAATGAAAACTCATAAAAGAAGATTTACTTACGTATTCAAATCAACCCATCATATCATAGATCTATGTGATTTATGGCGGTTTTGGTGGTCGTGGTAAAGAATCTCGATCTTTAGGGATTACACCAACCGTTGGAACCTAATGATGGCGATGACAGTCCTTGAGCCCGGAAATGATGGTCGGTCGCAAAAGTTTGGTGGCGGCTTGGTTTTTAGAAGATATGGCAGGTGGTTTTTAGGTTAAAAGAGGGTGAGAGATAAATTTGAGAGAAAAAAATGGCAGAGAAGTTATCTAGAGAACCATACAAAATTACTTAAAAGCCCTTTCACCTTTTTTAAAATGTGACATGAAGTTTCAGTTTATTACTTTTATGCCATCATTATTTATAACCATTGATCAAATATTTAATGGCTGAGATCGGTTCTCGCAGTTCTCGACCTTTTTTTGGTTCTGAAAATAACTCTACACTATATATATATATATATATATATATATATATATATATATATATATAGGGGGACTTTCTTACGAGAACCGTTTTATCTGCGAGAACTGAGAGAACCACAAAAAACATACATGCACGCCTTTTAAAATAAAATAAAAATACATGCAAATCATCAATAATCGTAAGTATCCACCTATGTTCTTCAATATCATCATGAACTCATCCTCTTTTTTCACAAAAACCTTACACAAGGCCGCAATATTGTCGTTGCACGCCTTATAAGAACATACATGCACACCTTCAAAGAAAAATGTTGTATTTCCAATTTCTTATCAAATTCTTTAGAACAACTATGTTTTTAAAAAAACATATATGTTGTTTTTAGAACATATGTGCAAAAATACAATTATTGAAGGCGTGCATGTATGTTTTTTGTGGTTCTCTCAGTTCTCGCAGATAAAATGGTTCTCGCAAGAAAGTCTCACTATATATATATATATATATATATATATATATATATATATATATATATATATATATATATATATATATATCTTTTTCACCAAATTTTGTCAACTTAGGAGGAAAATGTGAAGAAAAAGTGTAGCACAATTTCTATTCATTTTCTATCTATACTACTTATAAAGGCTAAACGGTCAAAGTGGAAAAGTGAAAACTTAACTTTTGGTCAATCCCCATAATGCCCTTGTGAAAATGAATTGGTACTTGTTTAGGAAGGTCTAAATTTCACTAGGCCATTCAATATGCATGGCTGTCATACCCCTCCTCCTAATGGGATATGCATGGCTGTCAATATGCATGAAAAGTCATACTAGGCCATTCAATATGCATCGCTGTCATACCATATATAAATAACGCATGGCAACATTACAGTCATACCATATATACATAAGAGTTTCATACTGTCAATGAAGGAAACGATTTATAATTGATTCGTCTCTTTAAACCCATGGCGGGAATTGTGTTAATCTCTTCATTTCAAACTTCAAACTTCAAACATTATATATGGCAAGGGTTTTCCAAATGCCTATATAAAGAACACTAATTTATTGATTTAGTTCATCTTGTTTACTTTCATTAGCATAGACATGGCAATGCAAAATGAAAAAAATATTGACGATGATCTTGAGGTTGGTTTCACATCCGCGTATCTTTGCATTCGAGGTTGGTTGGTTCCTTAATGATGTTATTATTTTTATATTTATTGTTTCAAAAAATAGATTATCCTCATAATTATTTCATCATTATATTATTTTTGTTAATATCATACTATAATCAGTATATTTGATCTTTTAATTTAGTGTTCAAGTTTGATCCAAGGAAGGACTCAGTTTTACAAGTACAAGAAGGTGACTACAAGAAATGCATCACAACCAAGCCCATAATGAAATACAAAGACAGTCCCGCCAAGTTCAAGCTTGTCGAATCAGGAGCATTCTATTTCATTAGTGGCGCTGAAGGAAGTTGCGACAAGGGTGAAAGGCTTGCAGTTAAGGTTTTGTCTCACAAGCATGCAGGCGGCTCGAGTGCTGCACCTACACCTTCGGCTACACCTTCATCTCCTAATGGCTCCTCGTCAAACATTGTTCCTCCTCCTGCTGAAGTTCCTAAAGCTAATGCCGCGAGATCAATTATATATTGTTGGTGTTTCGAGCATGGTATGACTGCTTTGTTGCTGTTGCTATGGCTTAGAGAGATTTTCTGATTTTTTTCTGTGTGTTTTATGACTTTTGTTTTGTTTCTTAGGTTTGTTTGGATTTGATTAAACTTGTTTATCATTAGTTGTGTTGGTTGTGTTTAAACATTGTGGTACTTTTTTGCTTAATCATAGTATTATTTTTTATATATTTTGATTGATCTTATTTCAACTCTTTTAGTACCTTACGTGATCTTGTTTGTACGCTGGCATTGTTTTTAGTTGGACTTGATCGATTTGAGTAAAAACCTTGACTGATTAATTTTGTTTTAAAAAGTTAAAAAAATAAGTACTTTTAGATACATATTTGGTCATTTTAAAACTTTCCAATAATCCTTCCAAGATTAAGTTTTAATAATAAAAATTTGAAGGATATGGGGTATGTTTTATTTTCCAAGAACTAAATGAGAATGATCTTGTAACAGAAATATAATTTACAACTGTTATTATGTTTTCAAATCTAAACTAATTCCCTAATGAGATTATATGGGCATGTTTATAAAAAGACGAGTACCCGTGCATAGCAACGGGATTTTATAGCGGCAATTTTTTATAGTTGCATGATTATTTATGTTCATCAACTATAAACTAACAAAATAATAAAAAAGAATTAAGTTGTAATATAATATATTATAAATACAAAAAAAAAGTCTTAAGTCTTTTTCATGATCGCCTAAAGAGATAGATATTTTACATATTTTCGTAAACAAACGATGTATAGATATCGATAGATTTCAGTTGGGTTCTAATTTCTGTGCGTTTGCTTTTTATATATGAGTGTGGGTTTAAAAGTAGCAATAGTCAATCAAAAGTGCTTAAAGCAATTCTGTGCATCTTAGAACGTGCTTTTGGTTTATAGATTTGGCACGGGTTGTTTCGGTTTTTCGGGTTAAGTTTCTTTGTGGTTCCGCAATGGAAGTCACTTAAAAAGTTGAAGCACTTATGCATCTAATCAGTTTCTTTCTATACGTGCATTTATGTTAGAAGTTTTGGTTATCTGGTGCGTTTATTTTATCATCATTTATCTATACTCCCATTTCCTTAAAAAAAAACATGTAGCATTAATTCAATATTCACAAGAATGTTGACACGTGTGTTGTTAGTTTTTATCTCATAACTAATGTAATGTTTTACTTTCAGTTTCGTTAAATTTTTTTTACATGTTGTTTGATAGATGTTAGAAATTTTTTCTAGACTTTAGTTATCGTGTAGTACAACCGTTTACAATTACATTCTGATCGGTTCACGTTCTATTTTGAACGCTACACAAAACACTCACCACAATATCATAAATCGTTAATTATTTGCCGCTACGAATTCCGTTGCTATGCACGGGTACTCGCCTAGTCATCTTTAAACCATAAATAGCTCGTAAAGACAAGTTTTTCTAACTTTTTCCTCACTTTTTTTCTCTCCAAATAAAAACTTTCTGAGTTCGAATACAAGTGAATTTAATAACATATGTTTAACTCTAGATTGAGATGCCAAAGTCTCATTTAATTAAGAGCAATGTTCGACTCACACTTTTTTCACAAACACAAATTCACACGCAAATGTGGCATGTGAGGTGTATCAGTTTTTTTTTTTTTTTTTTTTTTTTTTTTTTTTTTTTCACTCTTCATAATCAAGTGATACATATGTGTAGACATCTTTTTGTGAAAATCGCCGTGAGTCTATCATTTCTCTTTATAAAAATCTCGTCAAGAACTTCAAAATGAGTGTATTGTGCTATAATTAATCAGATTATGGTCGCATGAGATCGATGGCTCAAAGATGTGCATCACAACTACATCTTGGTCGTAATAATTTTTATGATGAAGGTATCAGTCATTTCTTTTATAATGCAGATGTGGTCCTGAGAAAATTTTAATTACCAACTTTGCTACTAACACATTGCTCAATAAGTATGGAGTGATCCACAAGTTTTCGCCACTCGGGATTAGTGGATTGCTTCTATAACCAAATTTGTGAGGCCATATGTTTTCATTAGGAAATCTTGGTTTTTTAAACTTGATTAGATGTACACGTAAATGTGACGTTTTTAATACTATATATGAACACTGAAATAAAAGTAAAAAATTTAACGGAAAAGAATGAGTTCATCCTTTAAAACGTCTCTCAAAAGTATATACATTAGCTATGAAATCTCGTCTATTCTGCAGACATTTTCAGGCTTGTAGCGTAACAAGACAGGTAGGCTATTGGAGTTTGCTGAATAGAAAATGAACCACACCAACCATCTTAGTAGATAGTTGGAATATCACATTTCATGTTTTAGAAGGCTTAAAGAAAATTAAACAAATCGTTTATAAAAGTACACATTTTACTAAAGATCCCTAAGGATCCGATATCATGGAATAAAAGTAAAATAATTTAACCAAAAAGAACGAGTTCATCCCTTAAAACTGTTAGTTTTTGTGTATAATGATATTAATATTTGTATGTCCGGTTTCGAACCCGAGACTCGGGATTGCACACAATACGTGAGAGTTCCATTGGTTTGAATAATTAAATATATATATATTTTATATTTATATTTATTTATTCATTTCACTTAAACAAATACTTAACGGCGGTTAGTACTTAACGGAGGTTTTAACTAACGATCGTTAAAGGACTAAATATGCAAAATAGAGAAAGAAGGATCTAGAATTCCCACTAAGGGATGAAAGTCGGCCGAATCCCTTAAGGGGGAGGGTGGATCGACTTTTGGCTTGGAGAACAAGGAATGTGAAGCCTATAAATACAATTCAATTGTTTTTGGTTTTCACCTAATCTTGTATCCCTAACTCCAAAGCCAAATTTCTCTTCTCTTCTCCTCTTGCTTGTGCTAGTCGACTCTTTTATTCCCACTAGGGAATTCGGCTTGAGCTAATAGCAATTAAGTGTTTGGTTTGTTAGTGATCTTGAACCTAGCTTTCCCATTGGAACGCTACTATCGCATGTGTACAAGAACGAGTGACAAGCTTATTTTAGCTTGTGATTCTTGGTGTTTTTTTCCTTAGGTGGTTCGACATAATCAAACCCTAATTAGGGTTCTTGATTGTTCTTGGTGATTACGCGATTAAGGTACGTATTTATTTAAGTTAATTAATTACATGTTCATTAGATCTTTCCGCTGCGTGCTTTGTGATGTTTTATGTGTTTATGATTTTAATAGTTCACATATTCCAACAGTGGCATCATGAGCCTCGTTTAGAACTTGTAATTAATTACTAAAACCTAAAAATTGGATCTTGTTATAGATACATGCATTTAATTTTCTAGGGTTTTAATTTGAAACCCTAATTTTATATATGTGGATCGATCCACATTTAATTATTTAGGGTTTATGTTAGTTTGATTAAAAACTTGTTAGAAACCCTAGATTATGCATGGAAAAATTTTTAGGGATTAATTTGTGAATACTATGTGATGTCACCAATTAATTAAATACGTACTAGATATTAACATATTAATATGGATTGCATGATTATGTGTTAATATGGTATCCATGACAAAATCTTGCATATTTTGTCATGGTTTGATGTATGGGACGATTTGTATGTATTGTTTGCTACATGATTTAAATAAATCTAAAATTGGGGAAGACCTCAATATATTAATTAAAAGGTTATGTGCAATGTGGTATCTAACTAACTAAAACTTACGCGGCCAAATTTATTTGGTGCTGTGGTCCATTGGGTACAATGAGCTCGAAAACCAATGGGAGTTTTGTTAGTTACATACATTTAAAATTTCACATAGAATTAATAATAGGATTTATTGAAAAAAGGTTTGCATGTGGCTATATGATATCGTGGATGATCATATATTTTTTATTATGTGTTTATTTATTTTGTGAATTACTTGATCTTTTGTGTTTTATATTATGATGGATTGTAAACTACAAAGAGGGTAATTTTTCATAATAAAAATAAATAAGACTAATAACTATGAAACCTTTGTAGTAATTTTAATTATTGCCAAGTCTTATGTGCCGACAGTGGTTCGCTTCGCACGGTAATTTTCTCCCAGGCGAGACTAGCAATAATAAATTTACTACATTAATAGTTTTAGCAAGAAAATTATATTCTTTTAGTTGATTGATTGCGACTGTATTAAGTGGTCGAAGCGGCGGACCTAAAATTGACAAACTATAAAGTGGGTTCTAGTTGGTACACATTAAATTGTGACCTTAGAGGGGCACGGTTTTAACCAGCTTCGGCGGCTGTCGTCCCTACGCCCGCCTGTGCGTCAATTTTAGACTTACCAAGTACACCACAACTAATACGAAGCATCTTAAGGCAATGTTGTAATTTATTCAACGCCTCAATTAAAAGATTTGATAATTTGAGCTACGAATGTGTAAATGGTTTTGTTTTTGAAACATATATGATACAAAGATGAATGCATGACATCTTTGTACATATTTTTTGATTTAACACATCAAAATTTTATTACCCTATAAATTTAAGTTATATGTCACCCAACTACAAAAAGAAACACCTAAGGTTTCATCCTACATCACTAGCAGCCAAAGCTGAATGTTGATGTTCAAAGGGTGGTCATCTAAGGGTAAAATTGAGTACTTTATTGCTAGCAGCCAAAGCTGAATGCAATAAACCGACGTCAATTTACAGTTTCTTAAGTTGGTTAACTTAATTGGGCACTTTCATTACTAGCAGCCAAAGCTGATGTAATGGAACGGCGCCAAGGCATAAAGAATTGGGGATGAAACATGCTTACATTTTGCAACTGATGTTGGCAATATAAATGTAAGTCCCAAGATTTCTAGGAATTGCAATTTGACATTGGCAATTGGGTGATCCCGTACCTTATTGAGCACTTTTATTACTAGCAGCCAAAGCTGATGTAATGAAACGGCGTCAATTAGGATCCTAGTTTTCATAGAAAATTAAATGGTTTTTAAACCAATGGGTGTTTAATTTTCTTGAAATGTTTAATTATCGAAAGTACTAACTTTTGAACTTTTTCTGTAGAAATGGCCCAACCCGGAAACTCGTCAAACATGACTTCCTGTTTCAAGATGATGCTTGAAAAGGAAAAACTGACTGGGACTAAGAATTTTAACGCTTGGTATCGAAATCTAAGGCTTGTTCTTAGGATTGCCAAACGTTATAATTGTCTTACTGAGGTTCTTGAAGAAGCTCCTCCTGCAAACTCTTCTAATGAAATACTTAGAAAGTACAATGAAACCTATGACAGGCACAATGATGCGGCTTGTCTCATGCTATCGGGATGGATGATCAACTGGTCAAACAGTTTGAGAATTATAGCCCGAAAAACATGATTGATGAACTGACACGTATGTTTCAGAAATCACCTATGGCTGAATTGTATGATATACTTGACAACTTGGGCAAGTGTAAGCAGGATGCCACAACACCCGTAAGTGATCATGCACTTAAAGTGAAAAGTTATCTTGACCAACTAGATGAACTTAATTGTGGGTTTGTGGAAGATGTTAAAGTTGGCCTCATCAACAAATCCCTCAATGAGGAATTATATGGTGATTTTGTGCGCAACTTTAACATGCATTGCAAGGGGAAGACATTTTCTGAATTGCATGCAATGCTTATTGAGCATGAGAAGTCCCTCACAAAGAAAGCTCCTACACCTGCTGTTATGGCAATAAGAGGTGGTAGAGTAGCTAAGCCCGGTAAACCGAAACATGTGAACAAGAAAGGAAAAGGCAAAGCTGACAAGGGCAAGCAGATTGTGACCTATCAGCAAAAGCCGAAGAAGCAGAATCCTCCTCCCAAGAAGGATTATCCCAAGAAGGATGCGGCTGCTTGTCACCACTGTAACACTCCTGGACACTGGAAGCGTGACTGTCCATTGTTGCTTGAGGAGTGTCGCAAAAATAAGAATGCCAAGGCTGGGCAGGGCGCCAGCACTTCAGGTATTTTTATGGTTGAATTATTTTCTTTTCCTCGTAAGCAAAATGCCTGGATATATGATACAGGATGTGGTACTCACATTTGTAATACATCGCAGGGGCTTAGAGGAGCGAAGAAGCTGAACTATGGGGAATGCTACTTGTACGTGGGAAATGGAATACGTGCAGCAGTAGAAGCCATAGGGACTTTTGAGCTAGTTTTACCATCTGGTTTAATTTTGGTTTTAGACAATTGTCATTACGCACCTTCTATTGTTAGAGGTGTCGTTTCAGTTTCTTTGTTATTGGATTTGGGTTTTAAGCATACTTTTAATGATAATGGAATTTCTGTTTCTCTAAATTCTGTTTTTTACTTTAATGCTATTTCATTAAATGGTGTGTTTGAAATTGACATGGATAACCATGTATCCAATAAAAATAATTCTATGTATAGCATCGGGAATAAGAGAGTCAAGTCTAACTTGGACTCGTCTTATTTATGGCACTGCCGTCTTGCCCACATAGGCAAGAATCGCATGGAAAAGCTGCAACACGATGGGCTTTTGAAAAATATCAATGATGATTCAGTTGATAAATGCGAATCTTGCATATCTGGAAAGATGACAAAGAAACCTTTCCATAGCAATATGGAGAAGGCTTCGGATCTACTTGGATTGATACACACGGATGTGTGTGGTCCACTTAGACATGTGTCTAAACGTGGTGCTGTCTACTTCTTGACCTTCACGGATGACTATAGTCGTTATGGTTATGTTTATTTACTTAAACATAAACATGAAGTCTTTGAGACATTCAAGGTCTTTAAAAATGAAGTAGAATTACAACTCGGAAAGAAGATTAAGGCACTTCGATCCGATCGTGGTGGTGAGTACTTAAGCCAAGAGTTTAAGGATTATCTGGGTGAGTGTGGCATTGTGCAACAACTCACTTCTCCTTATACGCCACAACAAAATGGTGTATCTGAAAGGAGAAATCGTACTTTGTTAGATATGGTACGATCCATGTTTAATCTTACAACTCTTCCCTTATCCTTTTGGGATTATGCTCTTGAAACGGCTGTTCACGTGTTGAATAGGATTCCAACTAAGAAGGTTGATAAGACTCCATATGAAGTATGGACTGGAAAAGCTCCCAACTTTTCTTACTTAAAGGTCTGGGGTTGTGAGGCGTTTGTTAAACGTGACTCACCTGATAAACTCCAACAAAGATCTGTTAAGTGTATCTTCGTAGGATACCCTAAGGAAACGAAGGGTTACTACTTTTACTTCCCACCTGAAAATAAGGTCATCGTGGCTAGGTACGGTGATTTTCTTGAAGATAATCTAATATCTCAAGAAATCAGTGGGAGAACATATGATCTTGAAAATGATCATGAAGATACTTCACCTTCTGAAAGCACTAACACACTTCCTGTGGAACCAGAAAGTTTAGGTCCTCCACCTGAAGTAGAAGTGGTACCCGTCCGTAGATCTTCAAGATCTGCAAAGGCTCCTGAGCGTCTATGTTTGAACATAGATGATGAGGAAACTATACTATTGGATCAAACTGATGAGCCAACTAGCTATAGAGCTGCCATTATTAGTCCTGAAAAGGAAAAATGGCAGACTGCCATGGATGGGGAAATGCAATCCATGAAAGATAATCAAGTCTGGACTGAAGTAGACCTTCCACCCAATGCTAAGGTAGTTGGGTGTAAGTGGCTATTTAAGAAAAAGACTGACATGGATGGCAATGTACACACCTATAAGGCTCGTTTGGTAGCTAAAGGTTTTACCCAAACATACGGTGTTGACTATGAGGAGACCTTTTCTCCTGTGGCCGACATTAGAGCTATTAGGATTCTTATAGCCATAGCTGCCTACTATGACTATGAGATTTGGCAAATGGATGTCAAAACCGCCTTTCTAAATGGTCGCCTGGATGAAGATATCTACATGGCGCAACCTGAGGGGTTTGTGAATCCAGAATTTCTTGAGCGTGTATGCAAACTTCAAAGATCCATTTATGGATTGAAGCAAGCATCCAGGCAATGGAATAAGAAATTTGATGAGGAAATCAAGAAGTTTGGATTTACTCAGAATTTCGATGAGCCATGTGTATACCACAAAGTTAGTGGGAGTAATACTGTTTTCCTTGTTCTATATGTCGATGACATATTAATCATGGGAAGTGACATACCAAGCCTTAATGAAGTTAAGGAATATCTTGGTAGTTGTTTTTCCATGAAGGATTTAGGGGAAGCAGCGTATATCCTTGGAATCAAGATCTATAGAGACAGATCTAAACGGTTAATCGGTTTAAGTCAAAGTGCTTACATGGATAAAATATTGAAGAGATTCAATATGCAGAATTCCAAGAAAGGATATCTGCCCATGCAAGTGAAACATGAATTGAGCAGTGAAATGTGTGCTTCTACACCTGAAGAGGAAGCATACATGAAGAAAGTTCCATATGCTTCAGCAGTTGGTTCTATCATGTATGCTGTTAGATGCACAAGGCCAGATGTGGCATTTGCTCAAAACATGACCAGTCGATATCAGCAGAATCCAGGGGTAAAACACTGGAAAGCTGTAAAGGACATTCTTAAGTATCTACGGAATACTAAAGATATGTTTCTTGTTTTCGGGGAAATCCAGACGCAGAACTGAATGTTACAGGTTTCTGCGATGCATCCTTTCAGACTGATAAAGATGATACGAAGTCTCAGACGGGTTACGTTTTTGTCATTAATGGAGGAGCTGTGGACTGGAAGAGTAAGAAGCAGAGCATAACGGCCATGTCTGCTACAGAAGCTGAGTACATTGCTGCATCGAAAGCGGCACAAGAAGCTGTTTGGATAAGGAAATTCATTAAGGATCTTGGAGTGATGCCTTCAATAGAATTACCTATAAATGTATATTGCGACAACTCTGCTGCAATTACATTCGCCAATGAACCTGGAGTTATGAAAGGCGCCAGACACTTTAAAAGGAAACTTCACTATGTTCGAGAACAAGTCGATGATGGTGAAATAAAAGTACTCAAAGTTCACACAGATAACAATCTGGCTGATCCTTTCACGAAGGCATTACCTAAGGAGACGTTTAATCGTCATGCTCAGGGTATTGGTCTTCGTTTGGCAGATAGTTTCATGTAAATCTGTTGGATTAGTATTTCGATAGGGACGTGTAAACAATTATTGTTTTTAATGAAATAAAGTGCGGATAACGTTTATTATCATTATTAATATTTGTGTCCTATATTTGCATGTTTAAATCCATGAGTAATTTATTTATTCTAAATAGTCCGTTGTCAATTAATAATATGGGAATATTATTGAACTAAGACAAATGTGAGGATTGGTAGAATGTACTGTAAGGTTAAGACACCAATGTCACATGATATTCAATATTGGATAAATTGAATATAGGACTTATCCCAACTACATGATTATACTTTATGGATCATAGTCATTAAGTATATCATGAATATTTATCCTCTGACTTGAGATGCCAGATAATTGCCGAGGATGTAGCTCATTTTCTGTGAGATAGTCTAACGCTATCCGTAAAAGGTAGTTATAAGGGCTATTTTCAGAAATGATGCGAAATTCAAGGGTTATGCTCGCAGTCAATAAGGGATTTGTTCCTTCAACTTTGTGTTGAAGTTTAATACTGCTTGGCCACTCGTATGATTAACAAGATGTTTGCGTGCGCACGCCCAAAGTCTATCTGGAAGACGTTCAGATATTTTGGTAATCTTGTTCAATTATGTATAAACGAGAAACTACTTTTAATTGTGGAATGACAAGATCCATATCCAAATTAACGCGGTATTAGTAACAAAAGGATAAGTATGATGATTAAATCATCAAGTGGTTTTTTCCAGGAGAACCACAACTCGGATCGAGCTGGGGGCATTGGGATCTGTTAAAGCTAGACTAGCCCATGTCATTACAATATTAATCATTATCCAAGTGGGAGCTGTTAGGTTTTGTGTATAATGATATTAATATTTGTATGTCCGGTTTCGAACCCGAGACTCGGGATTGCACACAATACGTGAGAGTTCCATTGGTTTGAATAATTAAATATATATATATTTTATATTTATATTTATTTATTCATTTCACTTAAACAAATACTTAACGGCGGTTAGTACTTAACGGGGGTTTTAACTAACGACCGTTAAAGGACTAAATATGCAAAATAGAGAAAGAAGGATCTAGAATTCCCACTAAGGGATGAAAGTCGGCCGAATCCCTTAAGGGGGAGGGTGGATCGACTTTTGGCTTGGAGAACAAGGAATGTGAAGCCTATAAATACAATTCAATTGTTTTTGGTTTTCACCTAATCTTGTATCCCTAACTCCAAAGCCAAATTTCTCTTCTCTTCTCCTCTTGCTTGTGCTAGTCGACTCTTTTATTCCCACTAGGGAATTCGGCTTGAGCTAATAGCAATTAAGTGTTTGGTTTGTTAGTGATCTTGAACCTAGCTTTCCCATTGGAACGCTACTATCGCGTGTGTACAAGAACGAGTGACAAGCTTATTTTAGCTTGTGATTCTTGGTGTTTTTTTCCTTAGGTGGTTCGACATAATCAAACCCTAATTAGGGTTCTTGATTGTTCTTGGTGATTACGCGATTAAGGTACGTATTTATTTAAGTTAATTAATTACATGTTCATTAGATCTTTCCGCTGCGTGCTTTGTGATGTTTTATGTGTTTATGATTTTAATAGTTCACATATTCCAACAAAAACGTCACTCAAAAGTATATAAATTAGCTATGAAATCTCACCTATTCTGCATACATTTTCAGGCTTGTAGCGGAACAAGACTGTACTGCATTGAAAACGAACCACACCAACCATCTTATTAGATTGTTTGAAAATCACATTTCAGGTTTTAGAAGGCTTACAGAAAATGAAACAAATCGTTTATAAAAGTACACATTTTACTTAAGATCCCTAAGGATCCGATATCATGGGGTTATCAGAAGAACATCTTGGAAGAAGCCACGTGAAGAAGCCAACTTTGGTTTTTTTCTTTGATCTCTGTGATGAGTATTCCACTATCATATTCCAAAGGTCACCGACACTCCATCCATTGGAAGTAATCCATTTTGTTACCTGCCGATAATCCAAAACCTTTGTTATTGCTACAGAAGAAAAGAGTGTATGTACGAGTCTAGAAATCGGGAGTAAACATTTTAGATCTTGGGTTCTTGCGCCTAATGGCCTAAGGTCAAAGATAGCAAAATGGGCGGGTTGGGTAACGGGCAACAGATTTTGTGTCAGAACATGGTAATATATTAGTCTTGAGATAAAAAGTGTTTCTGGTCAAGCCAACCCAACACGACCCCTTTTGCTACCCACCCATGACCCATTTTGCCATCGATTATGCAGACCATGGGTAATAGAAACAGAATTCTTATCATGCAATTACGTGTCAGGCGCTTTATAATGTTACGTATAGGAATTACCTGGTCCAGTCACTGTAATGCCTCCAACCCAAATGTGTAATACACCACAAAAGGTCTTAACGCCTGGAAAAAAAGTATGGTACTATTAGAAAGCGAAAAATGAATACGAAAGTAGCAAAAATGGTTCTGCAGGCATAATCCAAATATTAATTGCACGTACATATGTGAAGGTTTCATTTACCTGAGAAGCGGCAAGCCATTGTAACATAGCCTTAAGTTCAGGGTCTCCCCCGAATGCACCACAACCCCAATTTCCAGTAACAATCCCTACACCTTCAAAGCTTGACGTCTGACAAAATCGCAGTTCAATTAAAAAAAATAGTTTATCTTTCACGTGCACAAATAATGTTCATCATGGTTCGATTACTGCTTAAAAGAGCGAACAACTGTATGCAACTACAATGCTAAAGTACTTTTGAGCACTAGTCGTGATATATTATACATCAGTCTATGCTCAAAATCTGCTCTTATAAACTTCTCATGAGTCAAACGGCCTTGTACTCGAAGCTGCCGCCATCATTCTGTTGCTGGTTTCTCCACACTATCATGAAATTATGTCTCAATCTTGATTTGAAATTGGAGTTTGCCCGAGAAGCTTATGCCATTCGAAGAGGTTACACATATCGGAAATGACACTCTGATATTGACATGTGGTGTAACCTGGACACAGTCACCAAGATCACTGTTGGTGTATCCTATTGTGGACTTGAAGGCCCGTGTGTGTCGGTTTATAGTATCTGAGGCGACTCCTATTATCTAGGCAATTAAAGACAATCATATAGATAGGTTGAGGGTACAAAAATCACATACTAAAACATTATCTGAATTGCTTTCGAGGCTTTTAAGCTTTTGATTATGCTCAGCTTCTGAAAGGTGATCACCGTTGAGTAGTATCTCATACTGATGAGACTTGCAAGGGTCAGAAAAGCCACAAAATGCCTTATTAACTTCCCTATATAATCTCGGGAATGAGGAATCATCAGTTGGTCTATACAAATTTAACGAAACATATATGACGGCAATAAAACTAAAACAAGTATACCTCAGGAGTAATTCATGCCCATATTGTCTCTTTCCCACACGAGATAAAGCGTCCATTGCAATTATTCTGGTTTTACGTCTTCCCAAACTATCAGAATCTTTCGTATCCAGAAAGTCACCACAAAACCGAAAAGTAGAAGCATAACTATAAGAACAAAAATAGCAGCGGTATTTATATGCAGTAATCTGAAATACAATCATAAAGCCAAGAAACCGTTTAAAAGATTGAAAGACCAACGAGATCGTAATTACCCTGTATATATCGAAAATCTTTCAGCACCAACAACTTCTATAGACTCGTTTTCTGCCATACAAGGCAAGAAAAGAATTCCGGCTATTAATTCTGGGTTGATCATGAAACGGATCTCTTCCTAAAAAGTATGACAAAAAAGAAATATAAGGCTCAATATTTAATAAGCAAACCTTCGGAAAACCATATCAGGGACAAAAAATAAGCAAACCTGAACACAGCCTTTATTTAGAGCACCGCCACCAAGGTACTTATTAGCAAAATCTACTTCGAGAGCTTCCTTCAACTGATCTTCTATTAAGCCCGAAGTGTAGACCTATTAGAACAAAAGATTGCAGTTAGGTATTATGCGATCAATGTAATTTAAAGATAACGTTAAGAACTTTTGGACCATACCTCAAACGGGCATAGGGGAATCACTGATTTACTCCAAGATTCAGCCTTGGGGTAGGGAATGTAGTTACTAGTTTGATCAACAGCAAGCACTTTTCTCTCGAATGAGACATTTCCTATCGGCATACTTGAACAAATTCTCTCAAAATAATGAATAATACATTTTATCTTGTTCTCCTGTTTTTCGTTGTAGTTGTCATGTAGGCTCCTGATGACATTTAAATCGTGTGTAAACATCAGCAGACAATAGGGAAACACGTAATGTTGGTCATACATGTATCAAGATTGAAATGGTTTAGGAGAAAATGATAAAAACACATACGCAAATAAACGGTCGAAGTTGATCATTCTAAGATGATTGGCACCTCGATTACTGAACGGAAACAGACAAAAGAAAGAGCAAGCAAGAAGACAGCCGATAAGTTCCTGATTCATTAATGATTAATATAGGGATCAGATCAGACTGCATGTTTGACGTGCTAAAGTACGTTTCATGTAAGCTTACGCACGGATCGAGTGTATGATTTGTATACCTGGCTAAGTAAAACCACGCCAGCTTCTTGAGACTTCAACAGGCGAAGGCTGGTTTGGAGTCCATCTCTAGCACCCACACAAGTAACCGAGTCTGCATTCTTATAGTGAGCTTCTAACGTTGATGGAAGCCGCAACAGCAAATCAGCCATAGCTAGCTCTGGAAGTACCTCTCCAAACCATTTATTAGCTTCAGCACGCGTCATCAACTGTTCACAAACCGTGCAGTGCACGCTCGTAAATGTCAAGTGACTGATCTATTCATGTTTGTGTTAGATGTTTGCTGCGTGTGTTGAGTTTTTCAAGTGATAGCAGATATCACTTGTTCTTATTACAAGTATAAGACACATGCCAAACTTAAAAGGACCAAATTAGCCCTCATTCTTTACTAACTTAACCCAGGTTACGGTCAAACTGAGTAAATTTATGGTCAAGGGACTAAACCCGTTATGGGTCGCAACTTTGGGGAGCAGATCCGTTAAAAAAAAAGTAAGAGGACTAAAAGTGTTAAACACGGTCGAGTATAGGGACCATCTTTGAAATTAACTCTAAAAAAAGATTGAGTTATTATGGAAAGTTGGTCAATGTTAAAAAGATTGGGTAGTAGCGGCTCTCATATCTTCACAACCACACACAATCTATCCACTGCACCCAAAAAAAAAAAAAAAAAAGCCACACATCTATCATTTATCCATCAAACTTTGAATACATTTCTTATACGAGGAAGAAGATCATAGATCTAGCAATCTTACAGGTATTTGCTCTATGAATCATGCAAGTTGTGTGTTTTTGGTAACAAAACAAACATCAGTTTGCAGCTTCATCAATATTACTCACATGCATTTAGTAAAGCAAAATCTCGGGTTAATATATGTTGGTCAGTAGGTAAGTTTATATTAAGAGGCTTTTAGTTAAATCCTCTTTGCATCCGTATGAAAATACCAAACTTACAGTATTTCCAAAAATAATTCCTTGTGATAGACCCTTTACTAGACTTTCGGATATGTACTTATACCGGCCATTATTCAATTTATTGACTTTGGCAAATCTAGAGTCTGTTATGCGTTGTGCATTCTAATATTAATATGACTAAATATTAATTAATCTTGACCGAGCGTGTTAGGGATACATGAATTTATAGGACATCAAGAAAAACAAGTCCAAACACTTTTTTTTAAGCACTTCATAACTGTTTATTTATTAACAAAAAAGAATAGATTCAACAAACTAATCCCGTAACTGATTCTCCCTTTCTTTTTCTCAACAGCAAAATGGTGGATGCTTTAGTAACTGTGGCTGCCGAGGCAATACTAAATAAGGCTTTGTCCATAGTGGCAAACGAAGTTTCAATTGCATTGCGTTACAAAGAAAAGCTGACCGAACTACATGACACGTTGGATGTGATTCGTGCAAAGCTAAGCGATGCTGAGGGGAAAAAGGGTACAGAGGCTGTGATGGTGTGGCTGAAACAGTTAAAAAGCGTAGTCGATGAAGCTGATGATGTGTTGGATGAGGTTAACTATGAAATTTTGAGGCGTGAGGTGAAGAAACGATATCGGGGTAACGTGGCTAGAAAGATACCAAATTTGAAAAAGTTTTCATTTGGTAGAGACATGGGTCATAAAATTGAAAACATTAACAAAGAGTTGTCTCAGATTTATGAACGAGCAAACAAGTTACAACTTCAAGATGAACAGTTTGAACCAGCTGGGAATAGCTACCGCCCGGGTACTGATCCATACCCGGACGAATTTGAAATCATTGGGAGGGAGAATGACAAACTACGTCTTGTAGGGCTCTTAACTAATTTAAGAGGAGAAAAACTCACCATTGTTCCCATTGTGGGAATGGGTGGCATTGGGAAGACTACTTTGGCTAAGTCGATATACAATGATCCCAAAATCGAGCAAGATTTTGATGTTAGAGCTTGGTTATGTGTGTCAGTTAAGGTCGAAGTTGATACACTTCTCGCAGATATCTATGAGTCTCTTGCAGGAGAGAAAGTTAAGTCCCGTATGAGGGTTAATCTAATTGAAAATCTTCAAGAGAAGTTGGGATCCAAAAGATATTTGCTAGTTCTAGACGACGTCTGGGATGAAGAGTTGGCATATTGGGATGACTTCAGGAATTGTTTGCTAAAAGTGAAATCAGATCATGGAAGTGGCATTATTGTCACTACACGAAAACTCAACATCGGTAGGAATGCTACCATTGAGGATTCGTATGCTTTAGAATGTCTTTCAGATGATGATTCTTGGTCCATGTTTAAAGAAAGAGCATTACCACCGTCACTGGAATTTGAAAGGATAGGACATGATATCGTGAAAAAGTGTCGTGGTTTGCCCTTGTTGGTAGATATACTAGGAAGCATGTTGCGTCATTACAATACTGACATACGAAAGTGGTTGTCCATCCAAGAAAGCAGGGTTTGGGATGAAGAAGAAAAGGGTAGAGTTCTAAGCATCTTGAAACTAAGTTTTGACAATCTACCAAATTCTATGGTCAAGCAATGTTTTTTATATTGTTCGATCTATGAGAAAGATAAAGCCATCAAAAGGGAAAAAGTTGTCCAGCTTTGGATGGCTTTAGGGTTGGTTCAGACAGATACAACGAGAAACAAAGAGATGGAGGAGGTGGGAAATGATATTTTCCAAATTCTTGTAAACAATTCTTTGTTTCAAAAAGTTAGAAAGGATCAATTTGGTGACATTAAATCATGTCAGATGCATGATCTGGTCCATGATCTGGTTTTATCACTTTCAAGACATGAAATCTTATGTTTGGTGGCCGCAACGAGCGATGATGTACAAATTCCTCCTGTAAAGCACCTCGCTCTGTACCAAAAAGATTACGAGGAATCTTTCTCTTACAAATTTAGAAAAGATATGACAACTAGAACTCTGCAAACATTGTTCTTCATGGGTGAAGTCAAGGAGAGCATTTCATTTCGATATTTCAAGTGCTTGCGTATCCTAAAGTTGAGTGAATCAAGCCTAGATGAGGTACCTGAGTCAGTCGGAGAGTTGGTGCATCTTAGGTATCTCGATCTGTCATATACCGACATCGAAACTCTTCCAAAATCTATTGGTAAACTTTACCATTTGCAAACTCTGAAGCTGCTTTCCTACTACTCTATAGAATTCCCACAGGAAATGAGAAATTTGATAAGCTTGCGCCATCTTCTGATTGGTTCATATGATCTACCACCAAAGGATGTGGGGCTATTGACTTCACTTCGAACATTGCCATCCTTTGAAGTGGGTCGACAGAAAGGACGTCAAATAGAAGAGTTAGGCCATTTAAAACACCTTGGTGGGAAGCTCCGTATTTGCAATCTTGAAGCAATTGACAGCAAAGAAGAAGCTCTCAAGGCAGATTTACATGGGAAACAAAATTTATACGAGATTGAATTCCATTGGAGTAGTTGTGATGAAGGTGGTAACCGAAATGACAAGGATGTATTGGAAGGCTTGCAACCGGTTGCAAATGTGAAAAGCTTAGAAATTCAAAACTATTCCGGTAATAGTTTTCCAGAATGGGCAATGAAGATGAAAATTAAAACCGAAAGGAATTTGACCCCCCTTGTCAAGCTTGTGAAAATCAAATTATCTGGTTGTCACAACTGCCTCAATATACCAATGCTGGATGACCTACCACTTCTTCAGGATCTAAGTTTGTGGAGTTTGGACAAGGTGAGGTGCTTAGGTAGTTCTTCAGACCAAAGGAAACCTTTGTCTCCATCGTTGAGATCATTGGAACTCAATGGTATGAAAAACCTTGAAAAGTGGACACATGCAGCAGTGAATAGCTCAACGATGTTATCTCCGGTCCTCGAGAATTTAGAGATTGACAATTGCCCAAAGATCATTTTCTTAGATGAATCTCTTCAACACCCTCTCAAACATTTAAATATATGGAGATGTGAAAATTTAGAGTCCGTTCGAAGCATACAAGGCCTCACATCTCTGCAGTCTTTGGACATCTGGAATTGTCCAAGTCTTTTAGAAATACCCGATGTGCACAACCAGAGATGTTCTTTGAAGGACCTAATAGTCACAGATTGCAACAAATTGACTTGTTTGCCTGGGGGATTTGACTTTCTTGCCTTGTTAAACAAATTGGAAATAGGTCGATTCTCGAAGGAGCATTGGGAGCATTGGGAGTCAATCCCGGAAGAGATAAAACACCTCACTACACTCAGAAATTTAATCATTTGGGGATTTGGAGTGCGAGAATTGCCTATGTGGTTAACCAATATGTCATCTATTCGAGAAATAAGATTCTTTGAATGCAGGGGATTAAATGAAGAATCAGTTTTGCAGCGTGCGCCAAGGGAAGCAACACGTGTTCTATTAGAAGGTAAACTGATAAGGAGAGGTTGACGTGGGCGGATATTTTGATGATTATTTTATCCAAAAAGTTTGTGTGTATTGTGAGCACCAACTGTTTGTTTAATTTCCTCATACTAGCATATAAGTTTAATCTTTATGTCCATTTGTGTTACATCGTTTAATTACGTGATTTGATTATTTTATTTACACAAAATGAACTAGTGTTCTTTTGTCATTCTATAAATTATGTTTGAACTACTATGCTTCTATAAATTAGCACCTTGTTATTCGATTATTTTGTTAGAACGTGTCTTTTTTACTTTAGTGAAATCGATTATATCTCGTTTATTGTCTTACATAACGTATATTAAGGTTTTGTGTTATTTTTATAACATTAACTATAAGAATCAAAAGGCTTGCGTCTCAATGATATTTCATGTGTAAGAATGCTCTCCAACCAAATGCTTGTTGGTTCAATTCCTGCTTAAAATAACGTGAGATTGGTTTATTATGTAAATATCAATGTTGCAAAAATCGTGAATCGGTAGCCGGGCGGTCGACCACCCTGCAGCGAGTAATCGGCCAAGGCGGGATTAATCGGTGATTAATCGGATTGGCATTTTTTGCATGTTTTGGGTATTTCTTGAGACCAAACTAAAGATCGTAATTGATTACAAGCCTACTATATTTCCAAACCTCAATAAAAGGCTCCAATTCTGATTATGAGGCTCATTGTGCATTATAAATGAAATAAACGATCCCCAAATTAAGTAGAATGCCTAAATTTTCATTTTTTTAAACCTGACCGATTTGGCCGATTCGGCTGATTTTTGGCCGATTCAGCCGATTTTTGGCCGAATCGGCCGATTTTTGACCGATTCGGCCGATTTTTGGCCGATTCGGCCGATTTTTTGCCCATTTTTTTGCCTGACCGATTTTTTGGCCGATTTTCACTATTCTACAAGGTACTGGGCCGATTAACGATTAATCGGCGATTAATCGGCCGATTCAGCCGATTTTTGCAACATTGGTAAATATTGTGAGATACTTAATTGTCGTTTAAAAAAATAACTGTACGATATATAAGATGTTTCTTAACTTTCCAAAATTATTGAATCTTCTATGAAACCTTTTGCGCTTATTAATTTCTATAATCAATTATTTGTGGCTATATTAATAAAGATTTTGTTGTATTTTTTCGCTGCAGTTACAACAAAATAAACATTTGAATTCTATGTTACAAAAAGAATAACATCATCAGCATACTTACTAATAATGTATTGAGTATTAAGTAAGTTAAAAAGAAAGAAAACTAATTTTTATTCGAGAATGGTGTGCATAAGGGAAAACCAAATTTTTTTTTTTTTTTTTTTTTTTTTAATTGTGTTTATTAAATATAAAATCATATTTAGTAAATTTATTGATATAAGAATAACTTATATAATTTCAACGTGTAAATTGCAGAAATGGCCCCTGTGGTTTGCCCAGATTGCAGATTAAGTCCCTGAGTTTTCGAAAGTGCAGGCGGCCTCCCTATGGGGAAACTTTGGTTCTGTTTAGGTCCCTTGTTACTAACGACGTTAGTCTGTCTCAGTTAGTTGTTACATAAATGGTCCATGTTCCTACGCTAAATTGCGTCCAACGTCCCTATTTTTTTTCAAATTTTTTTTTCCAACTTTTTTCTTTCGAAAAAATTTTTTTGTTCCGAAATTTTTTTTCGGAATTATTTTTTTTTTCGGAAATTAATTTTTTTAGAATTTTTTTTCGTGAAATCATTTCTTTTTCTTAAATTTATTTTCGAAATTAATTTTTTTAGAAAAATTATTTTTTTTTTCGAATTTTTTTTCCATTCATTTTTTCTGAAATAATTTTTTAAGAAACTTTTTTCCAAAAAAAATTATTTTTTAAAATTATTTATTTTTGGAAATTAATTTTTTTAGATTTTTTTTTCGTGAAATCATTTCTTTTTCTTAAATTTATTTTCGAAATTAATTTTTTTTGAAAAAGTAATTTTCTTTTTCGAATTTTTTTTCCATTTATTTTTTCTGAAATAATTTTTTAAGAAACTTTTTTCCAAAAAATTTTTTTTTTTTTAGAAATTTTGTTTAGAAATTTTTTTCCCGAATTTTTTTTTTAGAAAAGTTAATATTTTATTCGAATTTTTTTTTTCCATTTATTTTTTTCTTAAAAAAATTAGATACATGACAATAGTGATCAGTTTACATGATCCATGTTTGAAATATGATTTCAAAGATGATACTTATGAAACATGATTCATGTGAATATCGCTCCAAAGATGATGTTTATGAAATTAACCTTCAGCCTTCAACGATAGACCCTTAACCAATACTATAACTCTTAAATTTTGAGCTAGCTCCAAAGTCCGTGTTATTTTAGTATGGCTTTAGAAATGTGTCAACATGGTGGGTGGGGGGGATTGGAAATCTTTAAACAATGTTGTGTCACAAATCAAGCTAACCAACTAACAAAAAACATTAATTTTTCTAAAAAATTAACAAAAAAAATAATTTGGAAAAAAGTTTCTTAAAAAAATATTTCAGAAAAAATAAATGGAAAAAAATTGGAAAAAAAATTAATTTTTCTAAAAAAATTAATTTCGAAAATAAATTTAAGAAAAAAGAAATGATTTCACGAAAAAGAATTCTAAAAAAAATAATTTCCGAAAAAAAATATTTCCGAAAAAAAATTTCAGAACAAAAAATTTTTTCGAAAGAAAAAATTTGGAAAAAAAATTGAAAAAAAATAAGGATGTTGGACGCAATTTAGCGTAGGAACATGGACCATTTATGTAACAACTAACTGAGACAGACTAACGTCGTTAGTAACAAGGGACCAAAACGGAACCAAAGTTTTCCCACAGGGAGGCCGCCTGCACTTTCGAAAACTCAGGGACTAAATCTGCAATCTGGGCAAACCATAGGGACCATTTCTGCAATTTACTCTAATTTCAACCATATGAAAATAAAAAGCAAACAAAATTTAAAACAATGTAAATGTAAATTGAGTTAGAATTGCTTCTCAACTAAGAAGTTGTGATATATATATGTATATATATATATATATATATATATATATATATATATATATATATATGTGTGTGTGTGTGTGTGTGTGTGTGTGTGTGTGTGTGTGTGTGTGTGTGTGTGTGTTGTATTCAATGCAGTACCAATATTAGATGCAGTACTTTACAGTACCATTTAAATAAATCTAGACCATTAGATGAGTATGATCAAAGGTTAAGATTAAAAGTGCTAAAATTGTAATTAAATAAAAGATGAGATACTTATTTTCAATTAAATAAAAGGCTGAAAGGGCAATTTAGGTATTTCATATCTAGCCCTAAAATAGTGCCAGGGTAAATCACTTCCATCTATCTTCAAAAAAAACAATTAACCGTCACCCTCTCCACTTTCTTTCCCACAATCATAGATCTACCACCTTCCCCTCTTTTTTCGAAAGAAAATAACACCAAATCTGTTTTTTGCATTTCGAAAAAAAAGAAACGAGATCTGGAACACTAAGCCCGATTAATTACAGATCTCACTTTTTTTTTTTTTTGGAAACACTAAACGAGATCTGGAAACACCAAATCTGTACGAATAAAAAAAAGCAAAAAAAGAAACTGATGCAGAATCGTACAAGGGAAAATTACAGAAATTATTTATCGACTTGAGCCATTATCGACCCAATGGCACCATATTTGCCTTCACGGATGAGTAAGTCTTGTAACTCACTTTGTTGGTTTTCTAAATATCAACTTTTCTATGTTGACGTTCTTACTGATTTTAAATAATGTACTTGATGAACAACAAAAGGGTACATTGTTATTCAAGGACTTTTGCTAATGCTCTTACTGGTTTGAAGGTGAGATCCATTTTATTAGTATTGTTATTCTCCTTTCCTATCTGATAGGGTGTTTGGATGTGTGTTTTGGAAAAGTTGCAATATCTATAATTTGATGAATTATTAATATGATTTAATATTTAATTTTTATTTTTTGTTTCGAAACAACTATTGTGTTTTTGGTGCTTTATAAATACGTCTTTGATTGAAGTTTATGTGGCCACAGGAAACATACATGTTTTTGGAAGTCTTGCACTTATGTTCTAATAAATTTGATGAATTCGACGAGAAAGTGAAAAGTGCACACATGTTTTTGGAAGGCGTGCACAACTTGGACACCGCAAACATACATGTTTTTGGAAGTCGTGCGCATATGTTCTAATGAATTTGATGAGAAAGTGAAGAGTGCACATATGTTTTTAAGTAGCGTGCACATTTATATTTAACAAGATACTTGTACTTGAATTGTATTTTATTTGATATCCAATTTTGTGTATATTATTTATGTTCTTGGTTTGCTATTAATTTTTAGAGGCTGCATGTATATGTTTTTGTTTTTGGTCATGAATTTCAAAGATCAAAGAATGTACACTATAAACATATGTGCAATTACCATTTTAAGCAAAAGAAGTTTGACAAAACATATATGCACTTTCAGAAAACATGTCTGTTGAAAAAAATAAAAAAGTTAAAAAAAGTTATTTTTTTAATTCCGAAAATTAAGGGGTTTAGAAAAAAGTTTTTTAATTAAAAAATTCAAAAAGAAAGTAAAAATGTGTTTTACTATTTTACCCTTTTGAATTAATTAAAAAGATTTAATAATACTCAATTCTTATTGGTCCAAATGAGTACTGTAAAGTACTGTATCTAATATTGGTACTGCATAGAACGCGCCCCTATATATATATATATATATATATATATATATATAGTGAGACTTTCTTGCGAGAACCATCTTATCTGCGAGAACTGACAGAACCACCAAAAACATACATGCACTCTTTCAATAATTTTATTTTTGTACATATGTTCTAAAAACAACATATATGTTTTAAAAAAAACATAGTTGTTCTAAAGAATTTGATAAGAAATTGGAAATACAACATTTTTCTTTGAAGGTGTGCATGTATGTTCTTATAAGGCGTGCAACGACAATATTGCGGCCTTGTGTAAGGTTTTTGTGAAAAAAGAGGATGAGTTCATGATGATATTGAAGAACATAGGTGGATACTTACGATTATTGATGATTTGCATGTATTTTTATTTTATTTTAAAAGGCGTGCATGTATGTTTTTTGTGGTTCTCTCAGTTCTCGCAGATAAAATGGTTCTCGTAAGAAAGTCCCCCTATATAATTATATATATATATATATATATATATATATATATATATATATATATATATATATATATATATATATATATTTTATATATATATATATATATATATATATATATATATATATATATATATATATATATATATAATATATATATATATATATATAATATATATATATCAAATACAATTTATTATTTGAACCAAAACTTTCAATTGATCTTGAGTTTAGAAGTAACGAGTTGGGAAACCCGCGCGTTGCTGCGAGAGTGGTGCTAAATCTTGTTTGAAAGTTAGTCATTAAGGACTAAAATTTAAAAAGATCGATAAAACCAAAGGACTATTTTTGAAAATGGAGTAAATTTGAAAAAGATCGATAAATTAAAAGAGTATTTTTTAAAATTAATGCAAACATATAATTTCGAAAAAAAATTAATTTTTCTAAAATAATAATTTTCGAAAAAAGAATTAATTTTTCTAAAAGATTAATTTCGAAAAAAAAAAAGTAATTTTTTTCAAAAAAATTAGTTCTTCTAAAATAAATAATTTTTCTAAAAAAAAATAATTTTGGAAACATAATTATTGGTTATATAAAATCTAATAGCATATACTTATGCTATCTCATTGTTTTTATTGTTATGGTTGGTCATTGAATTCATATAATCATTACATGTTTGGTTCTTGAAATTTAAAAAAAAAAAAAAAAATCAATTTTTAATTTTTTATTTCTATAACTTAAAAATTAATAAAAAAAAAATTTTAATTTTTTTTCAAATAAAGTTTTTTGAAATTTTTTTTTGAAAATATTTTTTCAAAACTTTTTTTTTTTTTTTTTTTCAAAATTTTATTTTTTCGAAATTATATTTTTCGGGAAAAAAAAGTTACTGTTCATCCACTGTAGCAAAAGAAGTTTTTGAAAAATAATTTTCAAAAAAAATAATAATAATAATAAAATTTATTTTAATTTTTTTTCAAATAAAGTTTTTTTGAAAATATTTTTTCAAATTTTTTTTTTATCAAAATTTTTTTTTCAATATTATATTTTTTCGAAAAAAAAAAGTTACTGTTCACTATAGCATGAACAGTGTCGCTACAGTAGCAAGTTACAGTAGCTGCAGTAAAAAGTGAACAGTCCGGCACACACAAAAAACACTGTTCAAACAACTGTTTTTCACTGTAGCAAACTGCCTATTATATAGATTGTGTAATGTATAAAAAAAGATAAGGTGCCATAGATGTATAAATCTCATAACACAAACAATTTGAGTGCGCAAATCATTTAATAAAGTGACAAATCACCTCCCATTTGTTTACGACCTTCATTCTACCTCACATGGAATTACATTTGTGAAGCTGTGATACCAAATTCATTCTACCTCACATGAAAACCACAAGTCAGAAATCCTACAAAGCAACCCAATAACCATAGCAAAACCAGCACACATAAAAAAATTAAAATAAATAAATAAAGGGGGGGGGGGGGAACAGTCTTCAAAAACAATAAGAGGATACATCATATATATATAAAAGTCTTTACAAATAAAGATCTGTTGCTTCAAGAGATACAAATAAATGTACCCCCGAAAAAATAATAATAACCTCATAACAAAAAAAGAGTTCGCATAATCATAGCAGACACCCTCCAGACTATATTTATGGTGTCATGAATAAAGAGGAGTGATTTTCGTTAGAAGTATCATTAAGCTATCATGTCACCTGCTATAGTAAACTGGATTCATCAGCTTGCAGGAATAATGGAAATGATGAAAAAGAAAAACGAATGTGAGAATATTCATTGCCTGATGTTTTATTTACGACGTCTATTTGTTACCATCTCTGGATTGCCTTTCCTCATCATGGCTGCAAATTCGTCGTAGTTTATTCTCCCATCCTACACAATTTATCGTGAGTTATAAATATGAAAGAAAATAAACATATAAAGATAATGATAAGTTATTATCTTTGAAATAGGAAAAAATAACATAAAAAACTTTAAATTAGAAGCTCAAAGAGCATGAAAGGCATTGGGACTTTGGTAATGGATGTGCACTGTGCATTAAACAAAAGATGACATAAATATATACAGTCTAGCGCATTAAACAACAGACTGAACTCTAGCCTAACTGGCTGGCTGACTTAGGAGGGAACAAGCTGTGGCAAAAATACCATGGTTTGGTCAGTTTATTGGGGTTCTGTCAAACCATGCGCTTATATAACCTTGTGTGGATAACAAATGGCTACAGCTATCTGATAGGGAAGTCGGAGAACTACTACCTTTTAGCTTTAGAATAAGATGGGTTCAACTTTCTTATATTCCTTTGTGTACTTTATCCCATAAATTTTAGCATTTGACTATGGTGGCATTTGGTTTGTTAACGGGATCACTACAGGGATGTGGTTCACTACGTCTTGGGATGAATATGGGTATCAGTTATCAACCCACCACATTTGATGGGCCCAATTTTATGGGTTTGAACCCAGTTCTTGAATAGCTCATTTATATGATCCTCATTCACTCATTCCCACGGCCACAATCCAAACACGCTCATTAGGGGGGAGTTTAGTTAGTATCTAGGATAATCACGGGTATGGGTCTAGAATAAGGCCAAAATGGCGGGACTGATACCAATTTATAATACCCTTATGAAACCCCCAACACTTCTACTAGGAATGTAGGAAAGGAAGATTCCATTATTTCCTTACTCCTAAACCAAACACTAATCTAATTGTCTTTATATTGTAGATACACAGTTGCCCTTTGCTAAAAAAATCAACTGCAAATCGGCTTTCAAAGTAAAATTTATATTTTATATATATAAAATTGTCATACGTACGACTACAGTACTGTTATGTAAGTGCATTTAAACATAGTAAGAAAAAGGAAAAGTTTGGTGTTATATTTGATAAAGAATCACATGGTGATCTTGAATTCGGGAAGGGTAAAAAAATAATAAATAAAAAATTAAAAAAATCCCATGGTTCAGACTTTAAAAAGACTAACCTCATTCAGGTTATTCCTTCCAGTACTAAATGCTTGTCTGAGTTTACTAATTTAATACAGTAGGATAAAGCCCAACATTACTAAGCAATTTTTTGGTTCTTTCGATTGGATGCCATAAGGCCCCTCAACCAAATGATTACTATCATTTCTTATGATCTCACAAACATATTGATCATCTAATAGTTCATTCAACCACATATGATAGAGGTGGTGCTATACTGCTATTATTAATAATTATGTGAACTTAATTTGAAGATAATTAGACAGAAATGATATGATTATGAGAGTCAAAGTAAGAGCATACATGGTCTGTGTCAACTTCTGCAATAATCTCCTTAATAGTTTTCTCATCACCCATATTGTACTTCTTCAAAGCATGCTCCAATTCTTCCACGGTTATATAACTGCATTTAGCAAAATGATCTACAAATGTAAGCATAAAATAACCAATAATTTACGTATATGGTGAAATGCTAATAATCCAATTTTATCAACATAAAATATAGTTTAAGAAGATATTCTGACCCGCTCTTGTCCTTATCAAAGTACTCAAAGGCTTTATATAAGTGGTCTTCCCTTTCCATGCGATTCAAGTGCATTGTAGCAGAAATAAATTCAATATAATCTATTGTTCCATTGCCATCAACATCGGCCTAAGAAGAAACAATGTTACCAATATATATCACTTTTCTACAACTCTACAAGTAGGTGAAAAGGGTATATATTATACATGGAATTAAAATCAGAAATTTGTAGAGTACCGCTTCCATCAATTGCCTCACTTCTGACTCAGAAAGCTTGGTCCCAAGTTTAGGAAGACCTGCTTTCAGTTCTTCATAGGTTATGGTACCGCTGTTATCTGTATCCATGGACTTGAACATCTCTTTCAACCCAATAATCTCTTCTTCAAAAAGATTTTCTGCAATTACCTAACTCACAAGAGTGGAAGGCTAAATCAGAAAGTGGTGCCAAGTTCGACCCATTTATTTATGAGTGGGTTGATTCGCATTATGGTTTATCTCCAACCAGTCAACGAACTTTGGACCAGTAGGTCAAATGGATCGCAAGTCCCCAAAAGTGTAAAGAAGGTGATGAACTTTGACCAATTTATTTTTGGGACACACTTTATTTGCATTCACAAAAGGCTCAAACTTTTAATAAGAAAATCTTCTAAGTTAACCTGTTTTCTATAGCCACTTCCGAAAAGTTCAACACTGCCAACATTACCAACATGTCAGCTGCCACATCATCCTTTTCGACAAGGTAACATGGGTGAGAAAAATTGTGATGACCCAAAACAGAAATAAGATTAAAGTTGTATCCCTAGTTTATATCATTTTTAATACATAATACCTCCAACATCATTTTATAGAAAGAAGTAAAAAATTTAGAAAATTAGTGTCGAGGATCAACCCAACCGGCCATTGCAAAAAATTACCCACTTTGACCAGAGCACAACCCGCCCCTTTTTCCACTTTTAATCAGAATAGTAGACATCTACAAAGGAAGATGATAGAAAGGAACAAGAAAACAAAATTGAAAAGAATAAAAAATGGAGTTAAGAAGATAATGTTACCTTGAGAGCTACTTTTTTAAGTTTGTTCATTGCACGGAATTGTTTCATTCTTGTAAGCACAGCAATGTCAATTGGCTTATCTGGTGCATCACCATCTTCTCTCATCCATGGATGATCTACATTACAATTAGGTATAAAACATAAGGATCTAAGACAAACTCACCTGACTAGAACAATATTGTTTCGTACTTTATTACAAAACTGGGCTTGTGTGCACCTAATTCATAAATCTAATGTATTTAACAAGATTTAAAACTTACTTAAAACTTCAACCGCCGTAAGCCTTGCCTTAGGATCAGACTGTAGCATCTTCTTGACAAGATCTTTAGCACTGCTTGATATGCTTGGCCAAGGATCAGACACAAAATCAAGATTTCCACGTAATACCGCATCAAAAATGCTCTGCTCAGTTTCTGTAGAATAAAGAATACTATAACCTTAAACCTTGAACAAGACATGTTACAATTGTTGTCTTTATGAAGCAGAGGAAGATTCATTCTATGATGACAACCTCATTAAAAATAAATCTAAAAGGCATATACCTCCCCAGAATGGTGGGACACCACTGAGTAAAATATATAGGATTACACCGGCACTCCAAATATCAGCCTCAGCACCATAATGCCTGCGCAAAACTTCAGGAGCCACATAATATGCACTTCCAACAAGGTCTTTGAATACATCTCCTGCACCGTCAAGTAACTTTAAGTTCAAAACACAGTGTATGTGAGCTCACTAAAACCTGAGACACTCCAACACATGCAAAGATAAGATGCCGTTGAACCATATGAACACAAAATAACCTATACAAAACTAATATCTTTCTAACCCTAGATGCTTGTTAGGTAGTCAGTCATATGTTATATGCTGAACACAAATAAGCATGTGAGCTGCACGTACTAAGCCAAGAACACACATAACCAACTTTCCCGCCCTTTTTAGCATTTAAATACCCGTTCATCTTTTCATTTTCTCATTCATTCAACTTGTAATTTTCTCTCTTCTCTCTTGTAAACACTTACAATTCATCTATCATATAACAAATCCCATTGATCTCAATTTCGTGTTTCCTCTTCTCACTTGGAACACCTAACTGTGATCAAATATCTTTTACATTTCTGTTATAAATACTTAAGCTCATTACATTTGGCATCAGAGCTCGATCTTGGCAACAAGATTCTGTTCCAATTCAGTTACAAGTCTGTTATAACAGTCAAAATCAATCTGTTAAATTTTCGGATTCCCAATCACAAATATGTCATTGATTGTTCTTATTCCATTTCTCAATCACACATACGTTCACTGAGTCTTGTTATTCTACTAACCAACTATAATGGTTAACATTAGAGGGTTGTTAATCTTTCAACAATTTGCTACTGGTGAGATCTATAGAATAGCGGGTGGTGAAGGAACAAGTAACAGAGGAGGAGGAACAGGGTCACAATATGGGAGGTTAACAAAGCTTGAATTACCCAAGTTTCATGGTGAAGATGTGCAGGGGTGGTTGTATAGGGTAAATCAGTTCTTCTTGCTTGATTCTATTGCTGATAATCAGAAAGTAAGGTTAGTCTCCATCCATATGTTTGATAAAGCACTTAATTGGCATAAGCAATTCATTAAGAGACATGGTGAAAAAGTTGAATGGTCTTTGTATGAGAAAGAGGTGCAAAAACGTTTTGATTCCGTGTTTGAGGACCCAATGGTAGAGTTAAAGAATTTGAAACAAGTTAGTAGTGTACCAAGACCAGTTTGAATCACTAATGAATAAGGTGGATTTGAGCGAGTCTTATGCTGTGAGTCTGTTTATAGGAGGATTGAAAGATGAAATTGGTATGGCAGTTAGGATGTTTAAGCCAAACACCCTAGCAGATATGTATTGCCTAGCCAAAATGCAAGAAGCAACTATTTTAGTCACAAAAGGTAGATCAGTGCCTTTGTTGCCCACACCTAAGTCTGCTTATGCTAATACAAGCACATATGTCAATAGGAATATGTCTTATCCACCCAAAAGTACCACTACTACTCTAGCCTTGCCTGCACCACAAAACACTGTCACTAGACCTTCATTTGTACCAAATAATAGCTGACAAAAGAGCTAAGAACCTATGCTTCTATTGTGATCAACAATTGTTCTCTTTAGAAATTTGTGCTGAGGAGTGTGAGATAGGAGATTGTGACACAGAGGAGCAGATGATGCACAATTTTGGAGAAACTTTTATTGAGGAACCCAAATTTCATTACATGCCTTAACTGGAGAAAGTACTTACAAGACAATGAGGGTGAAAGCTTATGTTGGAAAACGCACAGTGCACTCTTTAGTTGATTCTGGTAGTACACACACATTTTTGGATCTCAAAACTACCAAAAAGTTAAGCTGCAGGCTTAAAACAATACGTCCCATGGAAGTCTCAGTAGCTAATGGCTAAGTCATCAATAGCTTGTTTCAATGTAAGGACTTTAAATGGACTTTAAAAGGTGTGGAATTTGTGTCTGATGTGCTCATTTTACCACTGGGAGGGTGTGAAATGGTGTTGGGAGTGCAATGGTTGTCCACTTTAGGTAGCATTAAGTGGGACTTCAAGGAGTTGGTGATGAATTTTGTGGGAAAAAAACAAGAAAAGATGTTGGGAGTTGCGGGGCAAGGCCAATGCCCAAGTGTTGTGTGTTTACCCAAACACCCTGTTCAACCTAAGTCCCACACCAAATGAACCAGCTATACCACAACTCACTACTCTTTTGAAAGACTATCAAGATGTATTTGAAATGCCCACCTCTTTACCACCAAAAAGAACACATGACCACACTATTCCACTACTACCAAACACACCACCTATTAACATCAGACCTTACAAACACCCACCAAACCAAAAAGATGCCATAGATGCAATGGTCAAGGAATTGATGGAGTCTGGAGTTATTAGAAATAGTCAAAGCCCCTATTCTTCTCCTATTGTCATGGTAAAAAAGAAGGATGACACATGGAGGATGTGTGTTGACTATAGGCAACTCAATAAGCACACTGTCAAGGACAAATTTCCAATACCAGTTATTGAAGAGCTAATAGATGAATTGAGTAGGGCATAGTTCTTTACTTCTTTTCTAAATTGGATTTGAGATGAGGGTATGATGACAATGGAAAGACAGCATTCAGGACACATGAGGGACTATGAGTTCTTGGTGATGCCATTTGGGCTAACCAACGCACCTTCCACATTTCAGTCACTCACGAACACTGTTTTCAAGCCTTATTTGAGAAAGTTTACACTAGTCTTTTTTTATGATATACTGGTGTATAGTGCAACTCTGGAAGAACATTGGCAGCACTTGAAAGCAGTCCTGCAAGTTATGAAGGAAAATTCTCTATGTCAGTAAATGTACTTTTGCTGTCAAACAAGTGGAGTATGTGGGTCACATCATCTCAGCAAAAAGGAGTGTTAACAGAACCTTCCAAGATAGAAGCTATGCAAAGATGGCCAACTCCAACCAATGTGAAACATTTGAGAGGCTTTTTTGGGACTTACAAGCTATTATAGAAGGTTTATCAAAGACTATGCAGTTATTAGTATACTGATACGAACCGGATCGATGAAGAGATAAAAGAAGAAAATAAGAAGATAGATGGTTTATTTTAATGAGATAAACCGACCCCCAATGGAAGCAGTACCGGCAAGACCCATTAGAAGGGACTTCTGGAAGCAACCTACTAAGCTTGGTCTTGTATACAAACACACAACTGGTCTAGGCTCAGTCCATAATTAGCAACCAGGCTTTAGCCTTAAACTAGCTCCGGTCCTAATTAGTTTAACAAAATTCCAAGACCAAATAAGGATCACTGAGCGTAACTGGTACATATCTGGCTCGGGCTTTTTTTGGACCAGACCCAGGTCTATAGGCTTTGTCTCTTAGACTTGATATATCTTATGCCATAAAAAGGCTCAGCTTTAGTCAGCTAACAGCACATTCAATTAACAGCGTTAATGGCCCAAATGGTGGTACATATATAACAATCCTTGGCCAAAACCTGGTATCTAAGATGTATGCTATTGCTATACCTGGTATAGTACACACGAGTGTTTTATCTGTAACAATAATAGAGACCAACCTATTGTACAAACACTTCAGACAGTCTATAGATCTCAAACAATGCATGAAGCATTTATATAGATAATCAGTTGAAAATCTCGATCACTGTAAGGGGAAAAGAAATTGTACTGCATGTTTAATACATGTAGAAAACATGAACTAGCAATCTTTCTAGACACCAGATAAACGTTCAACAAAGCGATTCTTGTGGTTCAGATCTGCAAGTCTGTGGTCCATGTTCCTTGTACACTTGGGTGTTTGGTAACATGTCTAGTCTTGAGCTTCACCACCTTTCTTCCTAGTGAATTCCTAAGCCTGGTGGCACAAAGCAGTACCTCTTCTGGAGTCAAGTTCATAACAGATACAACCCGTTCGTTCTTGTTCTCTGCATGAAGCATTTATAGTTTAAAATTATGTATCCCTGATTCAGATATTACTGTAATGCAGCTTTATTATTGCTGCTTAAAGAAAACATTAGTTAACAAAACAAAACAAATGGCAAGAAGGAGAGTAATTCATAAAGAGTCTTACGATATAGTCCCTTCAAAAATGGATGTTGGCCACGGTTAAGCTCAGTAACCACCTCTAACTGAGGATTGCTTTCCTTAAATGACGGCAATTCAGATTCCATGAATGCTCTACACATTGCATACATAGCTGTTAGCACCTTAATGATGTGAAATTCAAACTAAGTGTTATGCCAATTCTTTTTTGGGTAAAGGGCCTTCCACCCGGTAAAATAAATGAGTTGAAGCAAACTGGTAGTTGACCAAGATTTTAGCAGCGCATTACTCTGTATATCTTAAGCTTCTAATTCAACGCAAACTGACAAATGAGTAGAATGACCCAGAATTATATATGTTGATTCTTTATTTGAGACTAGCACTTCTTTCTAATATTCTAATAATTATTACTGTATTAGGAAACATGCATCACGAGTTCAACCATGGAATCTGAATTTGTGGCCTTAGCTGCTGCTGGTAAAGAAGCTGAATGGTTGAAAAACTTGCTTCTTGAGATTCCATTGTGGCCTAAACCTATAGCACCTATTTCTATCCGTTGTGATAGTGCTGCTACATTGGCAAAGGCTTATAGCCAAATGTACAATGGGAAGTCTAGACACTTAGGTGTCAGGCATAGCATGATTCGTGAACTTATCATGAATGGGGTGGTATCTATAGAGTTTGTTAGATCTCAACAGAACTTAGCTGATCATTTGACAAAGGGTTTGGCTAGAGACTTGGTTTTTAAGTCTGCTAAAGGGATGGGTTTAAGTCCACCTTAGTCACTGAATGTAAAGACACCCAACTCCCTCCTGAGGAAACTTTGGAGCTGAGTTCAATGAGGAAAGCTGAACATTTAGTGGACTGGAGCACTGTTTTATTTTCATCCCAAGGTTGTGCTCAGAACCTGCTGGAAAGGAGGATGAAGTCTTCACTTCTTAATGGTTAATTTTCTTTGAAAAAGTGCTTTGCAGGGGCATGATTAAAAGATGAACCACCTATGTAAATGTTGAAGTTTTGCCGCTTCAGGAAGCTTTAGGACTTTTAGCTTTTACAACATTTATGAATTGGATATGGACACATGGCTTGTATAGTGTCAAGAGTATTTTAGTGTTTGAAAATGTATGTGTATTTTATATTCAGGTATTCAAATGGGTTGAAGGGTTCAATTCTTAGAACACCCTGATTCTCGCATATTTGAACTTGTAAGGTACTAAGATGAGAATTCAATCTTCAAGATATTTTCATTTATGCATATATTTTGTTTTGTGTTTAATTTTTCATGCAAAGGAAGTGAGCTTTTAAGTGATAGCTATGTTTTTTATACATATTTTGTATATTTTAAGGGCTTATATGTAAATACGCTTGGTGTAAATACTTATTTATGAATGTTCGAGCTTTTCGAGCCGAACTCAAATCTTATGATACATTTCAATTTTAGTTGGTTTAAAAAACACATCATTACAAATAAATCGAGCTTTCCGAGCCGAGCTCGAGCTTTAGTCATGAAGGCTCATCGAGTTATCGAGCCGAGCTCGAGCCAAACATATTATTGTCGAGTCGAGCTCTGCCAAAGTTCAACTCGTAAACGCCCCTAGTTCTACCCATTGTTCAAAGTCAACTGACACTTAAAAAAGAGTGACTGGATCCTCGATGATCTAAGGTATTCACTAGAGGGGCAATAAGATATAAAGTGGGGTACTAATCCGCATAAAGGATCTTGTGTGGGAACTGTTCGAGGCTATTCAACAACAGTACCCATAGTTTCACCTCGAGTATAAAGTGATTGTTTGAGAGGGCTGTTAATTATTTGGGCCAAAGCTATGGCAAGGTGTAAGAGCGTGTCAAAGTAAGCCAGGGGGTCTGGGTATCTTTGCAATTAACTATTAAGTTAACTAGGGTAAAGGGTTGTTTAAGATTATATGTATTAACTATTAAGTTAACTTTTGATAGTCAACATCCATTTAAGATACATATATACGTACAGATATATATACTTTGTTGGGGGCCTGGTTTTATATCTTCAACAATTTGAAGTCTTGGACTTCGGGAGAGCCTGCAACTCACATGCAGGAACAATTGTGGTGTACTTCTCTATTTATCAATAAAGTTTCCAGTTTTTCGCATCAAATCATTATCATTTCATTTAGTCACAAATTTGGGTAAAGATGTTACGCAAACAATATCCGGCACATTGCTATTGGGAGTCATGCGCCAACGCATTAAGCATTTATGAGGTATAGCTACTTTATCATGGAAACAAAATTGATAAACAAAGAAATACACAACAATTGCTCCTGCGATTTGAGATATAGGCTCTCCTAAAGTCTAATACTCATATTTTTTATGACATGTAACCACGAGCTCTAGTAACCTACAAATACTTAACTTGTTTAGCAAGATTCTTGGCCGACAAATTATTATAGTTAAAATAAATTGGCTGACGAAAATAATAAACGACCTTTATCCTTCATAAGAACTGCAAAAATACCTGGACCTCCCTTCAATTGGTGCTGGTACACCTTTGCATAGCATTGGTTTGTATTATATTCCCTTTGTGGGTTGCCCCAATTAAGGAGTTCTCAGATCAAAGATGTCAAAGAATTATTTGATACTTGTCAAGGGTGAGGATGTTGGAAAATTTAGTACACTTGAGGGATGAGTTTACACCTGGTAATGGGTTTGGAGGTATGGAGTATACACCCATCAGGTCAATGAACACCCTGACTCATGATTATGTGGTTTGGTGTGAAGCTGCTAAGTATAAATGACAATGCTGCTGATGCAGTTGATTCTGCTGCTAGCATTATCTGTTCCTGCTGCTAGCATTGTCATTTCTGCTGCTAGCTTCATTGCTGCTGCTAGCTTCATTGCTGCTGCTAGTTTAAGCTGTTCCTGCTGGTAGCCTTATGGTTCCTGCTGGTAAGCTTGTTTCTGCTGGAGAGCTTGTTCCTGCTGGTAACCTTATGGTTCCTGCCGATAAGCTCGTTCCTGCTGATCGTATGATAACCACTGATTCCTACTATTATGGAAACTACTATGGATAATTAATGGGCCGTTAATTATTCATAATTCCATAGGCTAGGGTTTTGAGTAGACTCTATTATAAATAGAGATCATCACATGGCATGAAGTACACGACATACAAAACCCTAAACACTAAAATACGATCGGTTCTTGATCTGTGCCTAGAACAAGAACATCACTTGGTTTTATCCCATAGAGATATTCGTGCAACCCAGGCATAGGGTCGAATAGTTTCTATTGGAAAGTGATACCACGACTTCAAGTGAATATCCGGTACCTTGATTGATTATCTTTACCCTGTTACTGGGAGCACAACGACACACTAAACCAACAATCAATAGAAACTATTTAGTGATAATCAATGGCGGCTGCTATGAGACAAATAGCTGCTAACTTTTCCAAGCTGGAAAAGTTTGAAGGTGTGGATTTCAGACGATGGCAGAAGAAGATGAAGTTCTTGTTGACAAGCATGAATGTGGCGTATGTTCTCACCACTCCGATTCCTGAGGATCATGGAGACAATGCTACCATGGAACAGATGAGGGCCAGAAGCAAGTGGGAGAACGATGACTATATCTGCAGAGGTTTAATCCTCAATGGTATGTCTGATACTCTTTTTGATATATATCAAAATGTTGAATCTTCTCAAAAACTGTGGGATTCCTTGGAAGCCAAATATATGGCTGAGGATGCATCAAGTAAGAAGTTTCTTGTAAGTAATTTTAACAATTACAAAATGGTCGATTCTAGACCGGTCATGGACCAATACAATGAACTTCTTAGTATACTTGGTCGTTTCACTCAACACAAGATGAACATGGATGAGGCTATTTCAGTCTCTTGTATCATCGATAAACTACCTCCTTCTTGGAAAGATTTCAAGCATATGCTTAAGCATAAGAAGGAGGAGTTAACTCTTACTGAGTTGGGCAATCATTTGCGCATTGAGGAATCACTCAAGGCACATGAAATTGACAAGCCAAAGAGCAGCACTGCTGCTGGTCCATCAGTTGTCAATATGGTGGAGCATAACAACTCCACCAGGTACAATGACAACAAGGGCAAGCGTAAGCATCAGGATAACACCAAAACTGATCCTAACAAGAAGTCTAAGGCTACTTGTTGGAAGTGTGGTAAAACTGGACACTTCAGGAAGGATTGTAAAGGTGGAAAGATTGGCAATAAGACCAATGGATCAGGCACAAGTGGGAATGGTAACTCCAATTCCCTGAAAGGTCAGAATATATTTAATAAGTTCTTTTGGATTTATTATGTTACATATATATCTGAATTATACTTTGTGCAGGATGATGATGTTGCGTGGTGGGTTGACTCTGGAGCAACAGTCCATGTGTGTAAAGATAGAAGCTGGTTCAAGACCTACGAGTCAATGAATGATGGTTCTATTCTTCATATGGGAAATGAGTCAACAGCCCTGGTGCATGGAAGAGGAAGTGTTGAGTTGAAGTTTAGTTCTGGAAAGATTATTACTTTGTTGAATGTTTTACATGTTCCTGATATTAGGAAAAACTTGGTTTCTAGTAGTATTTTGAATAATTGTGGTTATAAACAAGTAATTGAATCTAATAAATTTGTTTTGTCTAAAAATGGTGTATTTATTGGATTTGGTTATTTATGCAATCATATGTTTAGGCTTAATATTGTTCATGATGTGATTGAATCTGCTTGTATGTTGTCATCTAAACTATATGATTCAACCCTTTGGCATGCTAGACTTGGCCATGTACACTTTAAACGTATGCAAGATATGTCTAAGGATGGGTTAATCCCAGCATTTGACATGGACACTAATAGGTGTAACACTTGTATGATGAACAAGATAACTAAGAAACCATTTAAAGATGTAAAACGTGAATTTGTGATATTGGAACTAATACATAGTGACTTATGTGATCTACATGCTACTCCCTCTTTGGGGAATAAGAAATACTTTGTTACTTTTATTGATGATGCTTCTAGGTATTGCTATGTTTATTTATTGCATACTAAGGATGAAGCATTAGATAAATTTAAAGTATTTAAGACTGAAGTTGAATTGCAACAAGAGTCCCTGATCAAGAGATTAAGGACTGATAGGGGAGGTGAGTACATGGATACTCTATATTTCCAGTCTGTTGGTATAATCCATGAAACGACTGCCCCCTATACTCCTCAGCAAAATGGAATTTCTGAAAGGAAAAACCGAGTGCTAAAGGAGATGGTTAATTCCATGTTGTCCTATTCAGGACTGAGTCAAGGGTTCTGGGGTGAAGCTATGTTGACAGCTTGCTATTTGCTAAATAGGGTTCCCAACAAAAGGAACAAAACAACCCCTTATGAACTCTGGACTAAAAGGAAACCCAACCTGAATTATCTCAAGGTTTGGGGTTGTAGGGCAGTTGTAAGACTCCCTGATCCAAAGTATAAAACTTTGGGTGAAAGAGGCATTGAATGCATCTTTGTTGGATATGCTGAGCATTCCAAGGCTTATAGGTTTTATGTTATTGAACCTAATGAGTCTGTCTCTATTAACTCTATAATAGAATCAAGGGATGCAATCTTTGATGAGAATAGATTCTCATCAGTCCCTAGACCAAGTCAGAGGATTCCTAATGGAACCAATGATGTTGGTGTATCAGAAATCTCTGATGAGGTCCCTGATGAGGTTGTGGAACAACAACCTGAACCTGAGCTCAGAAGGAGCACAAGGGTGAGGACTCCAAAAACATTTGGACCTGAATTTCAATTGTACTTGATTGAAGGAACAAGGGATGAGGTCTCTGACCAACACTCCTATTGCTTTAATGTTGAGGATGATCCCAAAACATTTGATGAAGCAATGAAGTCCCAAGATGTTAGTTTCTGGAAAGAAGCAATAAATGATGAAATAGATTTCATCATGGGCAACAACACTTGGGTGTTGGCTAATCTACCACCTGGTTGCAAGCCTTTAATTAGGCTGCAAATGGATTTTCAAGAAGAAAATGAGGGTAGATGGAACTATTGAAAAGTTCAAAGCAAGATTAGTCATTCAAGGCTTTAAACAAAAGGAAGGAATAGACTACTTTGATACTTATGCCCCTGTGGCTCGTATCAGTACCATAAGATTGCTGATTGCTATGGCATCTATTCACAATCTGATTATACATCAGATGGATGTGAAGACAGCATTCTTGAATGGTGAATTGGATGAGGAGGTTTATATGAACCAACCTCAGGGCTTCATCATGCCTGGCAATGAAAACAAGGTGTGCAAACTGATTAAGTCCTTGTATGGACTAAAACAGGCACCTAAGCAATGGCATCAAAAGTTTGATGAAGTGGTTTTGTCTAGTGGTTATTCACTTAACCAGTCTGACAAATGTGTATATAGCAAATTTGATGAATCTGGTAAAGGAGTCATCATTTGTCTATATGTTGATGACATGTTGATCTTTGGCACTGACCAAAATCAAGTGGACCTAACAAAGGAATTTTTGTCATCAAGGTTCTCCATGAAGGATATGGGGGAGGCTGATGTTATCCTTGGTATAAGGATTAAACATGAAAGTAACAAAATTTCCATCTCTCAGTCTCATATTGAGAAGGTGTTGAGGAAATTTAATTACTTTGATTGTACTCCAGTGAGTACTCCTATGGATACAAGTGAGAAGCTCATGCCTAATAAAGGCAAAGCTGTATCTCAACTTGAGTATTCTAGGGTAATTGGCTGCTTAATGTATGCCATGACTTGTACTAGACCTGATATTGCATTTGCTGTGGGAAAATTGAGCAGGTATACTAGTAATCCTAGTGCTCATCATTGGCAAGCAATTCAGAGGGTACTGAAGTATTTGAAGAGAACTATGGATTATAGTCTCTCATATACTGGTTATCCTTCTGTACTAGAAGGGTACACTGATGCAAGTTGGATCAGTAACACTGAGGACAATTCATCTACTAGTGGCTGGGTATTCCTACTTGGTGGAGGTGCAATTTCTTGGGCATCCAAGAAGCAAACATGCATCACGAGTTCAACCATGGAATCTGAATTTGTGGCCTTAGCTGCTGCTGGTAAAGAAGCTGAATGGTTGAAAAACTTGCTTCTTGAGATTCCATTGTGGCCTAAACCTATAGCACCTATTTCTATCCGTTGTGATAGTGCTGCTACATTGGCAAAGGCTTATAGCCAAATGTACAATGGGAAGTCTAGACACTTAGGTGTCAGGCATAGCATGATTCGTGAACTTATCATGAATGGGGTGGTATCTATAGAGTTTGTTAGATCTCAACAGAACTTAGCTGATCACTTGACGAAGGGTTTGGCTAGAGACTTGGTTTTTAAGTCTACTAAAGGGATGGGTTTAAGTCCACCTTAGTCACTGAATGTAAAGACACCCAACTCCCTCCTGAGGAAACTTTGGAGCTGAGTTCAATGAGGAAAGCTGAACATTTAGTGGACTGGAGCACTGTTTTATTTTCATCCCAAGGTTGTGCTCAGAACCTGCTGGAAAGGAGGATGAAGTCTTCATTCTTAATGGTTAATTTTCTTTGAAAAAGTGCTTTGCAGGGGCATGATTAAAAGATGAACCACCTATGTAAATGTTGAAGTTTTGCCGCTTCAGGAAGCTTTAGGACTTTTAGCTTTTACAACATTTATTAATTGGATATGGACACATGGCTTGTATAGTGTCAAGAGTATTTTAGTGTTTGAAAATGTATGTGTATTTTATATTCAGGTATTCAAATGGGTTGAAGGGTTCAATTCTTAGAACACCCTGATTCTCGAATATTTGAACTTGTAAGGTACTAAGATGAGAATTCAATCTTCAAGATATTTTCATTTATGCATATATTTTGTTTTGTGTTTAATTTTTCATGCAAAGGAAGTGAACTAAATTTGGGGAGGATTGTTGGAAAATTTAGTACACTTGAGGGATGAGTTTACACCTGGTAATGGGTTTGGAGGTATGGAGTATACACCCATCAGGTCAATGAACACCCTGACTCATGATTATGTGGTTTGGTGTGAAGCTGCTAAGTATAAATGACAATGCTGCTGATGCAGTTGATTCTGCTGCTAGCATTATCTGTTCCTGCTGCTAGCATTGTCATTTCTGCTGCTAGCTTCATTGCTGCTGCTAGCTTCATTGCTGCTGCTAGTTTAAGCTGTTCCTGCTGGTAGCCTTATGGTTCCTGCTGGTAAGCTTGTTTCTGCTGGAGAGCTTGTTCCTGCTGGTAACCTTATGGTTCCTGCCGATAAGCTCGTTCCTGCTGATCGTATGATAACCACTGATTCCTACTATTATGGAAACTACTATGGATAATTAATGGGCCGTTAATTATTCATAATTCCATGGGCTAGGGTTTTGAGTAGACTCTATTATAAATAGAGATCATCACATGGCATGAAGTACACGACATACAAAACCCTAAACACTAAAATACGATCGGTTCTTGATCTGTGCCTAGAACAAGAACATCACTTGGTTTTATCCCATAGAGATATTCGTGCAACCCAGGCATAGGGTCGAATAGTTTCTATTGGAAAGTGATACCACGACTTCAAGTGAATATCTGGTACCTTGATTGATTATCTTTACCCTGTTACTGGGAGCACAACGACACCACTAAACCAACAGAGGATTGATTCTAAATTCAAAAGAGTGCAAACCATGTTGCATATAGTTCCAAGTTATAAGGAACCTTTCATTATTGGTTTAACCGTGTTGAAGAAAGAGGGGGGATGCTTGATAAGATGGGCATAAAATCCGTAGTGTTGTGATTGCTGAAAATCATTGTGGAAAACACATATCACGATCAACACATGATAAAACAAGTAGCTGTTGTGATTACTATTACACATAGCCTATAAATTTTTAACGTTAAACTACTCAAGATCACCATGACTAAACAAAAGGCATGGCATATATAAATAAGAATAGAAAAAGCAAATAAGCTCTAATAAGCTGATGAATAGTACCTTGGTTGACTTTCTTTGACTTTTTTGGAATTCTTGGATTAGGACTGAGTTGATTATTATAAGCTAACAAGAAGCTATAATGAGCTTATATGAGCTTATATAAACAGTAATGAGGCTTGAAATTGATTCTTAACGACTAATATTAAACTATTCGAATTATGAAAAACTTGAATTTTTATTAATAATGAAAATGAGTACAAGCAAGAGTTATATAAACAGTAATGAGGCTTGTAATTGATTCTTAACAACTAATTTTAGATAAAAACAGGGAGTTATACTATTTAGCTGATTGAAATCATGAAGCTGCTTCAACTGGATCTTCTTCTCCGGCAAAAACTAAGTCATTATTGTCCACAACGGTTCCATCAAAACCACCTCTAACCAATTCAATATCCAATTCAATATCCATGGCATCTCAAGATCTTCTTCAAAAAGAATACAACGATTTGCGAATGTCATACAATACCTTAAAAGCAAAGTTTGATGTTCTCAATCGATCAAAAGGCAACTCTCCTGTTTCAAACAAGTCTCCACATGAAGTGAGTGTTTCAAAGAAGGTTTACACGGGTGAATCTTCAAAACCATTTTCGAAAAAGTTTTCTCAGTTTACAACCTATTCTTTGCAAAAAGGAAGGAAGTTTTCGAAGAAACCAAGATTTTATGAAACACTTACTCCTCAAAAGCTTTCAAGGTCAAATATGTCTCATGAAGAGACTCCAAGATTTCAAACTCCAAAATCTCGCTTTACACGGGTGAAGCAAGTGTGGAAACCAAAGCAAAGTCCTTCAAACTCTGAAATGCTTCCGCTACAACACAAAAATGACTCTACTTTGAAAAAGTGTTTTAAATCACCATTAATTTCGCGAGCGTTATTTCAAAATGAAAAACCGGTTTTCAGTCCTCGTTGGAATTCAACTTCTATGAATTAGATTGACACAACTTACAAATGGATTGCAAAACATGCTAAACCCGTTGGTGCAGTGCTCAAATGGGTTACAAAGGTTGTTGTCTAATCTGGTCTCAATGGCTTCTAATCATATCAGATTAGGACCCACGCTTAACTCAATGGCTTCTGGACACATCAGTTCAGGACCCTAGCTTCAAAGAAAGGAAAGTGCTTCATCAAAAAATTTCGAGCACTTATCCTAAAAATCAATGGCTTGTAAGTATTTCAGCTTACAACCCGGGCTTCAAAGTTTTGGCTTATGCACACATAACAGTGCATAACCCATTTTTCAAAGAAAGGACCCTGTTGTACACTTTATTGCAACAATCCTAAAAGATAAGAAGTTTTAATGCAAAGTTTTTCAATCTAAACTTCTTAATCTTAAGCAAAATTTTATTCAAAATTTCATCAAAAGGTTTTTCAAATCTTTTTCAAAAATTTTGCTTAAGATTTCAAATTGTTACTCCCCACTTGCTCCAAAGTTTACAAAAATGTCACAACCAATGCAAGTGTTGAGGGGGGGGGGGTATTCAGAAACAATTTTGTTCCAAAAAGTTCATGCAAAACCGTTTCTCCCTATTTAGCTTTCTAAACAATGATTTTAATCAAACGGTATCAAAAATACCATCGAATTGCTATTTTTGAGGGGGAGAAATGTGATGAAAATGTGATCGTAGTTGAATCTCAAAAGAGCTCGACTCAGAAAGTACCATTGAATTGACGAAGCTTAAATGTCAGTAATCGAAAAGAGTTTTTGATGAAGCGAAAAGTGTACCGCTTTTAAGGGGTCATTTAAGCCTTAAATCGTATTTATTTGATCAAATATTGCCCTAAATCGTTCCTTTTGTCATTTTAGGTACTTTTGAGGAGAAATCTGGAAAAGGAGGCATTTTGGACGTTTTTGGAGCATAAAGTGAAGAAAACGGCAAAGTCTCAAGAATCGGCTGAAAGTCACCTTTGACGGCGTCACATTTAACCCCAGACGGCGTCATGCCTTGGCAAGAAAAGTTGGACGTGAAATTTACTCATGACGGGCCAGTGAAAATAGCATGTGAATTCTGACGGCGTCACGCTTTAACTTGATCAAGGGCGTCACGACTTAAATCATAAGGGGACGGCGTCACGTTCATGGTTCGACGGCGTCAAGCCTTGATAAGCCAGAATGGATTTTTGAAGAGCTAAAGAGGGACGGCGTCAAGAAGGTCACCCGGGAACCCTAAAAGCGGCGAGGTGACGGCGTCACACTCCATAAGGTGACGCCGTCAGATCCAAAAATCTATATATAGTTTTCTAATTTTTTGTCATTAGGGAGAGCTTAGTGTGTGGAATTTTGGGAGAAAACCCTAAGACGATTTTAGCTACTTTTTCAGGGCTTTTTGCCTTGAGATCTTCCATGTTTCATTGAAAGATAAGTTATCAATTAATCATTCAATATGTCTATGTGTTGTTTGATTCTATCTTATTCTTGTCTTTTGTTTAACATGTTAGGCTAAATTTATCTTGTGTTTGCTTAGATCTAATGAAACCTAGCTATTGATTATTGGTTGTTAGTGTGTTATTAGTTGTATTGGATGATTGTTTATCTATGTTAGGCTTAAGAAAACTGGCTAACTTCCTATTCGGTAACTTGCTTGAACGTCTTAAGAAACATGAACCAAATGCGTACTAAAGGTTTTTATGGTTGTATTTAATGCACAAGCGAATTCTAGTGATCCCATGTTAGGAGCTTCCTAGCCGGCTCGACATAGGAGTGAAGTAGGAGCTTGTAGAGTTGGGGAAGTAAGTACGCCACCCCACGAATGGTATTAAGGAATACACCCGTCATCCACGCGACTAATACACACTAATTAACCGGTAAAAGATAGTTAGGGAGTAAGGAAATCTAAGTAAACACATTTCTCTACACATAAGTTTCTCACCACATTTTATTTTCAGTTATTTAATTTTATTGCATTCGTAGTAATTTGGGTTAGTTGACTAGCAACTAATTCCGCCCACTCTTTCAAACCCGAGATTTTACTTGCTTTCATAAAAACTATAAAAACATAAAAAGAATCTTCCTCAACCCTTAGACCTAGTTAGAGTAGCCTTTCATACCTAACGAACACTATTCCCTGTGGAGAACGATCAATCCCCCGTACTTACCACTACACTATACTACATCGGTCAGGTACACTGCCTGGTGGGGTTGTAAGCCTCTTGAGATCCCTCGAGAGGTAAAACCTGTTGTAAGGTTACAAAACCACGCATCAAGTTTTTGGCGCCGCTGCCGGGGAATAGTTATTGTTTAGGTTGAATTTTATTTCTATTAGGTCTACTCACTAGATTCCTTTCTAGTGAGATTTTTTGTTTTATTTTTCTAGGTTTTCTTTAGTCTATCTATTTTCTTCGTGTCTTTGTTCGTAACCATACCATCCGACATCATGGAAGATGGTAATATCCTTAACCACAACAACCCACCACCACAACAACCACCACCACCTCCTAGAGCCCGTACTTTAGGAGAGTATTCCCGTCCTAGCCACCATGGCTATCGAAACACCATTGAGCTCACTCAAGGAGCCAATATCACACCCTTGCGATCCGACACCATCCGGTTGGTGCAAAGCGGATGCGCATTCCATGGACTTCGTTCTGAAGATCCTAATCAACATCTCAAGGACTTTCTTAAAATCGTTGATTCTATAGACCTTGATGTTGCCACTCGAGAGACGACCCGATTGCGTCTCTTCCAATTCTCTTTGCGGGACCAAGCTAGTCAGTGGCTAGAACGTCAACCCGCAGGATCCATCACCTCTTGGGATGATCTCACCACTCGTTTCCTTGCTCAGTTTTTTCCACCGGGAAGAACTACCAAGCTAAGGAATGATATCTTGATGTTCCAACAACGTCAAGGCGAAACTCTCTACGAGGCATGGACTCGATTCAAGGACTTACTCCAAAAAGTCCCCCACCATGGCATAGAACTTTGGCTCCAAGTCCAAATCTTCTATGACCATATCAATCTCTCCACGAGGCAAACCATTGACCAATCGGCCGGTGGCAAGCTACGTGATCTAAGTGCGGAACAATCATGGGCTCTCCTAGAGGATCTTGCTCTTTATGACAACGAAAGTTGGAGTGATCCCCGTGATTTGAATAAAACGGTCAAGGCAATATCTTTGCCTTCTAACAATTCAAGCACTTCTGACCGTAGGATCATAGAACTTGAAGACCAAGTCAAGTTTCTCATGAAATCTTACGAGGCTCCTAAACCTTCAAGCCAAGTGAACAAAATCACTTCTTCATGTGAATTATGTAGTGGTCCCCACGACACTCGTGATTGCATGGAACTCCCCGAACAAGCTTTTGTGGACTACGCATCCTCGCGTACCGACGAAGCGGGAGACAAGTGGTACACTTTCAAACCCGAGCCAAACCATTACGGTGATTCATACAACCCCTCATGGAAAAATCACCCGAACCCTAGGTGGAAACAAAACCAAAACTCACAACAAACCAATTCTTCCAACCCACCTAATCGTTTCCAATCAAGCGGTTCCAACTCGAACCGTACTTTCAACAACAATCCTTCCGGCAATGGTAGTACCAATAACTTTGAAGGATTGAGTTCCCAGTTTATGGCATCTCAAGAAGCTCGGATAGCTAGATTCGAGACCGAATTCAATCAACAACAAACAGAGATGACCAACAAAATTGACAACTTATTGAAAGCCCTCAATAACCAAGTGCTATCACCTCCATATAAGGACGCTAGGAACACAAATAGCGGACCCCAAGTAAAAGACCCCTCTTCATCCAAACACGTCCACTTTGTCAACATTGTCACTATTAAACCAATTGATAGGAATGAGGATAATAGTGAACCTAAGGATGAGGATAAGAAAGTCGAGGTTGATAAGGAAGTTAGGACAAGTGAGATTGAAGAAGTAGATGATGATGAGGACTACTTCAATAGGCTACCCACTAAGGAAGAGCGCGCATATCATACAAACTTATTCGATGACCCCGAGGCACCATACTTCCTAGGTAGACCAATCATAGAAATAGGCGACCCTTCTAATCTCAACATACCATGCAACATCGGACATTTGCATGTGTGGAAGGCCTACATCGACCTTAGATCACCCATAAACATCATGACTAGAGCCCACTACAACTTGATAATGAAAAATCAACTTGGGTATAGGATGATCCCTGACAAGGGTTGGATGAGTAACTTCACGGGAAGAGTTAAGGGATTACCGGTTTATGTAGGAAACTTCACCTATGTCACCGACTTTGTAATTGTAGAAGATATCCGCCCAATAGTCGATGCATCCTTGACTCAAGTGGTTTTTGGAAAACCATTTGTTGAGGTCTCTAGAATGACTTATGAACCCTCCTTAGGGATAGTTGGATTTAAGGATGAGACCGATGAAGTAAGCTACCAAATGCCATATAAGATAGAACAATTCCAACACTTGTCAAATGTTGAGAAGGAGCTCAAGCAAGCGGTCTACTATAGGAATGATGAGGATAGAAGTAAAGGAGTAGACTATGTTATGGAAAGGATATTCGGTTTCTACAAGGATTGTTTGAAATTAGGACCGGAATATAGAACCGGGAAGGAGAATGGCCTAGGAACCGTGACCGATGATGGAGTCACGTAATGTACGTGACTTTGAGTCTAGCTACAAGACTCGTTAATAAAGAAAAGCGCTTCTTGGGAGGCAACCCAAGCTTTATTTGTTTTATTTGCTTTGTGTGTTTATTTATTTGTTTGTTTGATTTTATTTTCCGTACGTGTGTTTAATTTTTATTCTTATTGATTCATGTTCAAAAGTAATGTGTGAAAATGCTTTATTTTGTTTTTAACTTCGTCTTAACTACATATAAAGGTATTTTGCAAAAGATAAGTGTAAGGGAAATCTAAATCGGTTTATTAGAACTCAAATGAACATGAATCGTAATAATAATAAATTAACATACATATTCGTATTTGTTTGAGTCAAATGCTTGTATCGAGTCATAATGATGTTTTGCAGGATTTCCAGGAAGTAAGGTAAAGGTTTTTCCAGAAATTTTCCGGAAACGTAAAATGAAAATTTTTGTCAGGTCATTTCTGACGGCGTCAGGGGTTATAACCTGACGGCGTCAGATTTAATTTCCAGAAATTTTTGAAAGTTTTGTTTTTAAAAAAGTTTTTATTAAAATCTCCAACTTATAATCTCCAGGAATCTGCAAAATTATCATTCCACAAGCATTATATCCTTATATATAGATTTTTCCCGCCGATGTTATGCAGGTTTTCGTGTTTGTTTTCTCAGGTTTAACAGGTTATTTTGGACAAGGAGATGTTTATGGAATCAAGCTTATGGCGATGCATTAGTCATGGAGCTTCAACATTCTCTTTGGAGGAAGATTTAACCGTGTAATTTCATTATCCACCGAACGAATCAGGGGAGTATTTGATTTCATTCTTTTACTTTTTGCTTTTACATCTTGTTATTTGAACATTGGGGACAATGTTCATCTTAAGTGTAAGGGGGGGTAAAAGTACGATTTTAGAGAATGCCATTGCGCTTGATTTTTGTTTGTTTAATGGTAGATGTGTAATAAAACTGAGATAAATACCTGTTAGGGCAATTTTAGTGCCAAATTTAAAATTTTTTACAACATATAGGAGTGAAACTTTGATCTTAATGAGCGTCTCATGGATAGGAGTTATATGACTAGCACAAAAACCGTACCACTAAAAAATTTTCCACCCCCAAATATGTGAGGTTCGCCCCTAGAATTGGTAGGAAAAGCATTTATGCTATGATGTGTGTACCGGTAGCACTTAGATTCTAGAACTTGCGTTAGGACCATTCCAAGGCCACAAGTGAGACTACATTCGTGTAGTTAGATTTACTACATGATAAGAGGCATTAGGATTAACCCATTGTTTTACACCTGTGTTTTTGTTATAATTACATTGGCTACATTGGTCAAGTAATTCTCCCACACCCTTTGCGTTGTACTCATTTTTAGTACACGATACCCCTAGTACACCCCTCAGAGCCTATCTTTTCGTTTCGACCTTTAAGCATTTTACTTAAAGGAAGAATTTGTTACACCCCACTAAAATGTACACCCAAATCGCCTTAGCCTACCTTGTATGCACTCATTTTTAGTGCATTATTGTGACAACATTTGTTTAAACCCAAGTTAATTATCTAGTTGATTACATGGTTGCTAAGTCGAGTCATATCCTTGTACATATTGTTTTGGGACGATTGGGACTCATGGGTAAAGTACTAGTATAATGGAGTAATGGGGAAGAACATCATTTATTACCCCCATATGTGCTAAATATTTTAAAAAGTACTCCAAGTTTTTCGATTATCTTAATTCGAGTCATTAGATTAGTTAATTGTAAAGTTATGTAAAAGTTCAAGTGTAAGGGGAATGCAATGCCCCTATGATGTATTATTTTGGATGGTAGGGTAAAAGTGTATGCAAAAAAAAAAAAAAAAAAAAAAAAAAAAAAAAAAAAAAAAAATCGAAAAATCAAGAAAAATACAAAAAAATGAGAAAAAGAAAAATAGAAAAAACATACGGACTACCATCCCGTTTCATTTTATGTTTGTTTATGTTTTTGTTATTTCGTTTCTAGCTTAAGATCGAGTCTAGTCTTGGCTTAGCAACATTGTATAGTACATGTAATTGATCAAGATTTTTAACTCGCCACCAGTAAAACATCCTTTATCCAACAAAACCGTGTTTTCCTTTTCCCTACACCTAACGTTATAACCCATTTAAAAGCCCTCTTTGATAGTTTATCTTAGGTGCTTACGCCTAGTCGAGGAGGTTTTCGATCCTTTCCCAAGCCTATGGTAATCTATTTGCTATGACAGGTAGTGAGAGATATTATCCGTTTTCATTTATGAGATTTATTTTGATGACACTTGAGAGATGTGAGTATCTAAACACTACTTGTGAGGTGCTAGTTTGTAATCTCCGTGCTTATTATGATTGAAGTGGAACGAATATTTGTTGTAATTACTTTTATGTTTGCGTTAAATGACCCCTAACTTGTATCTTGATTAGAATAAAAGCGCATTTGCTTGAGGACAAGCAAATCTCAAGTGTAAGGGTATTTGATGAAGCGAAAAGTGTACCGCTTTTAAGGGGTCATTTAAGCCCTAAATCGTATTTATTTGATCAAATATTGCCCTAAATCGTTCCTTTTGTCATTTTAGGTACTTTTGAGGAGAAATCTGGAAAAGGAGGCATTTTGGACGTTTTTGGAGCATAAAGTGAAGAAAACGGCAAAGTCTCAAGAATCGGCTGAAAGTCACCTTTGACGGCGTCACATTTAACCCCAGACGGCGTCATGCCTTGGCAAGAAAAGTTGGACGTGAAATTTACTCATGACGGGCCAGTGAAAATAGCATGTGAATTCTGACGGCGTCACGCTTTAACTTGATCAAGGGCGTCACGGCTTAAATCATAAGGGGACGGCGTCACGTTCATGGTTCGACGGCGTCAAGCCTTGATAAGCCAGAATGGATTTTTGAAGAGCTAAAGAGGGACGGCGTCAAGAAGGTCACCCGGGAACCCTAAAAGCGGCGAGGTGACGGCGTCACACTCCATAAGGTGACGCCGTCAGATCCAAAAATCTATATATAGTTTTCTAATTTTTTGTCATTAGGGAGAGCTTAGTGTGTGGAATTTTGGGAGAAAACCCTAAGACGATTTTAGCTACTTTTTCAGGGCTTTTTGCCTTGAGATCTTCCATGTTTCATTGAAAGATAAGTTATCAATTAATCATTCAATATGTCTATGTGTTGTTTGATTCTATCTTATTCTTGTCTTTTGTTTAACATGTTAGGCTAAATTTATCTTGTGTTTGCTTAGATCTAATGAAACCTAGCTATTGATTATTGGTTGTTAGTGTGTTATTAGTTGTATTGGATGATTGTTTATCTATGTTAGGCTTAAGAAAACTGGCTAACTTCCTATTCGGTAACTTGCTTGAACGTCTTAAGAAACATGAACCAAATGCGTACTAAAGGTTTTTATGGTTGTATTTAATGCACAAGCGAATTCTAGTGATCCCATGTTAGGAGCTTCCTAGCCGGCTCGACATAGGAGTGAAGTAGGAGCTTGTAGAGTTGGGGAAGTAAGTACGCCACCCCACGAATGGTATTAAGGAATACACCCGTCATCCACGCGACTAATACACACTAATTAACCGGTAAAAGATAGTTAGGGAGTAAGGAAATCTAAGTAAACACATTTCTCTACACATAAGTTTCTCACCACATTTTATTTTCAGTTATTTAATTTTATTGCATTCGTAGTAATTTGGGTTAGTTGACTAGCAACTAATTCCGCCCACTCTTTCAAACCCGAGATTTTACTTGCTTTCATAAAAACTATAAAAACATAAAAAGAATCTTCCTCAACCCTTAGACCTAGTTAGAGTAGCCTTTCATACCTAACGAACACTATTCCCTGTGGAGAACGATCAATCCCCCGTACTTACCACTACACTATACTACATCGGTCAGGTACACTGCCTGGTGGGGTTGTAAGCCTCTTGAGATCCCTCGAGAGGTAAAACCTGTTGTAAGGTTACAAAACCACGCATCAAAAGACAAGTCCGGGACGGGTAATAATTTCAAGATGGTTATCCATTGATGTAAACGTGTCTCGCAAAGGACTTGTCTGAGTAGAATGTACCAATTCGAGAGATGATCATTGAATATGACCGAGACGGGTAATAACTTCAAGCTAGTCTAACTAGTGATGTAAGTGTGTCTCGCGAAGGTTATGTTCATCGAAAATTGATCATTTCAAAATGTGCGAACTCTACCCAACATGTGCAAATTTATATCAAAAATGCATGAGCACATGTGAAGGGGGAGTATTTTAGAAAATGCATAACTCTCAATGTGTTAACTAAATGTGTTTTCTCATAAACACTTTGAGAGATTTTCACAAATGGTTTTATGGCAAGTGATCAACAAATCTAGGATAATCATGGAGTAATAAGGTGATTATGGTTAGGTAATGTCCAATGATCCGCCAGAACCGGAGGGATCTACCCAAGGACAATTCAAATAGATTAGAATTAGAAGTCCTTAGGTAAGATTGAAAAAAGGAGCAAATGAGAAAGGAGAAAGAAGGGGTTGAAGAATGAAAAAAAAAAAAAAAAATTTAATGAAAAGGTGAAAAGAAATAGCCCTCCATGAAAACTTAGGGCAGAAACCGGGTCAATACATCTGCTATCGATTATCACAAGATGATACTGATATTGAAGACAAGACGTCATGGACCCAGTGACGCGCCGCACAACCCTCCCAGCCACTCAGATATCTCTTAAAAGATATTTGTTTCATTTCTCACGGAGAACAATGCATAATCTATCGACCTCTCACTCCGAGATGAGTTGATATTGAAAAAGTGGCTCTCTGCTCCATGCCTTCGACGACTAAAACCAAAACGCACATAATTGAGTCTAGAGACATGAGATTCATCAAAAGATCTCTTAGGAACACTTCCTATGCAATACACTTGTGTTCATCAAAAAGGATACAAGTTGTATGAGTCTTAACGAGATCTGAACCTGCAAACGCTGGACGTATTATTGCTAACTGTTTTATGCAGGTACTGAGGAAAGTCCATCAATCATCATCTACATTGGAAGAAACGATGCTGTGAATACATGAAGATGTTGATCAAGGCAAAGAACAATCAATGGACAATACGAAAAAGATCACAATGCATGAAGGAACAAAGAATCACAAAGTTCAAGACCCTGAAGTCTAAAGACCTAATCACGTGGTGCATCTTTTGAATGACCATCCCTTAGGGGGAGATTGTTAGCTTTAATTTTATAGATTAAAGTGATGGTCATTCACTTTGTTAGAACTTTGTATAATATTGGCTTTTGTTAGAATTAGTATCAATTGTAAAAGTCCATTCCAATGGTCACAAGCCCAAGTGCTCACACAAAGCCCACAAGGGACTTATCTCTTGTAGTATTTAAAGCACATAAATCCTCATTTGTGAAGTGGTTCACTGTGTGTGTAAAGTGTGTTTAATAGAAAAGGCTTTAACTTCTATTCATCTCTCTTAACCATTCGATCCATACATACACTTTGTCCCATCATTCTCTTGTGTTTAACGAAACATATAGTGTGTGATAAAGAGTGATTATAACTACAACAGTACAGAAACTCGAAGGAACCAACCTTGAAGCCTTCAAACTCGAAGGATTCAAGGAAACTCGAAGAGTGGCGACTGTGAACAGTAACGAGCCCTAATAATCTTCTCCTAAATCCTTGTTTGGCTATTGATGCCACTTGTAAATGTGTTAGCACAATCCTTATCACACATAATAAGAGATTAAAGAAGAGAGATTTAGAGAGTGTGAGAGATAACAACTTCTATATATATAGAGAGAGAGAGAGATGTATATTAGATTATGAATGGGGAGGATACAATGAATTCCCTAGAAGCAACCACACATCCAACCTTACAAATGAGGAGGATGATGGGTATTTATAGTTTACATGTGATGGGCTAGTGGGCTTGCTATGGACTTACACTTAACCTATTAGATTAACTAAAAGCCCATTGATTATTCTGATTACTTACACAACGACACATTACAAAAATATAATAACGACAAATGACCATCACTTTTTATAAAGCTAACAAAACCCAAAAACTAATTCAAAAGGTACAAAGAAAACTAATGCTATAATCCCTATTTATAGGCAAACTAACCGTCATAGGACATAGTTTCCTAATTCGAGACAAACTTGTAGAACAAGTCAAACAAATTACCAAAGTTACCAAACAACCCTTAAAGTTTAAGTCACCTTCTAACATTTACCATCCAAAAAGTAAATTGAATCATCAAGTTTTATTGTTACTTTCAATTTATGCTTAGATGCTTTACGAGAATTAGACATATTACTAATCATAATTACGCTAATTACTAAAATGAAAAAGTACCAATTCGAAAATTAAGGTTTCAAAATATTCAACAAAAATAAAAAATCAAACCGATAGAAGTATGTAAAATGGAAAAGAGAATCGATTGTATGGTTTAAAAATGAAACTTAGGCAAAAATTGAGGAAGAAATGAAGCTGTTATTGAATTTTAATGGGGAAAAATATGGCGGGAAAGTTTGTAATGGGAAAGTTTGTTAAAGGTCATTACGTGCTATTAAACATGTAAATGCTTAGAACATGATATGAATAGTTAAATTTAAACAATATCAAACTCAACTACATGCTTGGTAAACAAAATTAAATTTTACGTCCAACAAAAATTTAAACATAATATCAATTGATATTGATACATAATGGAAAATTAATCTATTACTCGTGCATGCACGAGTATTATAACTATATAAATATAATTTTTTTAACATGTTTTTATAAAAAAACTCTTATTTAAAAACGCGGGGTACAAAACTAGATTTTGAAACAGAAAAAAAACAAGGAAAAAATTTTAAACGGCCAGTTTATATGAATAGTTTACCAAAATGAACTTCGCCTATATTATTTACGAAAATAAACTTTTACATATTATCCATTAGATTGATTCCAAGACACCCTTTTTAACCGTACACGTGTCTTAGATTGTTCTAGGCGACCTTCTACACGACTAAAAGGTAAAACTGCTACCTCTTACACGACTAAATCACTTTACGCGACCTCCTAGGCGACTAAGCACCCTAGACGACTAAATATGCGACCTGTATCACACCCCTGGGGAATCTTGGCTTTTGTATCAGCTTTTGCGTGGAATTTAGAATGAATGAATCGGTAAAACTTAAACTCTTAAAAAGTGGTGATTGACTTTTACATGACTATAATTGTTTTGTTTAGGTTGGTTGTGCTGTGAAGAGTTGTATATTGTTTATATGGAGTTGTAATGTGGTTTGTAGATTTGAATCTTGAGTTTGGTGGTAGAGTTAGGTTTATTAGAATCATGGGTTGAGAATTTCCTTTTGAATAGTGTAGTCACTATCCTATGAAAAAGTTATCTACTGTATATAAATAGGGAATTGATTTGCACACATTAAAAACTGATTGAGATACTCAAATACATGCATTAAATACTTGTACAGTTTTAACATTCTGCTTTAACTGTTCGTACATTTGAATGTGCAAATAAAAAATTAGAGTATATAGTAAAAACTACTCAATCCGCCGGCATAAAACTATATAATTTTGGTAAGAAGACAAGAAAAAGTCATAAGTGAATTGGAGCTGAGATCAATATAGATCTCATATTTGTCATAGATCCAAATAACAAATGTTAGCTATCCATTATTCACCTAAATTAATAAAACTCATTTTTCACATTTAAAAAAAAATAAATAACATATCTTGCAAACAATAAATCTTCAAGCTACAAAAACTACACCATCGCAATGAGAATTAAATTATCTATCTATAGATATGCATTTCTTTATATTTTCGAAGAATTTTATTTTTTCAAAATTTCTGCCCAGAAAAATCACATATGATTTGTAAAAATCACACGTGATTTGTAAAAATCATATGTAATTTTTAAAAATCAAATCAAATGTGATTTTTACAAATCACGTGTGATTTTTTTTGCGGAAATTAAAAAAAATCGTTGAAAGTATATAGAATTGCATATCTATAGAAAGATAATTTAATTCCCGTCGCGATGGTATAATTTTTTTCGCGTAACGATTAACGGTTTATGAGATATTTAATTTTAAAAAAAAATGTGAAAATTTATGTTTTTTGTTTTGATAAAAAAATAAGTGACCAGGATTGGTTTATTGAATTTATAACAAATATGATATATATATAATGATCTTTTGCCAAGTGCATTATTTACTCCGGATGATAACTTGATTCTGCCAAAAATGTGTGAACACCTACCATTTTGAGCAAATAGATTAGGTACAATATATGTATTTATAACAATCAATTGAATAGAACTCAGATAAAAAAAACACAAGGATAAAACCATAGACTACAACTAACATGCAATGGACATTTGAACTACCCGTAATAATTTTGTAGTGTTAAATAAAAAAATAGGAAAAGTTTAATGATGTAGTAAATAAAAAAGGTTATTTGTTAAATCATGCTATATTTTATTTTTGTTGGGGAACTCAGCATTATTGAGCAAGAGATTTTTATTTATTTTTTATTTATGAATTATTGCTCAACGGTCTTTTTAAAATAATACATACTAAATTATTAGGGGTAGTTCAAATGTCCATTGCCTGTTAGTTTTAGTCAATGGTTTAGTGTTCACATTTAAAATGGTTGGTGTTCACACATTTGTGGCAGAATCAAGTGACAAATATGAGATATATATTGACTTTTTACCAAGTGCATTATTGGTTTGGTCTTGTAATTTAGTTAAAAAAAAGGGTTATGTTATAAGGACCCTCCCTATGGGTCAAACGTACAAACCGCGAATCACAAAGTACAACACCGTGATGCACACAGTACAACCGCCCGATGCGTGCAATGATTGAAAACTCTCCCTATAGAGGTCCGGATAAACTGCCCCTAAAAAACCTTAAACAAAGAGTCTCTCCCGTAATATCAGGACAAGTTGTTCCAGATCATCATATTATAATCAGTTGAATAATATTTTGTTTAGACAACTCCTCACCCACTCCTCCCATACGTTGAATAAATTACATGTGCCACCTCCTCCGGGTAATGAAGGGCCAGGTAGATCAAGATTCCCTCCTCATTTCTGGTTATTAATAATCATCTGGAGCTCAACCAACTTATTATTTTTTTGATATAGCAGTTCCTTCAATAATCAGTGTGGTTTTCTTCTCTATCCTCCTTCACAACTGGTGACATCTGTATAAGCTGTATTGGTAAGCATTAAGATATTTGTTGATAATTAAACTGTACACTCCATTACTTTTCTACGGAGTATTTTACAAGCTAGTTATGTACTAATTCCGTCTTAAATAATTCGCCTTGCTTTTTTTTTTGGACTAATCGAGCAACTGTTTACTTACAATTTTGTGTATCTTTGATATAGCAGTTCCTTCAATAATCAGTGTGGTTTTGTTCTCTATCCTCCTTCACAACTTGTGACATCTTTGCAATCTGTATTGGTAAGCATTAAGATCTTTGATATATTAACTGCAGACCTTCTCTTTACTTTCTTATTTTATAGAGCATTCGCTCAAGTCTTCAAAGACGTTTTGCTATTAACTACTCAACTTTTAATTATATTTTTTTCATTGCAAAGTCATTTACAAGGCATAATTACACAACGGTAGCACATCTTTGTAAAGCTTTTGTCATGAACAAACAAGTATAATAAAGAATGAAAGAGGGGGAAAGCTTTTTGCAATAGCTTAAAGTTTATCAAATCATTACCAAAAACCTTTTAAAAAACTTTTACTCTAATACTTCAAACTTTTTCCAAAAGATTGACAGAATAGTAAAATGTCTGAAGACTTGAACATTTTAAATAAGTTACGTACTGCTTTTGTCACGTATTAAATACTCACGTTGCTTTTCTGGACGGAATAAGTGTTTATGTTAAAAAGGTAGAAATGATAATTTTTCACATTAAAAGTGAATATTTAATTTATAATGAAAAAAGTACGTTGTTTTTAGTTTGAGGTCCCAAAACTATATATGCTAGATTAAGTAGGCTAGACAATTGCACACCAAATAAATTGATGGGGACACCACAATAAATTGAAGAATTAGCCTTCCTAAAAAATAGCCACAACTCACTGCACTATTGCTAAACGACCACTAAAAATCAAAATGTTCATTGCTTACCACTCCAAAAAGTTCCACACCGCTCTGCGCCAAACATACCCTATAAAATCTAAATTTGAAATGTAGTGAAATAAATATGCCTTTTTTTTTTTTTTTTTTTTTTTTTTAATCAAAGGGGGTGTTTGGTATTGTTTATATATTTTTTAGGTAATCATGTAGAAGCTGTTTTTCCTCAAGTGCTTATTTAGATCAAAATAAATTCCAAACTGCTTTTCTTGATAGCTTAAATGTATTTGTTAATTTGATTTGTTCAAAATTTTCAATATAAGCAAATCCAAATGCTATAACCCAAAGTGCTCATTTTTAAGCAGCTTATAAGTATTTATTATAGGCAATCACAAACACCCCTTAATATAGAATGGTATGAATAAATATAATTATTTAACTGCAATAACATTATCATCCCTTTGTTTAGTAGTTCAGGTCGGGTTTCAGTCACAACAACCCAACCATGTAACATAATTCGGTTACACATCACCCAAACACGACCAATGTAATTTGTTTATCTCAACATGTTGGCCGTTCAACCCAGTTAACTAACCTATAACCAGCACGTAAACTATTTAATTTATGGGTCGACTCGGTACTTGTTCAGACCCAAGCTTACCAGTTTATTTTCGTATGGTGTCTGGAATTCCCACCCAGTTATGTTTACATGAATCATTTATTTTCATGTGGTGAGATACGACCGTAGAGGTTAACCGTTCTCAGTCCTAACTAGATGGGGTACGAGCAAGGGAGGTAAGTTTACTACCTCGCTTCCCCCATCTTCTATTATCCTATTTTGTTCCCTTGATACCCTTCCGCCTAATTCCTTTTCGGATATGCTCGTAACCATGTCGCGAACATCTTCAAATCCTACCACCCTTCTCCCAGACCTTCGAGCACGTGGAGAGCCAATCCTTAGGATCGAGGTGGTATGTTGGTTACGTGTTGGACTAGGTTTCGTTCTATTACGTTGGTTATGTGTTGGCCTAGGTTTCGTTCTATCTCATCATCGTATTATTCGCTCGAGTATTCCAACTCTTCTCGGACCCCTTCATTACATGCTTGTCTCCTTAATTCCCTCATGAGGGACTCCAGGTCTTCGAAGTTAGCCTCCAAAAGGTAGGGCTAATCACGAGTTCGGGAATAGGTGAAGTAGAGGCTCGATTAGCGAGGGGGTTTCATGTTGTGATCTGGCAGTAAATGTGGAGGTAGTTATGTGTGGTAAGTCACCCATGTTTGGAACGTGTAGTGGGGTTAGAGTCGAGAAACTCGGGGTTGGTGTATCTCCTCTTCCTTCAATCGTGCCGGAAAAGTAGGACAAGTTGTTTAACGGTTACAAACTTAGAAATGAACCGGACTAATAGTAGCGGTCCCACGATGGCCTCGCTGATTGTACATATAAACGCACTATCAGGCCTTCGATGGTGATCGAAGGATATGAGATTAAATGGTGACTTGCCTAGATATGTGTAACCTATGTGTGTAACCTGTGACAAATCAAATGTGAAGACACTACGTTATGTGAAGCGCATGGGTTAGAACATGCGAATCACCTCCGGCGTGAGAGTAAGTATGCGTTTGTGATTGCAATAAGTGCTAAGGTATGTAAAGTAGGTGCTAAGAGCGTAGTATCCAATTAAGCTCGAAGGGAGTCCTTCGAGTTGCTCGAAGGGTACATCATCAATCACCAAAAATATAAATAGATAATTACTAAGTTTAAAAGATTTGATATTATCTCATAATATATAAATCTTATTAAACAAGTAAAAGATCAAAGCTCGACCCGCACACCGTAGAGGTGGCAGGCCGCATGTGGGCCCCACAAGGGGTTCGTCCCTTTTAGGTTTAAGCCCAATCCTATTCCTCCTTAATTAAGTCCAAACTAATTAAGCCCAATGTGTCATCGTATAATTAGATCATTTATATATTTACAATAAATATATAAATTCGCAATCTCGAGCTATTATGTGTGACCCCGTAGATCATATATTAATGGTTGTATTTAATTCCGTTATATCATACACATAAATCCTGCAAAACCCGACACCAATATAAGTCATCCTCGGTCTAAGTCAAGTGACAAGAAACAAGTAGTAAAAAGAAAAAGTCAATGACTCATCAACTATAACTAGAACAATCAACAACAATTCCATCTCCTCACGTCAACAAACATATCACAACATCCACTCATCAAGATTCGAAAATAAAAAGAAATAGCATACAACTATACAAGATATTGAATTGTTGGTGTTCTTAAAAGATCTAAACACTCAACCCATCATCGATCCATTATCAAGAAATCAAGGACCCATATTTTAATCTTACCCGGGATTTTATCAAGAAATCAAAATCCAACAATAACGTGTCGTATTTTATCAAGAAATCAAAATACAACTATACAAGATAGTCACAATGTTGAACATTCAATGGGGAACAATTACAGGTAAAACAATTTCGAGCTGATCTAACATAAGTCAATGCACACAAACACGTATGGTTTAACGATACTTAGATCGGGACTGTAATAATATTAACTGATCTAATTTATATGCACCATATAATGACTAGTGACGAATCAAAACTGCTAGCGAGCTCTTTAAGCGCCATATCTAGATACTGTTTCGTACTTAAAATCATGCATGAACTACACCTCAGTATCAACTGCTATAAGTAGATTACAGAAACGAGTGCCAATTGAAACCTAGTTGGAGAAGGGGAATTATGAACATAGAGAGAAGGGGAAAGGGGTACATAGACGCATGTTAAAAATAATACTAGTTATGCATAAAAATGTGCAAACTCACATTGATAGTAGCGTGTATTAGCTTCTGCTCTAAATCAACCAATTGTTTCTTCAAAATCTCCTTATCAAAACTATCATCATGTCCACCAACAGTTTCACTCCTCTCAGGACGAAGAATTTGAGGAAGTAGAAGTAGTAAGCCCCCCAAAGGCTTTCCCTGTTCAATGTATTCTGCCATATCGTTTGACAACTAGTTTTCATAAAACGTACTCTTTTGGACTAGAAACTCCTTCAATAATATCTAGCATTTCCACTAGCATTCAGAAACCGAAGTTGACCGCCACTAGTTGATGCAGCATAACAAGATGGTTTATAATCAAAGAAGCAATTTCAATCCTTTTAAATGTTGTCTGTGATTCACAGGTTTTTGTTGTGACCAATTCCTTTTAAGAAGTTGGTTTGTGAGTATACGATTGTAATTGACCATTGTATATGTGAGAGTAAGAGTTTGAATATGAGAGAAACAATAACAAGTTTTGTAAACACTGTTATATTGATTGAATATGGAATTATATTTACAAAGACACGACCCTAACCTATTTATACTTAATGAATCGACATGACTCTTCATACTAACCATTGTGTCGATTCATGAGTAACTACCAACTAATAACTGCCATTTTAACTGTCATACCTATTAACTATAAACTAAATGGGCTGTTTGGGTTAATGACCAACTCATTACATTTCCAGCCATTACAATTCGACCCATTACAACATTAATACTAATACATAATATAAATTGTCTAAGTTAACATTCTAAAGCATTATTTAAGTCTTCATTCTCCCTCCTAATGCTTTATATGTTGAACCTTCAAACTTGGCTTGATTCTGATCTTCAAATGATGATAACTAAGTCATCATCACTGGATGTGCTTGTTTCTTTGATTTCACTTGTTGCATCCTCACTTGTTCCTTCCATGTTGCTGTTTTCCTTTATATCTTCTCCTGCAATCTTGCACTTCTTTCTTGGAGTTCCATCTAGTGTTTCTTCAAGATCCATACCTGCATAAGCCTGGTGTTCTTCTTCCATTCCTGCAGTCCCACTGCAACTTCCTGCCACCTTTCCTGGCCTTACCTGCCTAGACCTATTTTCTTCTTCATAACATATTTTCACCATACCTATGTACTCCTTATAATACTCTTTGATTGCTTCTTGTTCATCCTGATCGACCCCTAACAGCTTTGCAACTTCCTTCCATTTATTGTTTTGTGTAACTTCCATATATCCACCCAATCTATCCACAAATATATATAGCCCCAACAAGTCTATTTTTGTTACCCCAATAGTTGGTGGTAAACTCCCTAACACATCTTGTTCTAAGTAACCAAGGTAAAACCACTCTAATAATTCCATAAACTTTTTCCTTAATATTTCCCAATTTGCATAAACTAACTTATCTATCTTTATCAAATCCAGAAAAGACATAAACCTTTGGAAATTGTTTACCTTCATGAAGTACAAAGTCCCATTCATACTTAGATAATCATCATCAACATAATCAGTGTCGATTTTTCCATCCATCTTCAGTTCCTCCATCCCTTTGATTAGTGAGCATTCATCATCCTCCATATCTAACGATTTGAAATAATTATCAAGGAACTTGTTGTGACTTGTGATTATTGTTGCTTCATTTTGTCTTCCAAACCATCATCTTCGTTCCATGGTTCTTTACTTTCATCAAACATGTATTTTATTTTACATGTATTGTCTCCATAAATCACAAAATACCCTTGTTCCTCAAGTTGATCAATGCTTAGTACATTTAATGTAGTTTCTGGTGTATAAACTACATTTGGAATCACTAAGCGCCCTTCACTTGTATCTACAAACGCTTCTCCCACACCATAAGACACAATGAATTTCCTTTCTTGTTCTTCAACGCCTTCAACCTTAAACCTTCTTTTCATTCGTTTGAATAAGTGCTTCATTGGACTCATGTGTCTCTTATATGCGCTACTCACATACCATATATCATCCCAGTTTCCTTTGTCTGTCCCTTCGATCATGTAATCGGTTATGACATGAACCCTTTCATTGTATTTTAGTTTCTCTTCATTCTGCATAATAGTGGGTGCTCGAATTGTTGTTATGATGTCCCTTTTGTTTGGACAATCCCTAACAACATGTCCCTTCTTCCTGCAACCATAGCATTTCGCCCTTGCTTTCTTTGATGAAACAGTGCTGCCTTCTTTTGCCTTCCCTTTTAATTTTGTTGCATTAAAAGATACTATATCTTCGATTTGTTGTTTCAGTAGCCTCTTCCCTTCAGGAGATAAATGTTTCTTTTGAAGTTTCCATGGTGGCAGTTTTTGTTTTGGGGACAATTCGCTATGCAGAAATCTCCTATCGAATTTTGTTTCTTCTTTACTTTGAATTGGTTCCTCCCAGGAATTAGACCATGGGCTCTGATGCCACTGTTGTCTGTGATTCACAGGTTTTTGTTGTGACCAATTCCTTTTAAGAAGTTGGTTTGTGAGTATACGATTGTAATTGACCATTGTATATGTGAGAGTAAGAGTTTGAATATGAGAGAAACAATAACAAGTTTTGTAAACACTGTTATATTGATTGAATATGAAATTATATTTACAAATATACCCTCAAACACATACACAACACATATTTAATTTTTCTTATCTCTCTCTCTCTCTCTCTCTCTCTCTCTTATAACAACCAAAAGATCCGGCCAAAAAAATAACCTCAAGAACCATCACCTCCCAGCCGCCACCATCATCATAAAAAGACACCACCAGATCTGGCCAAGACCATTGTAAAAAGACACCACAATATCTTTGGAAATTGTTACTATTTCTCAAGAGATGTCAAGGGCGCTAGGCCCATTCCCTATTACTACACCACGACCTGTATTCGTGTTAAAAATGTTAATATAATAATTTATATTCATCAAATACAAAAGAACAGAATAAATAATACTACTTATACAAACTTCATCGCGATATGGTTAAGGAATACGATAGTTGTGGCTATGTTATTGTGCCCGTGTCCATTCCTTAAGACTTGTTTCAATATTTGACAAAACAAAGTGGAACTAAGTTTCAGTCATCGCCCTCTAGAATGTTGCAACATTTTAATGTTGTAACATGATTTACATTGTGTTATTAAGTTTTTATTTTGAGGGAAGAGTATAGTGAAGAAAAATATAGAAAGTGGTGAGGAGAAAAAAAAATTAATATATTTAATCGAGTCTCAACTTAAAGAAATAAATGGCAAATTTCACCATAAAAATTATACCACTTTTATTCTCTCAACTTTCATCCTCTTTCCTTTTATCTTCCTTAAAAAAAACTTGAGAACACAGTATATTTTTGTTTTCTCTCTTTCTTTTACTTTTACTCCAAAATCAAAACTTGAGAACATAGTGTTAGTTTTGCAATTAAAAGCTAAGGAATAAAAGTATGGCTGAAAATTCAATAGTTTGAGGAAGAAGACATGAGGGTATTTAAGTCATTTATGAGAGAAAATTTTAGTTATGCATAATGACAGTCGGTGTGAAACATTGTTAAATGGAATGATAATAAAAAAAGATGAGTTATTATGGAAAGTATATAGCGTATTTATAATTTTACACATTATTTTCTCATATACAATAAAATTTAAAAGGTCATGGTCTTGGTTTGGGTTTTGGTCTTGGTCAATGTCAAAAAGATTAGGTAGTAGTCTCTCTCATAGATCATAGATCTATCAACTGCACCCAAAAAAAAAATTCACATATCTATCATTTATCCATCAAACTTTGAATACATTTCTTATACGAGGAAGAAGATCATAGATCTAGCAATCTTACAGGTATTTGCTCTATGAATCAAGTTGTGTGTTTTTTATACGATCTATGTTGCTTGAAATGCTTGTATACGATGTATGGTTTCATTTTTTAATACACTTTATGTTTTTTTGGTAACAAAACAAACATAGTTTGCAGCTTCATACTCTCATGCATTTAGTAAGCAAAATCTCGGGTTTATATTAAGAGGCTTTTAGTTAAATCCTCTTTGCATCCGTATGAAAATACCAAACTTATTTCCAAAAATAATTCCTTGTGACAGACCCTTTACTAGACTTTCGGATATGTACTATTCAATTTATTGACTTTGGCAAATCTAGAGTCTGTTATGCGTTGTGAATTCTAATATTAATATGACTAAATATTAATTAATCTTGACAGAGCGTGTTAGGGATACATGAATTTATAGGACATCAAGAAAAACAAGTCCAAACACTTTTTTTTTTTTTTTTTTATTAACATAAAAGAATAGATTTAACAAACTTATCCCGTAACTGATTCTCCCTTTCTTTTTCTCAACAGCAAAATGGTGGATGCTTTAGTAACTGTGGCTGCCGAGGGAATACTAAAAAAGGCTTTCTCCATAGCTGCAACCGAAGTTGCCCTTGCACTGGGGTACAAAGATAAGCTGACGGAACTTCATAAGACGTTAAACATGATTCGTGCGAAGTTAAGTGACGCTGAGGTGAAAAAGAGTTCAGGTTTCGTGATGGAGTGGCTAAAACAGCTAAACGACGTAGTCGGTGAAGCTGATGATGTTTTGGATGAAGCTCACTATGAAATGTTGAGGCGTGAGGTGAAGAAACGAAACCAGGCAGGAAAGATATTCTCATTCACAAGTTTGAAAAAGTTTTCATTTGGTAGAGAAATGGGTCATAAAATTGAAAACATTAACAAAGAGTTGTCTCAGATTTATGAACGAGCAAACAATTTAGGACTTCGAGATGAACAGTTTGAACCAGCTGGGAATAGCTACCGCCCGGGTACTGTTCCATACTTGGACGAATTCAAAATCATTGGGAGGGAGAATGAAAAAATAAGTCTTGTAGGGCTCTTAACTAATTTAAGAGGAGAAAAACTTACCATTGTTCCCATTGTGGGAATGGGTGGCATTGGGAAGACTACTTTGGCTAAGTCAATATACAATAATCCCAAAATCGAGCAACATTTTGATGTTAGAGCTTGGTTGTGTGTGTCGGTTAAGGTCGAAGTTGATACACTTCTCGCAGATATCTATGAGTCTCTTGCAGGAGAGAAAGTTAAGTCCCTTATGAGGGTTAATCTAATTAGAAATCTTCAAGAGAAGTTGGGATCCAAAAGATATTTGCTAGTTCTAGACGATGTTTGGGATGATGAGTTGGCATATTGGGATGAGTTCAGGAAGTGTATGCTACAATTGAATTCAGAGATTGGAAGTAGCATTATTGTCACTACACGGAAAATTAACATTGGTGGGAATGCTACTATTGAGAAGCCGTATGTGTTAGAAAGGCTTTCAGATGACGAGTGTTGGTCCATGTTTAAAGAAAGAGCCTTACCGTTGCCAGATTTTGAGGATATAGGACGTGATATTGTTAAAAAGTGTTGTGGTTCGCCCTTGTTGGTAGATAAACTTGGAAGCATGTTGCGGCATTACAATACTGACAAAGGCAAGTGGTTGTCCATCCAAGGAAGCGAGGTTTGGGATGCAGACGAAAGGGGCAGAGTTCTAAGCATCTTGAAATTAAGTTTTGATAATCTCCCAAATTCTATGGTAAAGCAATGCCTTTTATACTGTTCAATCTTTGAGAAGGATGAAATCATCGGCAGGGAAGAACTTGTCCAACTTTGGATGGCTTTAGGGTTGGTTCACACAGATACGAAGACAAACAAGGAGATGGAGGATGTGGGAAATGATATTTTCCAAATTCTTGTAAACAATTCCTTGTTTCAAAACGTTAAAAAGTATGAAGATGGTGACATTATTTATGGGTGCCAGATGCATGATCTGGTCCATGATCTTTTGTTATCACTTTCGAGCCATGAAATTTCCCGTTTGGTGGTGAGCGATGATGTACAAATTCCTGCTGTAAAACATCTCGCTCTGCAAGAAAGAGGTTACGAGAATTCAGTGTTTGATATATTCAAAGAGGATATGAAAAAAACTAGAAGTCTGCAGACATTGTTCTTCTTGGGTGGAGATGTGAAGAACATTTCACTTAAATATTTCAAGTGCTTGCGTATCCTAAAGTTGAGTGAATCAAGCCTAGGTGAGGTACCTGAGTCAGTCGGAGAGTTGGTGCATCTTAGGTATCTCGATCTGTCATATACCAGCATCAGAACTCTTCCAAAATCTATTGGTAAACTTTACCATTTACAAACTCTGAAGCTGCTTGGCTTCTACTCTATAGAATTCCCACAGGAAATGAGAAATTTGATAAGCTTGCGCCATCTTGTGTATGATTCACGTGTTCAAGCTCCTAATGATGTGGGGCTATTGACTTCTCTTCGAACATTGCCATCCTTTCAAGTGGGTCGACAGAAAGGACTTCAAATAGAAGAGTTAGGCCATTTAAAACACCTTGGTGGGAAGCTCCGTATTTGCAATCTTGAAGCAATTGACAGCAAAGAAGAAGCTCTCAAGGCAGATTTACATGGGAAACAAAATTTATACGAGATTGAATTAAATTGGAGTAGTTGTGATGAAGGTGGTAACCGAAATGACAAGGATGTATTGGAAGGCTTGCAACCGGCTGCAAATGTGAAAATCTTAGAAATTGAAAAGTTTTCAGGTGACAGTTTTCCAGAATGGGCAATGAATATGAAAATTAAAACCGAAAGGAATTGGACCCCCCTTGCCAAGCTTGTGAAAATCAAATTATCTGGTTGTCGCAACTGCCTCAATATACCAATGCTGTAAGACCTACCACTTCTTCAGGATCTAAGTTTGTGTTATTTCGACAAGGTGACGTGCTTAAGTAGTTCTTCAGACCAAAGGAAGCCTTTGTCTCCATCGTTGAGATCATTGAAACTCAATGGTATGAAAAACCTTGAAAAGTGGACACATGCAGCAGTGAATAGCTCAACGATGTTATCTCCACTCCTCGAGAAGTTAGAGATTTACAATTGCCCAAAGATCATTATTTTAGATGAATCTCTTCAACACCCTCTCAAACATTTAAAGATTGACTTTTGTGAAAATTTAGAGTCCGTTCGAAGCATACAAGGCCTCACATCTCTGCAGACTTTGGCCATGAGCGCATGTCCAAGTCTTTTAGAAATACCCGATGTGCACAACCAGAGATGTTCTTTGAAGGAGCTAACAGTCTCTGGTTGCTACAAATTGACTTGTTTGCCTGGGGGATTTGACTCTCTTGCCTTGTTAAACACATTGGCAATAGGTCCATTCTCGAAGGAGCATTGGGAGTCAATCCCGGAAGAGATAAAACACCTCACTACACTCAAATTTTTAGAAATTTCGGGATTTGGAGTGCGAGAATTGCCTATGTGGTTAACCAATATGTCATCTATTCGAGAAATAATATTCTACAAATGCTGGGGATTAAATGAAGAATCAGTTTTTCATGGCGCGCCAATGGAAGCAACACGTGTTATATTAAACGATAATCTATTCGAGAAAAAGAATTCTTCAAATGCAGGGGCTTGCCAATGGAAGCAACAGTACGCGTGGTAGAGAATATATGCTTTGTTAAATAAGTTTGAAAGTACTGTATTTTGTTAAATAAATTTGAAAAGTACCATAGTTAAACAAAAAACTCGGGAAGCAACACGTGTTTATTTAAACGGTAAACTGATAAGTCTTTACAAACAAAGATCCATTGCTTCTAGGGATACAAATAAATGTACCTCTGAAAAAAATAAATAAATAAATAAAATAACCTCATAACAAAAAAAGAATTCGCATAATCATAGCAGAAACCCTCCAGACTATATTTATGGTGTCATGAATAAAGATGAGTGATTTTCGTTTGAAATATCATTAAGCTATCATGTCACCTGCTATAGTAAACTGGATTCATCAGCTTGCAGGAACCATGGAAATGATGAAAAAGAAAAACGAATGTGAGAATATTCATTGCCTGATGTTTTATTTACGACGTCTATTTGTTACCATCTCTGGGTTGCCTTTCCTCATCATGGCTGCAAATTCGTCGTAGTTTATTCTCCCATCCTACACAATTTATCGTGAGTTATAAATATAAAAGAAAATAAACATATAAAGATAATGATAAGTTATTATCTTTGAAATAGGAAAAAATAACATAAAAAACTTTAAATTAGAAGCTCAAAGAGCATGAAAGGCATTGGGGCTTTGGTAATGGATATGCACTGTGCATTAAACAAAAGATGACATAAATATATAGAGTCTAGCGCATTAAACAACAGACTGAACTCTAGCCTAACTGGCTGGCTGACTTAGGAGGGAACAAGTTGTGGCAAAAATACCATGGTTTGGTCAGTTTATTGGGGTTCTGTCAAACCATGCGCTTATATAACCTTGTGTGGATAACAAATGGCTACTTATGTTATATGGCAAGAAAGGAATAACCGGATTTTCATGAAGCGGAAAAGGTCAGAAGCTCAAGTTGTGGATTTTATTAAGTCCACGGTGCGTTTAAAGCTTCTCACGTGCAGGTTTAAGAAGACGGCGAACGTGATTGATCTCGTTCGCATTTGGAAGTTGCCTCCTTCTCTTATGCATCCATGATGTCTTGCATTTCTATGGATTTTTGGCTCAAGGTGGTGGAAGTGGTCTCGTTGGAAGTTGCTTGGGGCATAGTGGATTGTTCGTTGGAGATTCAAGTGAGAGCTGTACTCTTTTTTCCCTACTCCAAGGTTTTCCCTATGGGTTTTTACTTGGATAGGTTTTTAAGGAGGCAGTCTCATTTGATTCATCAATCTCCTTCGAAGCGGCTTATGGACAATTGTGGTGATTCATGTTCCTTTTGATGGTGGTTTCCTATTGGTGATTTAATTACTGTATGTCATTAGTTTGTTTCGCTTTGTGGCATGTCTCAAGCGATTAGCGGAAGTGGTTGTTCAAGCGATTGCTTGAGGTTAATGTGGTTCCTCTGCCACATTCCATTGTTCTTAAACTGTTTTTGTGATTAATGTATTTTGCCAGGGTAACCCCCTTTTACCCAAAAAAAAATGGCTACAGCTATCTGATAGGGAAGTCGGAGAACTACTACCTTTTAGCTTTAGAATAAGATGGGTTCAACTTTCTTATATTCCTTTGTGTACTTTATCCCATAAATTTTAGCATTTGACTATGGTGGCAATTGGTTTGTTAACGGGATCACTACAGGGATGTGGTTCACTACGTCTTGGGATGAATATGGGTATCAGTTATCAACCCACCACATTTGATGGGCCCAATTTTATGGGTTTCAACCCAGTTCTTGAATAGCTCATTTATATGATCCTCGTTCACTCATTCCCACGGCCACAATCCAAACACGCTCATTAGGGGGGAGTTTAGTTAGTATCTAGGATAATCACGGGTATGGGTCTAGAATAAGGCTAAAATGGCGGGCCTGATACCAATTTATAATACCCTTATGAAACCCCCAACACTTCTACTAGGAATGTAGGAAAGGAAGATTCCATTATTTCCTTACTCCTAAACCAAACACTAATATAATTGTCTTTATATTGTAGATACACAGTTGCCCTTTGCTAAAAAAATCAACTGCAAATCGGCTTTCAAAGTAAAATTTATATTTTATATATAAAATTGTCATATATACGACTACAGTACTGTTATGTAAGTGCATTTAAACATAGTAAGAAACAGGAAAAGTTTGGTGTTATATTTGATAAAGAATCACATGGTGATCTTGAATTCGGGAAGGGAAAAAAATAATAAATAAAAAATAAAATAAAATAAAAATCCCATGGTTCAGACTTTAAAAAGACTAACCTCACTCAGGTTATTCCTTCCAGCGCTAAATGCTTGTCTGAGTTTACTAATTTAATACAGTAGGATAAAGCCCAACATTACTAAGCAATTTTTTTATGGTTCTTTCGATTGGATGCCATAAGGCCCCTCAACCAAATGAGTTATTATCATTTCTTATGATCTCACAAACATATTGATCATCTAATAGTTCATTCAACCACATATGATAGAGGTGGTGCTATACTGCTATTATTAATAATTATGTGAACTTAATTTGAAGATAATTAGACAGAAATGATATGATTATGAGAGTCAAAGTAAGAGCATACATCGTCTGTGTCAACTTCTGCAATAATCTCCTTAATAGTTTTCTCATCACCCATATTGTACTTCTTCAAAGCATGCTCCAATTCTTCCACGGTTATATAACTGCATTTAGCAAAATGATCTACAAATGTAAGCATAAAATAACCAATAATTTACGTATATGGTGAAATGCTAATAATCCAATTTTATCAACATAAAATATAGTTTAAGAAGATATTCTGATCCGCTCTTGTCCTTATCAAAGTACTCAAAGGCTTTATATAAGTGGTCTTCCCTTTCCACGCGATTCAAGTGCATTGTAGCAGAAATAAATTCAATATAATCTATTGTTCCATTACCATCAACATCGGCCTAAGAAGAAACAATGTTACCAATATATATCACTTGACTACAAGTAGGTGAAAAGGGTATATATTATACATGGAATTAAAATCAGAAATTTGTAGAGTGCCGCTTCCATCAATTGCCTCACTTCTGACTCAGAAAGCTTGGTCCCAAGTTTAAGAAGACCTGCTTTCAGTTCTTCATAGGTTATGGTACCGCTGTTATCTGTATCCATGGACTTGAACATCTCTTTCAACCCAATAATCTCTTCTTCAGAAAGATTTTCTGCAATTACCTAACTCACAAGAGTGGAAGGCTAAATCAGAAAGTGGTGCCAAGTTCGACCCATTTATTTATGAGTGGGTTGATTCGCCTAATGGTTTATCTCCAACCAGTCAACGAACTTTGGACCAGTAGGTCAAATGGATCGCAAGTCCCCACAAGTGTAAAGAAGGTGATGAACTTTGACCAATTTATTTTTGGGACACACTTTATTTGCATTCACAAAAGGCTCAAACTTTTAATAAGAAAATCTTCTAAGTTAACCTATTTTCTATAGCCACTTCCGAAAAGTTCAACACTGCCAACATTACCAACATGTCAGCTGCCACATCATCCTTATCGACAAGGTAACATGGGTGAGAAAAATTGGGATGACCCAAAACAGAAATAAGATTAAAGTCGTATCCCTAGTTTATATCATTTTTAATACATAATACCTCCAACATCATTTTCTTCAAAAATTAGTTTAATACTGCAAGGAAATAACTATCGTAATCATATTTGGCATCTTAAATAGGTATAGAAAGAAGTAAAAAATTTAGAAAATTAGTGTCGAGGATCAACCCAACAGGCCATTGCAAAAAATTACCCACTTTGACCAGAGCACAACCCGCCCCTTTTTCCACTTTTAATCAGAATAGTAGACATCTACAAAGGAAGATGATAGAAAGGAACAAGAAAACAAAATTGAAAATAATAAAAAATGGAGTTAAGAAGATGATGTTACCTTGAGAGCTACTTTTTTAAGTTTGTTCATTGCACGGAATTGTTTCATTCTTGTAAGCACAGCAATGTCAATTGGCTTATCTGGTGCATCACCATCTTCTCTCATCCATGGATGATCTACATTACAATTAGGTATAAAACGTAAGGATCTAAGACAAACTCACCTGACTAGAACAATACTGTTTCGTACTTTCTTACAAAACTGGGCTTGTGTGCACCTAATTCATAAATCTAATGTACTTAACAAGATTTAAAACTTACTTAAAACTTCAACCGCCGTAAGCCTTGCCTTAGGATCAGACTGTAGAATCTTCTTGACAAGATCTTTAGCACTGCTTGATATGCTTGGCCAAGGATCAGACACAAAATCAAGATTTCCACGTAATACCACATCAAAAATGCTTTGCTCAGTTTCTGTAGAATAAAGAATACTATAACCTTAAACCTTGAACAAGACATGTTACAATTGTTGTCTTTATGAAGCAGAGGAAGATTCATTCTATGATGACAACCTCATTAAAAATAAATCTAAAAGGCATATACCTCCCCAGAATGGTGGGACAACACTGAGTAAAATATATAGGATTACACCGGCACCCCAAATATCAGCCTCAGCACCATAATGCCTGCGCAAAACTTCAGGAGCCACATAATATGCACTTCCAACAAGTTCTTTGAATACATCTCCTGCACCGTCAAGTAACTTTAAGTTCAAAACACAGTGTATGTGAGCTCACTAAAACCCTGAGACACTCCAACACACGCAAAGATAAGATGCAGTTGAACCATATGAACACAAAATAAGCTATACAAAACTAATATCTTTCTAACCATAGATGCTTGTTAGGTAGTCAGTCATATGTTATATGCTGAACACAAATAAGCATGTGAGCTGCACGTACTAAGCTAAGAACACAGATAACCAACTTTCCCGCCCTTTTTAGCATTTAAATACCCGTTCATCTTTTCATTTTCTCATTCATTCAACTTGTAATTTTCTCTCTTCTCTCTTGTAAACGCTTACAATTCATCTATCATATAACAAATCCCATTGATCTCAATTTCGTGTTTCCTCTTCTCACTTGGAATACCTAATGTGATCAAATATCTTTTACATTTCTGTTATAAATACTTAAGCTCATTACATTTGGTATCAGAGCTCGATCTTGGCAACAAGATTCTGTTCCAATTCAGTTACAAGTCTGTTATAATCGTCAAAATCAATCTGTTAAATTTCCAGCGAGTTAGTTTTCCGGTCAATTCCCAATCACAAATATGTCATTGATTGTTCTTATTCCATTTCTCCATCATACATACGTTCACTGAGTCTTGTTATTCTACTAACCAACTACAATGGTTAACACTAGATCATCAGAAGGTGGAACTGGTGATAACAATGGTTGTTTGACCACCACAAACACCGTTGACTTGAACACTACTCTGATTAACATGCAAAGATCAATGGAACATATGAATAAAAACATTAGAGGGTTGTTAATCTTTCAACAATTTGCTACTAGTGAGATCTATAGAATAGCGAGTGGTGAAGGAACAAGTAACAGAGGTGGAGTAACAGGGTCACAATATGGGAGGTTAACAAAGCTTGAATTACCCAAGTTTCATTGTGAAGATGTGCAGGGGTGGTTGTATAGGGTAAATCAGTTTTTCTTGTTTGATTCTATTGCTGATAATCAGAAAGTAAGGTTAGTCTCTATCCATATGTTTGATAA